>OU015491.1:47976703-48576703 GCA_907164885.2 Dolomedes plantarius | reverse complement strand
ACACATCACGTCAAAAAGGAAAGAAAAACTCGCAATAAATTTTTTTTATATATATTAACAATTGATTTGAAAATTAAAAAGCCAAAATAATCCTTAAAAAAAAGTGGGGATACACCTTAGCGATAGTATGTAGGGGGAGTATCTTTTATAAATATTTGTGGTCTTATCTTTTTATAAATATTTGTGTGAATTAAGGTTTCTTTTTTAGCTATGACAGGAGATGTAGAAGAGGAGTGTTCTTTGCTTCAAATTTCACAATTGGAGGAGCCAATTACATCTGATACTAACATACCCGTCACTCAGCCAACAAGCTCAACATTCATTAATTCCAATATGACAATAGAAGATACTTGTCTATATACATCTGCTATATCTGCTGATTTAGCTGGAAGTTTTCCAGAGGGTATGTTGAATTTATTACATATGTAGTTCTTTCTATTAAGTTTTGTTTGAAATTTTGTCATTTAAAATTTATCCTTCTATTATTCTGTTAAAACATACTGAAATGAAAGCTAAAGAGCCATCTTTGAGAATGATATGATGACAGTATTTGCCTATAAATATGGGTTTCTCAAACAGACCCTCTTGGTACTGTTGTGTTGTAGTGGTAATTATTATTGATAACAGCAGCTGTCTTAAATTTTAAGTGTGTATGTTAATAATACAGTTACTGTTAAGCTATTGTGAATGTGTTGTTGTGTTGTTGAGCGATTGAAAGTATGAGGTTGTAGAAAAGAACAAATTACCCTAAATAAAAAACTTTTGTTAATTAAGATGAGAGATTATTACCAGAATTATTTTTTACTTGAACTATAATGTTTAAAGTGTTGAAACTGAAAAGTATGAGAAAAGCAAAGACTTTTATTTTATTTATCGTTCATCTGAGCATTTTTTTATTTTGATAAACTGCATAAGTCAGTTCCTCTGGTAGAATAGAGAAAATTCAGTGCTCACTGAACCATAGTTCTTAAGTGTTTCAAGTGTAATATATACAATATATACTCCCCTTAATATTTACTCACTTTTATGACATATTTTTGTATATTAAGGCAAACGTGAAACTTAATTCTGTGTAATAAATGGAAAGTTTTCCATTAAAAAATATAACTCAAGTTTGATACATGTCAATGTATTAAATCTTGTATCATCAAAATATATATGTATGTGTGTATAGTAATAGGGAAAATTATAATTTGTTGGCTTGAAAATTTTGATGTAGTCAGTATTCTATTATTCAAATGTACTAAAAATATGTAACAGTATTCTTTTCCTTTGGTATTATTTATTGAGGAAATTCAAAAATTTTTGTATATATATTGATACATTTGAAGAGTTTGGCTTTTGTATGCTCTTTTTTTTTTAGGTGAAAATATGTTTTCCTGTTTTTGTATTTCTGAATTATGTCTATTATTTTAGGTACAGTCTTACAAATCATGCCTGACTCCACTATTGTCGCTGTAGCTATGAAGAATTTGCCAACTTCAAATGCTAGTTCTGTAGTGTTTAAAAATTCTTCCTTTCCTACTGAAAGTACGCAGAATACATTAAGTTTGCCAAATTTATTGACAGAGTCAACTGGCAACAATGAATCAGAAACAGTTGATCCTGTTTGTTCTGAGGGAAATATTTCAGATATTGACTTAAGTTTCCTAAATGAAGCTGAAGAAACTGGTACAATTCCTGTTACAAAATGTTTGAATGAAAGTGCTGTGAAAGAACTGCAAGGAATGATTGCTGATGTATCCTCCCAATCCTTAAATCTGTTACAAAATAATCTTAATTTGCCTGACAATAATGCTAAATCTAGTCAAGAATGTGAACTACCTGATTCAGAAACATCTAAAGATCTTGATGGTAATATTTTTTCCTTTGTTTAATGATTTGAATAGGAGAATCATTTTTGATTATTTTATTTCTGAATTAGCTTTAAACTGTAAGTTAAACTGTCTGCTAAATCCTTGTGATATTTCAAACAATAAAAAAATTACTTTGAAATCCAATTAAAGAAAAAGCTGAAATTTAGTGTTCTTTTTCATTTAAATTTTTTAATTTTATTTGAAAAGGAAAAAACTTCATATGAAAATGATTTATTCTTGGATATAAAATTTTCAGTAAATTTTAAGAAATCTCTGTGTAAAAGTACTTAATGCAATAAGGAGATGTAAAACATTTTTTATTATGACCTAATGATGCGAACATGCCTTTCTAGGATTTCCTAATTGGTTTTCATGAAATTTTAGTAATTTTCAAATTTTTTGTAGAGTTTAGTATTAGTTCAAAATCATGCTAATTTTTACCCTAAAATTTAACTATGGAAACTACATTTAAGCAGTGGTGCACCCAGTATTTTTCTTGGGGGGGGCCTGAGATGAACAGATAAAATATTTATAATGCATGGGGGGAGGCCCGAGATGAACGGATAAAAATATTTATAATGCAAAATCAATATTCATAATGCAATTTCTATTTCTTTGAGGGGGGGGGGCCTTGGGCCCCCCCTGGGTGCACCACTGCATTTAAGATAGGTACTATAAATATAATAATTACTTAAGTGACCATATTTTTATTTTTCCGATTTATAATTTTTTTAATACATTTTTAGTTGATTTAGAAAGGATTCATGAATTTATACTTTGTATAATTTAGTAATTAACTTACTTTTATAAACTATGAAGTTTTTAATGCATTAGATCCTCCTGGGGATGTGGTAATGATTGATGTTACTAAGCCCATTCAGCTTTCACAGAATTCGTTAATTATGGTGAATGGACAAAAGTGCATCCTTCAACATGACCCTGAAACAGGACAAGTTATTGCTTATCCTGTGAAAGAGCAAGACAAACCTCGTAGGAGAAGAGGAAGACCAAGGTATATTTAAAAACATATAAACATTATATATATATATATATATATATATATATAATTAATATTTCTTCCCAGTAACAGCAAAATGGAATGTGTCAACTTTACTTACAAAAGGGAAAATAACACTCTATTTGAAGAAAACACTTGTTCAGTTTTTTTTTTACCTCCCCTATTTTCCTCAAATGTTAAGTAAACAAGTTGTACACAGTTTCAATATTAGCACTTAAAAATAAGAAAATACTAAAAAATTATTTAGATTCCTCTTTTAAATTAAAGAACATCAATCTAATATAGAACCAAACACTAGAAATGTCTTATGAATTAAATCTCCAGTTCTTGAAATATCTATGGAAAGATTTAAAAAAAGGGAGGAGTGTGGGGGGGGGGGGGGGG
This sequence comes from Dolomedes plantarius, assembly GCA_907164885.2. Classification (NCBI taxonomy): domain Eukaryota; kingdom Metazoa; phylum Arthropoda; class Arachnida; order Araneae; family Dolomedidae; genus Dolomedes; species Dolomedes plantarius. Next base: position 48,573,445 of record OU015491.1, on the reverse strand, counting down.
GTGGAGATGAAGGATACTTTGGACCAGCATTTTTTCTTACATGCAAAAATAAATATTTTAGAGCTCTTCTATAAACTTTTTTATCAATAGTCTGAATGTGTTTATTTCTATATGGTGTTTTTTTTCTTGTATAGAGATGAATTTGGATTAAGACAGACTTAATCCTCAGTATTGCAAGAAATTGATAAAAAAATCATGGTAATTAGGATATTTTGATATTAAGAAATTATTACGAGGTTTAATTTTATTTCCTGAATTCTAGCATATAAACTGCAATTAAAATGGAAGATTAAATCTGCACAAATTTTTAATTGTACTGGAATTTTTATTTTGCTTATTTTTGGTGTGATTTCTATTTATGTTTGATTTTACTTGTTAGCTATTTCTCAAGCATGCATTTCCCTAATGAGTGAATAATGCAAATTATTACAGGCAAGAGAAATATTTAGTTACTCTATACACTATCTATATTCTAATAGGAGTACTGTTTTTGTTGCTCACAGCAATGAAAAATTATCATATTCTTGTTTGCAAGTCCTAGGCCTATTTTTTAATGCTTTTCGAAAATCCAACCATTTATTTATTTTATCATTTTCCTAACTGTAGTCTTTATTCGCATCCTGCTGGAGATGTTAGGCCTTTTTCTCAATGCTTCAGTGCTTTATTCATGGGTGCAATTAAATTTTGCTCCAGAGTCAGTATTCATTATTTGAAAAATCTGAACAGAATGTACTCGATTCATTTCATTTGTTAGTCTATTGTCATTGATAAGCTGTATCACAGCTCCAATACTTATCCAATTCTTGCCGATGCAAGACTTTTCACAATTATTTTGCAAAACCCATACATTATTCGAAACATGTACAACTTAGAGAAAATGTTTGTAGGAGTTGTTAGTTAATATTACTTTAAACTATGAATACCATCTGGCAAGGGAATCAATTCAAAAGTGATCTGTAGCTGTAATTTCTGAAGTGCCTGTTTCTAGAGTTTGTAAATTAGAATAAATCTGACTGTGAAGCAAAACATGTCAATGAATTCACTATTTACAGCTTCTCTAAGGTGTTTCTAAGAAATAATTGAACTTTCTATCTGTTTGAAACAAACAAAAAGTTGCATTTCTTTCATTACCTATGGTTATACCTCTTTGGTTACTATAAAATTAATTTAGTAATTTTGTTTTTGTTTTGCAGAAAAACTTCTGTTGAACAAAACTGTAAAGATACTGAGCAAATAGAAAGTACTCCAATACAAGAAACAGAAAGCTTTTCTGAGGAAGAAAGGGAAAAGGGCTTACTAGAAGTTGTAAATGATGGTAATTAGCATACCTTTATTTTAAGTGATAGACAATAGGTATTGCTCCTCGTAAAGACCACTATAATGAATATGTATATATATATATATATATATATATATATATATATATATATATATATATATATATATATATATATATAGCTATACATTGGCCACATAGCTGTTACCAGCTTTATCAATAATGATCATAATGAGAGGGTATATGAATGACATTGTGATACATTATTTTGTGTTTCTTAAAAGTGTCTCTTTCTTTTTCTTTTCTATTATTTTTAAATGTACTATTCATAGAAAATTTGAAAACTTATTTTTTTTTTAGATTTTTAAATATTTTCAGTAAATAAAATCATTATGTACAATTTTATCTAAACATCGTTAATTTATAAAAAGTTCTTATTGTTAAGAACAGAAGATCTACAATGCATAAAAATTACTTTGTATATTTTTCTGTGGCAGTTTTCCTTGTCTAACTGAATAAGCTCTTTGAGTTCAAGTATCTCCTATTTCTTTAAATCATTGTTATAGTATGGCACAATATCACTTTAGTTTTTCTTTGAATTCAGGGTGAAAATTTTTGTATGCTTGAATATTCAAAAGTTAATTACTGACTGTTAAAATATGTCTGATAAATAAGTCTATTTTCGCTTAAGACTTAAAATCCTGTGTTCTGTTCATAAACTCAGTTTTAAAATTTCGTTTTTTTTTACTTCTGAGAAAGTCATGTAACAATTTATACATAGAAAAATGTTGAGTTTATGTTATGTGTAATTAAGTTTCATCTAAAAAAACATGAAAAAGTGACTTACTGTTAAAGGTTCAAGGATTTTTCGGTTACATTAAGATCTCCTTTTTTTAAAATAAGTCACTTTTCTATGGTTTTAAATTTAAATTTTAATTATATTCCTAGATGGAGCATTAGTACGAAGAAGTTCAAGAAAACGAAAGAAGGCAAAAGTTTTACGAGGTAATAAAAGTTTTTTAAAAGTTTGTAATTTGTTTTTTGATTGAAGGATTTCACTGTAAAAGGTACTTATGTTAATGACCATTAAAAAGAGGAAACACATCATATTGTATTCAATAGATATGTCTATCTTTTTATTATGAAGACAAAGTTATTATAGTGTGTGCTAAGGCTTAAGAATACAAAATCTTGTGTGGATCAGAGTAATCTTAGGTTATTGTGTGATTTAAGAAAAAAAACTTTTATTTTGCATATTGAATAGAGATATATTTTATTTATGTAAATATGACATGAATTACAGGGCATTAAACTTAACATCCAAGATGAGTAAGCAAGAAAACAAAATTTTTGTTGACTTATATCCTAATTAGTTGCTACTATATCAGTAAATGGAATACATGGTTAACATATGTGAAGAGTTCTCAAATGAATTACCTCTCTGTGGCTGTAAGATAAAAAGTAAGAGAAAATCAATCCATTACTCCATACAGCTTTAAAGAAAATGTGCCAAAAAAAGGGGGGATTAGGTGTTGTGGTAGACACTACAACACCTGGCCCACCCATCACCACAACCCATCCTCACACCCATACCCACAACCCATCTGGCTTGCATTACCTTTCCTTGAGAAATAAACTGTTGAATGTACGTTTTGAGAGTATTTAATCTCTGTACATTAAGCACAGTCTAGAAAGATGAAACTTGGGTGAAGATTCATAGAGATATAACTTTTTACAAGAAAATTAACTTACATGTAACTGTTTTAGAGATGATAAAAACTTAGCAGAAATAGTAAATTTATAAGGAATTAGTTGAAATATGTTTATTTATTTTTCTCTGTATTAGGAGAAGAGTTGTATAAACCATTTCCCTCCAGCAGCCTAGAAAATAGCCTTAGAAAACTCCATTAGCCTTAGAAAATAGTTGTCAGATGTAAAATTATTGTTAGTTGGCTAGGCTGGTGCAACCCATAAGATGATTAAAATTTAAAGTCTCCCCAGAAAAATAAAGAGGACAGTTGGATGAAGTGACTATACTGGTAAGATGTAGATATCTTTGAGAAAGTCATTACCAGTTAAAATACTGAAGTTCATTGTAAAAATAAGGTGAAGTAGGTACATTGGAATGTAGGAAGTCATGAAGTTATTCTAAAATTTCCCCATGGCATCATCTTTATGCTGGCTACAGTTATGGTGATGGATTGTCTCTGATATTCTTGAACTGTCTTGATGATAAGACATGGAGGATGTTTGCTGTGTGAAGCTTACAGCCATTCTTAGCAAGGTCATTGGCTTTCTTGTTTCCAGGGATGTCATAACAGCTAGGGATCCTGTGAAAGACTATTTCGCAGCCAGAGTGAATGACGTAGATGGTTGAAGATTTCACTTCCTTTAATCAAGATGGGTTGTTTCTTTGGCAAAAGCAAAGGGCCAAAATTGGAGCTTGGTAATCGACAAAAGAGTAGTATGTGAATAGTTTTCAATCTCAGTAGCCTGAATGTCTCTCATCTGGTTGCCTCAGTTTCTGCTTCAAAATTGGATGCATGGTACTCACTGCATAAGATGCCTCAATAAAATTCACAGTAGAAATTGGCCCCAGAACTATTTACTCTTGTGGCCCATCAGTGTAGTCATATAACCAATTTTCACTTATCAGGTTAAAATAACTTTCAGAGTTTAAACTCTATGGGTTGCAGGAATATCCTTGTGCTTTTTTTCGGCTGTACTTATTGAAAGGTTGTGAGATGGAATATTAAGAGTTGTAGGTTAACATTTGGCAAAATTGAATGATTGATGGACATTTAGACCCTGATTGTATTTAGCCATGAGATCTCAAGCTTTAGAGAAAAAGGTTAAGTGGATTTTAAACCTTCACCTAGAGGGTCTGTAACTCAACCAGTGAAGTATTTTACACTTTACAGACACTTTAAACAATTCTTTCTCTTTTGTCTGTTTTAAAGGCTCTAAGCCTATTTAGATTTCTAGTGCAGAAATAGGGGTTGAGCCAGCAGCTCCTTTGATTAGTTGTTTTGGATCCTATCTACAATGCTACCACAGCTATCTGATGAGTGGAAAGATGTTCACTGTGGTCAATGACAGGTTTGACTTACAACTTGTAGGCAGTAATAAGAGTATCAGGACAAGAACCCCTAGTTTATATCTAAAAATCTTTTTAAGAGTTTGTCTATTTTTGTCTTTTCTGGCCATTTCTTCTGTTTACTTTTTCCACGATAATTTATTGTCAAAAAAGATCCCAAGGCAGAAAAATAATCCTCAAGTTGAAGTACAAAGAAGACTGTAGAAAATGGCAAATCTTTAAAGCAGATTTATAATGTAAAGATATGTATTGATTTAAAAAAAAAAAATTGCTGAAGAGAACAAATTATGAAGTAACATGTAGCCAATTGCAAGAAATAAAAGTAAAGTAGAAATTGTGTGTTCAATAATTTATAAGTAAAGTTAATATCTGATCTGATTAGTAACAACTTGTAAATAATCTTGATTAAAATGATTCTAAAACACAAAAACAGGTCACTAAAACATAGTTACATTGGGCTAAAAGATTACTAACTTTAGAGGTTTAAAAGAAAGTGAAAATAGTAATTCATGGGATGTAAAACCAAATTAGTCTGTTATATGTTTAGTTAGTTTTGTAGGATAAGAATAATTTTTAAGCTCTTGTAGCATAAGATTATTTTATCTATTATCTTTTGTACATAAGTAAGTAATAATATGTAATTGATTAGTAATAATATCTTGATAGATACTAATGTATATACTCAAATTATGCTCAGATCGGTTATCATAAACATCTCCATTGACTTTTGCTGCTTAATAACAGCCAAAACATTGACAGTAAAATATTAAAGACAGTAAATATTAAAGTGAGTTTTATGTTATTTAACATCTGTTTCAACAGTTTTAGCATATACTAGAATTTTAGTATATACTAGAAAAGTTTAGGTTAGTTAGTTTTCTGTTTCTGATGGTAAAAGAACTTTTAATTAAACATGCATAAAATTCTGTTTATTTGTTTTGAACACCTTTTTAGTTAAAAGTTACAGATATATGATCATGTGTTGTGTAAGTTTAGGAAACTGAGAGCGATTTCTTAAAATGTATGCTATGTCATTCTATCTTAATGCATTCATTCTACCTTTTTTCTTGCTATTGATATTTGTTCTATAACATTTATTGTTTATCTGTTGAAATTTTTTATCTTAGTTTTGTGATTAAATGTATTTTCTTGTTATGATTTGTATTTTTTGTATTTTATTATTATGGTAGTTTTTAACAACTCTCACTATTCACTCATTACACGAAAATTAGATTCTCCTTTTAAAATAAAAATACTTGTTTTGATTTTGTTGATTTGCATTATTTTTCTGACAGTTTCACTACACTGTTATAACTAATGAAGATGTTTTCAGTTATGTATTAAATGGTTTTCTATTCCGAAAAGAAATTATTATTATTGAAAATTATAATTTTCAGATTATGAAACTGGAAATCTTAAACAAGAACTTGGAAGTGATGTAGATGATACTGAAGTTCTTGACAAAGATGCAGAATCCTTTAGTCGCAGAAAAAAATTAAGGGGTCCTGGAAGGCCAAGAAAATATGCTAAAGTTGTTGAAAATATTCCTAATGCTACATTAAATGATGGTAATTATTATTAAGGAAAATTCAGAGTTATTGCAAAATAATTGTTTTCTCATAGTAGAAGTATTGAAATTCCATCAATTTTTTTATAATTTATATATTTTTTATATATATATGTTACTGACAAGGTTAATTTAAAGCATATATTTTAGAATTGGATGCATCCAGGCAATTTTTTAAGTCTCTGATTCTGTTACAAATGATATTTAAGAACATAGAAAATGTATGGTTTTAAAAGTATATCCTTATTTTTAATAAATGTGCATGAAACTGTAGACTTCAGTTGTTTAATTGTGCTTATACCATTCAGCTCCTTTGTATCTTAGAAAAGGATTTATGTGCAGATGAAATTTCCACAATATGCATGGAAAAAGTTTCTGTTGTTATTTTGATTTTAAGGAAGGTTTTCTTTAAAGGTAGATATTTTTCATGTTCAAAACAGCAAGTGTATCTTGGTTACCTTGTAATATCTACTAATGACACACATTTATAAAGCATTCAATTCTCTCTCTCTCTCTCTTTTTAACAAGGAGAGGATGTATGCTATCCTTGAATTCTTGTGGCTGAAAACTTTTGAAATGGCATTTTTTTTTCTCTGTGCCTTGAAAGGAAAGAAAAGCCTATGTATTTCTATTCATAACATATTTGTTTTAAATCTCTAAATTATATGCAACTGAAAAGATTTTCTTTAATTTTCTCCAGATTTATTTATTTATTTATTTTAGAAAAGGAAGAGGAATTTCATGCCTGATTTTTACTTCAGTATTTTTTTCATTCTGCTCTTCAAGACATAAAGATACATTATAAAGTCAGCACAGCTTCAACTACAAGGTGCGCTCATAAAGTAACCGGACAATTTTTTATAAATAAGAAAAATATTACTCACCTTCAAATAAATTTAACTCCTTCAAAATAATCACCAAAGGAGTCTATACAATTTTTCAAATGTTTCTCCAAGTCATCGAAGTACTGTTTATAGGCCTTGGAACTAACCGTTCGCACAATACGCGTAACATTTAATTTAATGTCCGAGATGTTTTCAAATCTCTCTCTGTCCTTTCATGGTCATCTTCAGCTTCGGAAAAAGGAAAAAAATCAGCTGGCGATAAGTCGAGAGAATATGATGGGTGATTTATCACTGTAATTGAATGCCTAGCAAGATATTGTTGTACAGAAATTGCTGTACGGGGCCTATCATTATCGTGTAAAAGAAAACATTGCCGGGAATCAAACAGTTCCTTCCTAACTCGCCTTATCCTGTTTCTTAATCGAAAAAGCACCTCCTTGAAAAAGTACTGATTAATTGTTTGATTTTCAGGAACAAATTTGTGGTGAATAAGTCCTTTGTAACCAAAAAATGCAATCAGCATCACCTTAGTCTTTGATTTTAAGAACAAATTTTCTCCACATTTTCCTCATCCTTTGAAGTTTAAGGGCGTCCTGTCTTTGGTTCATCTTCAATGCTTTCCCGTCCACATTTAAAGCGGTTGTACCACTCATACAGTCGTGTTCTTGATAACGATGCATCACTATATACCGTTCGAAGCCTCTCTAAAGTTTCGGTAGCAGATTTATCTAATTTGTAACAAAATTTAATGTTACAACGTTGTTCCATTCCAAAGCAAATTTTTTTGTACAATGCCTTCTCAGTAAATGAAAATTACTACGGCGTTTTGATATGCAAATGACTAAATAACCAGTTTAAACTGGCTTTAACAAGAATTGAGATGTCACTCTTTCTAGCCAGGTGATTATTCTTTCACCTTTTTTATTTTATTGTTTGATCTTTTAATTTGTCCGGTTACTTTATGGGCGCACCTTATATATTATAAAGAATAATGAAAAAGAAATGTATGGAATGGGGGAAAAAATAACCAAAAAAACTTTGATTTCATTAGTATGACATTGAACTTTGTTTACCTTTTTTATTGTACTGACTAGGTTCTTCCTAATACTCAGATTTAAAATATTGTAATATTTCCTCTTATACATGAGTTCATATAATGTAGTTTTATGAGTTCTTAATCTTTAAGTGTGTCTTGTTATTGTGATTCTTACATTTTGACATTTTGTTCTGCACTGGGACTCTTTGATCTCTGTGGGTTGGAATAAAAAAAATTTTTCTCATAGAAAAAAAGTAAGGTAGCTTTACCCAAAGCAAGGCTAGCCGTACCTACCAAAGAACCTGTCAAATTTGTAATGTGGGACTTCTAGGATTGGTATGTTTGCTGATGATATTGTACTGTGGGACTCTAACTTAGATATTGCCTTATTAGAGTCAAAGCTCAACCTGTCCCTTTCTAGTGTGAGCAGGTTTGCCACTGACCACACATTGACTTTTAACACCTCAAAGTCTGTAACCAGTTTCTATACAGCAAATAGACACTTATATTATTATCATCTTCAGATATTTCTAGACGGCCACCCACTTTCATATGAGAAGTATCCCAAATATTTGGATTACGTTCTAGATCCAGAGATGATGTGTAATAAGCATATCAAGGCTTTGGAGACCAGGATTAGAAAACGCCCTGGTATCCTTAAATATATATCTGGGCGTGACTTGGGAGCAGATATCACCACTCTCAGGGTAACTTTTACTTCTCTAGTTAGACTTATCTTGGAATATGGTTACAAAGTCTATCCTTGAACTTCTACCACCAATCTGCAAAAGCTGGAGAGAGTTCAATTGTGTGCAGGTCACATTATATCTGGCTTGCGTAACTGCTGTCCAAGCAAAATAGTTTTATGTGAGACTGATCTCTAACCACTGTATGAGGATTCTTAACCTTGTGAAATATTTTAACAATTCACTTAGTTATGGTATACAGAATAGAACTGCTGATTGCCTTCAGAACTGGAAAAACAATCAAGATTAAAAAAAGATAGTCCTTTTTTGTGTGCTTTCTCACTGAATACTGTAGCTGAAAATATAGAGCCACACTCCATTAAATCATTCATCAATCCCTTGAAGATTTTCCCTAGTCTTTTTCACCCTGAACTTTTATCTTATGCTAATAAGAAGTCCCTTTTAGCTGAATACCTATGACAACTGGCAGTTGAGTTAATAAACAATATTCCAGTGAATGCTCTTCAGATTTTTATGGATGGTAGCAAATATGATTAGAATCGCTCTGATAGTGGAATATTCATCAAATACCCGAATGATGTAGATAAAATCAAATTTAGAAATTCACACTCATGTTCTGTTTTTCTTGCCGAACTACTTGCCATAGAAGAGGGTTTGAGATCTATTAGAACTGATGTCAAGTTTAACGATAAATGGATTTTATCAGATAGTCGCAGTTTCATCCAGCATTTGAGCAACTTGACGAGAGTGGGCAACAGAGCCGGCTTATCCATTCTGCACCATCTAGGTTGTCTCTCTGTGAATCATGATATTCATTTGCAGTGGTTCCTCTCTCATGTGGGCCTATTTGGAAACGAGATGGCTGATATCCTAGCAAAGGAGGATACCGCTGAATGTTCACCAACTTCTTTGGCTCTTACTTATCTGGAGGCTTATTCTGTAAGGAAATCTTTTATCCAGAACACTTGGAGCTCCCCCTGGTCCATGACTGGTACATTGGTGTCTACCTTGGTAGCGCTCTTATCTTTAAGGATGATAGATCTGAGCAGACTGCAATCTCTAGGTTTGCAAGTGGCCACTTGAGGCCTAAAACTTGATCAATGAAACGAAACCTTTCTCATTTGTAGTAAGTGAAATAATGAGCAGGCCACATCTGGTAACATCCTAACTTGCTTAAATTTATCTAGGAAGGACTTTATTAATGATCCTTGCCTATTAATGGACCTACTGAGGATATATGGACTCATAGACCTGGTCTAGCACCACTAGACCAGGAGGGATTAGAAACAATAACAACAACAACATGTAGGAATGTGGATGAAAGGAAGAAAAATCTTTTTTTCAAAAGTGAAATGGATCATTGCAATTTTAACAGAGAATAAATAAAACCAATCTATTTTTAATAGCTTTAGGGTGGTATATTGAAAACCGCAGAGTTTTTAGAAGTTACCAGAACAGTAGTTAAGGGGTATTATTTAAAAGGGTATGGCCATTTTAAAAGGGAGCAGGGGGCATCAAAGAACGGGAAGAGTTCCATGCCCTAATAAAACAGTCTTGAGGGAACACTAAAACTGATGAGCTAATTCTTTAATATAGAGGGATTTGTATTAAAAGAGTTAATATTTTTTTTAACCTTGTTTTAAAAAGAAACATTTGATTTATAATTGGTGATTATAAATCAAATCTTATAGGTTTTTGTGTTCATGTATTGATTATGCTCTTTTATTCATAAGCTACTGGTGTAAAGCGTCAAAGAGGTAGACCCAAAAAAACAGTTCCTGAGAATGAGCCAACTCAAGCATTTTTAGTTCAGACAGCTGATGGTCAAACACTTATGATGCAGGTTCCTTTATCAAGTATACCACCTGGAATTAGCTTGCAGGAAATGGCTCAGGAAATTGCCAATAAATTAAACCTTGGTTTAAACCAAGTAAGTTTTATTTGGGAATCTCTTTTTAAATTTTTAAACATACTCCAATGAAATTGATTGGCTAAAACTGATCACTTGCCTATAAACCTAGTTTTCTTAACAAAAACTTCAAAGTTGAGTATTTTAACAATATTGATATGCTGTATATTTCAAAGTGTTTCATTTTTAGAAATACTTGTTATTAGGAGGAAAAATTTGATAAACAGTTATGTAATATGAAATGATTATTGTAATGTATATGTTTGTTATATGGTTTCTTGAATTGGTGATGCTCACTTATTTGCATACAAAAAGCTTATGGCCTAGTTATGTCTTGGTAGTTTAATCTTCAGGATTGATTGTATATAGAGACAGTTTAAGAAAAATTTATTTTTGCTGTTTGTAGATGAAAATTTTTTTTTTTTTTTTTATGGAATAGAACTTTATAAATACACCCACAAAAAAAAAATTAAAATAAGTATTTCTAAAGTGCATGTAAATAAATAGTATATTTTGAGTAGTTTTACACACACACATACACGCACATATGTAGAATATATGCATTTGGGAGTATGTAACTTTTCCTTTGTGCAGGAATTAGAGCCTGAATTCATCTGTGAATTCTTTTAATGCATTTGATATAGTTTCATTTGATATTTTCTCTTCTATGACATGTATGTATCAAGTGCCAAATTAAGTAATATTTGCTGGTAATGACTGTTAGATATTTCCTGTTTCATTAGTTCTTTGTTGAAGTTGATTAGATTAAGTTTTGCAGAATTACCAGTTGAACAAAGAACTTTAACATTTTATCTGACTGAAAAATTTTGTAATTATTTTTGTTTAAGCATTTTAGTCTCAAGCTCTTTCATTTACAAATTTTGTGTCATTGTTCCTTTTGACAAATGTTAATGTGACTGAGTTTGCCATTATACTAAAAAAATGATTGACACCCATTACATTACAGTTTTAATTTAAAAAAAAATTAATAACTTAAGGTTTACAGATTAGTACATACATATATTGTATGATAAAATACTTTTCTTAGTAGGGTTACTAAAAGTTATTTGAATAACCATAATACCTTAAAGATAAGTGGTAGCTTTTATATGTTTTAAAATGTTTAATATTGTGGTAGCATTGCCTTTTCAGAGTTTTTCTTCTCTGATAAGTAACAGTTTTTGTACACTTTGATTCTTTGATATGCAGTCTTGGAAGAAATTAACAAGATTTCTGATATCACTATAAATATTGCTTTTATGACATTCATAATTTATAATAATTTAAAATATAGTTCTATCATAATGACAAGGTTGATAAATTATCAAGTCTTATGTTTGATTGAAGATTCCATAATCAAGACAATGAAATATATCATTGTTTATTCATTTCTAGTGTGATGCTATTAATTGCCATATAAAAGAAATAGTTGATCATGGTGAGAGAATTACTTTATTTGAGAGCATTGGTTTATATATAAATGTACTCTTAGCATTAAAAATTTTTTTGTTTTTGAACATGGAGGCTTTTGTCACTAGACATTCACCTGCATGTACACCGTGAGACTGCTGGCCATTCATTTAAGGGGGCACTGCATAGGTGGCCAGCACTACCCTCTACAAGCTGGTCCCGTAATTTAGAACTGAGTCAAGTGACAAGACTGGTACACTTGACCCCGCCCCTCTAGAGGTAAATTTGAGAACTTGAAGGACATTGCAGACATTGCAGCCACGACATATTTTTCTTGCACCAGCCGCCATTAGAGTACATAGTAGCATTCAAAATATTAAAATATTGAAAACACCAGAGAAATTTTTTTTTCACTTCATTTATAATATCCAAGAGACTGCAGTGGTTTAGAGTACTCTGATAGAATATCTTAGTAGTTCTGCATTTCTACCAATGTGCTGTAGTTATCAGATTAAAAAATTTTATGAGTCTCTTTATGTGTGCATTTCTCTGTGATATATTATTTACAATCCATTTTGCTAACCCAAAATGAAGTTAATTCTCATACAATTAAACATTTATCCTTTCTGAATTCATTTGAAAAACTTTTTAATAGATTTAAAAATAACTTTCAAATTTATCATCACCAGGCAAGTAGCATTCCATTGTCTACTGCAACAGATATTAATACCAAAGAATTAAATCCTGTGCCTGTTGAAGAAACTTTAGAAAGCATTTCATCTGGAGCAATTGAATCAGTGCCTGAACCTGCTTTACAAGATCACTCCATAGGAAGCACTACAAATTTTCCCAGCCTGCAGACACAGTTGAATCATTCTGAAGAAAACATGCAAGTTGTTGAAAGTTCATGCCAAGATGTGATAAACATGAGTCATATTATAGGGAATGAAGTCTGTGAATCAGAAGAAGTAATACTGGAAAGTATGTTTGACACTCGTAGCTTCATAATTCTCTTAAATTATGATTAATATAAATGTAATGTTATATGAACCAAAATGAAAGTGTGAAATCTATTACATATGTTACTGTAAACATTATAGGTTCTGATGTGTATTAAGAACTTTCATGTATTTTTATATAAATGCAACTTTTTTTGTTGCTAAGGCATTTAGACATAATCTATTGTCTCTAATGTACACAATGGTTCATTAGATTTTTAAAAAAATGCAAAACTATGAAATACATAAGTTTACATTTTCAGAATTTTTATTACCTGTGATGTGTTTATAAAATTCACAATATAATATAAAGTATGCATTTTAAAATTGAATATATATTTTTTAAGCAATTTGTTTTATACATTTAACTCATTAATTTTTGTTTCTTTAAACTTTCAAATAGGTGAAAACAGTGCCAAAGAGGGAACTTCAGTTTTACCAGACAGTATCCCTGGTAATCAAAAGAGTTTAAATACTTTAGATGTGCCTCAGTGTTCAGAAGAAAATTTCTGCATAAATGTGCCACCTACTACTACTTCCTCTGTAAACAATGCACCTTTGCTGTGCAACCTAAATGAACATTTAATTGACCATAATTTTTATGTGACTAAAACCAATGCCCAAGAAAACTTCGAGCAGACTGAAACATGTGAAAATTCTAAAATGCCAAAGGAGCTTTTTATCAAAAGTGATGTTTTAAAAGATAAAGTTAACTTTCAGCTTCTCTTGAACAATGAAGCGGATATTGATGTTGAATCACAAAATATTAATGTTGACCAAATGCTTAATAAAAAATTTAGTTCTTCAAATTCTGATGAACCTTTTATTAATGTAAATAAGCTAAAAAATTTAGACATTACTTATAACACAAATTTAATTGATAATGAAAAAAATTGCATGAACAAACAATACTTAGTCCAACAAATGTCTGATATTGATTGTTCAAACCAAGCACCAAAAGATGCCTTGGGATCTGGAGATGCAGATGTAGAAAGCAGTGAAAATAATGACTGCATAGAAAGTAAATCTGTTATAGAGTGTGGTGAAAGCAGTGATGTTATTGACAGTGGATATTTGAACAGTGTAGAAAGTACTGAAATAGATTCTGCTGTTAAATCTCCTTCAGAGTTCATTAAACCAGATTCTGTAAGTTCAGAGAATCAAACGTTTGAAATTATTTTGCCATTACAGAAAATTTCTGCATCTGTTGAGTCTTTGCCAAATGACAAATCTGTGGCGACTAGCTCTGCTACAACTGTGATTCCTGTTACCGAGAAAGTTCTTCCAATGCTTCTTCCTGCAGAACCTCATTCAGGTAACAAATTAGCCCCTTGACATACAAATTAAATAAAATTTAATATGTCCAAAAAATAGTATTAATTTTTCAACTTAACATTTGTGCAATCTTAAACCTGTGGGCATCTCAGAGATGTCAATTTTTACAATGATATAAGAAACACATGACATATCTAAGACATCTTTGTAAGTCAAGGGGTTAAAGTGTCAACTGTAAATTAGGATATTTTATATAATTTATGGCATTCTTCTATGCACCACACCCTAAGACTAGTTTGTAAATGTCTGTTCCTGGAGATTTCTTTTGGCTGACACAATAGTGTTTTAGATTTCTTATTGTAATCCTAGATTCTAATCATGGCATATCATAATGTAGGCAATATTCCCCCTCCCCCCAAAGTGCTAAAAAAATTGCCCTCTTTATGAAACAGTTTTTTCAAGCAAAAATAAATTAAAAAATAAACCTTATCACTAATCAATGCAGAGGTACCTTAACAAACACAACACATTAAAGTCCATATCAATCTGCCAACATAAATGACTATATCACCATAATACCTTGGTGCTCTAGTGACATAATGCCCCTAAAGCACCAAGATGTCACTTAGTGCTGTGGTGTATGTCACTACAGTGCCAAGTCACTGTTTCCACTTTATCTTGTTCTTCAACTGTTCACCAATTTACTTTGAAAGCAATTCACTGGTAGTTTTTTTTTTCATAGCTCTATAAGATTTATGAACTGTATTCACCTTTAGTACTCTGTTTTACAAACACACAGACTAATGTAAGCTTACTCTGTGTTCCCATGTTCTAACCTCTGCCATGACACAGTCTATTCAGGGAAAATCAACTGAGTGTAAGAAAGTAAAGACTGCTTAGAAAATCTATGTAGCTGCCTCTGAAATTTAAATGTTAAATATTTCTTTTAATGTTTTAAGACAAGGTTATAAATCCTGGCTGATGTTACTTAAAGTTCTTCAGCCTGTATTTATAAATTCCTTTTGTAGTTTATTATGATTCCAAATGCTGCTTTTCAGCAAATGAAGGATTTGAATTTTGTCCACTCTGTTGAGTTATGTTTTAACCCTTTGTAGTGCAGTGGTTTCAGTCTGAAACCACGTATAGAACATTTTTTAAAAAATCCTCTTGCTTTTCTCTATTTTCAATAATTATTGCATAAAATCCATCTTCTAACTCTAAAGAACACCATTTGATGGCAGCACTTTATTAAAAATAAAGTTTAGAGGGTATACAATGGTGTAATTAACAGGTCTTTTTTAATGCTTATTAATTCCAATAATTTTCAAGTAGAAAGAATTTAAGGAAACAAATAAACAACCAAATTTCCTTCTTCTGTTCGTAAATAATGAGAGAAAATTCTAACATTTGGAAAAATACCTCTGTAACAACTAAGAAGTTCTAGAAAACTTTGCTATTTATAAAATTCCTCTGTTTTAGTCAATTTCATTTCTATGTAATCTTTACCCACTGCCTGGGAATATATTTGCATGCAAATGCATCTATTTAATTTCCAGCCTCTTCTTTGTTTTTTGTTTTTAATCTTTTATTGTTATTCCTGTATTTCATAAATCCTTTTCATTATTCTGGCTTGATTTTATTTTCCCACCTTTTAGTCAAAGTTCTTGCTTACTTTGTTAGCTTTGTTAATGTGTGTGGACTGGTGGTCATAAAATTCCTCCCCCTTGTTTTTGTTGTTCAAGTGTCCACTCCTTTTGCTGCCCACCACAATATTCTAGTAGAATTTTCTATCATAACCTCTATTTATATCTAGTAGCCTTAAAGAGTTTGATTATGCTCATATTTGTGAATTGTGAAAGTCAATCACACCTAATGCTTCTTGGTCTGATTATGAACAAATAATTAGCTCAAAACTAGTTGCCACCCCCTTTATTTTCATTGTGGGATTTGTTCCTCTTTTAGATCATCGAATATTTAAATAATTTAAGTAAATGTATAATGTCCAGTTTTTTCAGTCAACTAAACCACTCAAGGATCAATATATAAATATTTTTATAAGTAACCCTTGCACTCTCTGTTTTTCTTGAATTTTTTTGTATTTTTCTTATGGCTATTATAAAATATCCAAAGTTGAAAATGTTTGAATATTAAATATTCTTAAATTACAGTTTAATGAAAGCTAAAAACGCCTTTTAATTAAGGAATTATCATTGAGACATGCATTAATGATAATAGATTTTAATACCTGCTATTAGGTTTTGTAGAAGCTGCAAGCTTACAAAAGATTCCTCATAGAAATGAAAAATATCAGAGAATATGCCATTTTTACATTTTTCATTTGCTAAATGTAAACATATACAGCCATAAGTAAGAATATAAACTTTTAATTTACTAGCTGCTTATGTTATAAAAATATTTAAACTTTTTGAACAAATATAATGAATTGTTTTGACTAGAAATCTCTTTAAATTGTCCCTATATGAATAATTTCTGCTTGGAATCATTGTAAGAAAGGCCCAATTTATTAAGCTGTGCACTGCAATTGTAATGATTCTTCTCCCCCTGTTTTTTAGTATTTTATAAATAAATTAAGAGATATTTTGAAAATTTTCAATTGTATATGGATATTGCAAGTAAGATTTTCATATAATTTTGAGTATAGAATGATTAATAAATGTGAGGGAATAAGCACTGTAAGTAGTGCTGTAGATCAGGGGTCTCCAAACTTTTTAGTCTAAGGGCCATATTGATTTCTCCACTAAGTCCCAAGGGCCAAGACCTAGCTAGCTAGCTCATCATATCAACATACTGTAGTTTTCTGCTCTCAGCACTACTTATCTGTATGGAAAAACATTCTCTAAAACAAAATACAAGGGGTGATCAAAAAGTAAGGTTACAAAGCCTGCAAGGAAACATATAAATTTTATTTCATAAAACCAATGCAGCTAACTGATAGCACATACATTAGGTTATTTTTTGACATAGTCTCCATATTGGTTTAGGCACTTGTCACTTCGTGGGATAAGTTTGAATATTCCCTACTGGTAAAAATCCAGCCCTTGCATGTTCAGCCAGGTTGTAGCGAAGTGTTTCACTTCCTCGTCTAAAGCGAATCGTCGGCCTCCTAGGTCCTCCCTTACAGTGAGGAAAGAAATGGGAGAACAACAGAAATCGAATAACTGAGCGGATTTCTTCGTGAGACCAGTTTTCCAAATAAGTCTCCATTTCTGTTAATCTTTGACTAGTGCTGTAGGTCGTGGGTAGGTAAAACTCTCCACAGTTAGTGACCACATGTTTTAGAATTACCGCACACAACTAATTTCTGCATAACAGACGAAACTCCAGGAATATCGACCTTGTAACCTTAGTTTTTGATCACCCCTACAAAAAATATTTACAGATCCAAATTAACTGATGAGCATTTGAAGTTCCTGTTGATAATTTCCACTAGTAAACTTGATTCACAACTGCAAACAACTGTCAGTGGAAAGTTACAAAGTTACAGCTACATAAATCTCATTAATCATAATTATAATGTTTAATTTCATTATGCAAATTACCTATGTATGTCACTTATTGTAAGTTTTTGGGATAAATCTCATATCATTAATTACAGTTGAAATGTTCAATTTCATTATGTATGTCAGTTATTGTGTTTCTTAATTGGTTGTTAAATAAAAACATCCAATTATCATTTTGCATGATTTACTTACATTGTAAATTTTATAATGTTATCAAAATAAACTATGATGGGTCAGATACCGAGCATTTCCAGGTGGTACTCGTGGACCTTAGTTTGGAGACCCCTGTTTTAGATCTATGTGATTTTAAAATGTTTCTTCTTTTTGGAGTCCCTTTTTAAGAAATTTTTTATCTCGTAGTATTAAAATTTATACATTTTTTATAGATAAATTCAATTATAACTTTTGTTTCTCATATGTGTGATTATACATCAGCCTGAATTTTAAATATATATTTCTAATTCTTAAACCTATTTGTGTTTTAGGATCTAATAAGTGTAAAATATGTCAGATGCCTTATTTTACAGAAGAGGAAATAATTGAACATTTTAAGGTATATTGTCTATGGTTTATTTTGTATATGCTTAATTATATGGAAATTAATTTTACATACACCAGTTAATTTCCATATATTTTATTTGTTGTATTCAGTTTTATTTGGAATAAGGCATACAAAATTCCATTCTTAAATGCAGTGTTAAAATGAAATAAAAAATAATTTAGTGAATTTATTTATTTATTTTTATATATTTTTCTTCTTTTTTTTTTGGGGGGGGGGGATTTTCATGTTAAAAGATCATCTATATATATAAAACAGTTCCGTAACTGACTGACTCACTGACTGATTGACTGACTGACATATAACGCACAGACCAAACCGCTGGACCTAAAGGGCTGAAATTTTGCATGGCGATTCTTGTTATAGTGTAGGGGTGCACTAAGAAAGATTTTTGAAAAATTCTTCTTAGATATTTTAAAATTAAATTTATAAGCTGTTTTTATAATTTTTTTAAGTTTGCATTTAAAATATTAATTTGAGGGTTATAAAATTTATATCATGAGAAAGATCATAAAAATCGCTTAAAATAAATCTTTTTCCAATCTTTACCTCCATTTTCTGATTTTTGGTGAATTTTTAAAGATTAATTTTTAGACTTTAATTTATTAAATGCTGATCACATGATTTCTTTTTCTTATACTTTAAATTAATTTATCGTCATGTTCATAGCAATGAAATAGACAAAAAAATTTTTTTTTCTTGCTAATGCGGCAGACGATTGGAAATTATTAAAATACAGTAAAAGATATGTTCCTCAAACTCTACTATATTAACTGTACTATATTCTTTAGTATGTTTTATTAGATTTAATTTGAATATTTTCTTCTACATTATTTTGTCTATAAAAATATCTTACGATTTTTTTATAAATATATTTTTATATTTTTTTTACATCAATTGCATATATTGATCATTGTATTTATTATAAATATATTTAAACATACTTTTGGCATTAATTGCATACATTGACCATTGTATTTAATTTGAATGTACTCTGTAGCGAAGTACGCATTTTCAGCTAGTATATATATAAATAAGAATTCTCACTTTTAAAGTTTAAATGAACAGTTTGTATTCTTGTCTGTAAAATGTGCTGTGAAACTCATTTCTTGGATTTGAACTTCAACATTTAGCTGATGGAAAGCTACTGAATTTTTTGCAGGATATTTTAGTTATACTTTCTTTTTACATTTTTGATTTGTTAAATTACTGTTACTTAATAGGCTACATTTTTCAGGTTTTGAAAAGACAACTTTAAAAAAAAATTTTTTTATTTCACATGTGTGAGTAAACATTGTCTTTAT
The DNA here is from genome assembly GCA_907164885.2 of Dolomedes plantarius. NCBI lineage: Eukaryota > Metazoa > Arthropoda > Arachnida > Araneae > Dolomedidae > Dolomedes > Dolomedes plantarius. The sequence continues at coordinate 48,553,941 of OU015491.1, read as the reverse complement.
ATATCCTTAAAATATTTCAGGCTAGACATCCAAAATGCATATGTATGGAATGTAACTACATGAATGAACATCCATATGGTATAAGAAGACATTCTTACAGACATACTAATCAAGACTGTGTATGCAATATCTGCAATAAAAAGTATAAAGTTAGTTGCATTCTGTATATTTATATATTTCCTATCAGCTGGATTTTCTAGATATTATAACAATGTCTTTATGGTAGGGTTTTTTCGGTATATGTTGTTTTACATTGTAAAATATATGATGGCAAAAGTAAATACTATGTACAGCCAAATAAATATTGGCTGATAATATAAATATTGGCTGGTAATATAAATATTGGCTGGTAATTATAAACTCATTAGCAAATTAGAATGCAGGCAAAGAGACTAGAGAAGCTGATATCATCAAGCAATATTACTATGCAAGACAAATCTTTGGCATTAAGGTCAAATTATGCATTATTCTCAAGAATTATGAACAGTGGAATTACTATTATAAATCAGCATGATGTAGCTGAAATAAAAGCTATCAGTTATTTACATGTATTACATATGTGTATGTTAATATGAAATGCATGGATATTCATGCATTACATGTGTAATGCTTGAATATTTATGTTTTAATTAACCAGTATGAAATAACAATTGTTACTTATTTGCCCAAAATGCTTTTATTAAACAAATTTCTAAGTTTTCTTGTCATTTTGCTAATAGTTATTTGTTATACTTAAATATTAGTATGCATGTTACTTGGACTTGCATTATGTTTGTACTGTCAAAATTATACTTCCTGGAAAATTTGAGTTTTATTTTTATATAATAATGAATGATTAATTTTTAAATTGCTTGATTTATTTTAATCATCTTGGTTACATATTTTATGTAATTGTATAAAAATCCTTTTATGTTACATATGTTTATTAAAACATCTGAGAATGCATAGTTCTTTAATACTGAATTAATTATCATTTATTTGCTTCATTAATACATATGTTTGGATATTACTATTAAATGTTCTTGATTAGACAATCTTGCCCCACTGTATTTATGTATAGTTGCACAGTAAACATTGCTTAAGTATATGCTATATAATACTATGTATTCTATGTCTTTTATAGGATCTGTATATTTTGAAAATGCATATCAAAATGGTTCATTTACCCCCTGAAATTTTATTTAAATGTGAAATATGTTGTAAACAATTTACAAGAAAAGCACATTTAAAACGCCACCAAAGAATTCATGCAGCTGTAAAGCAGTATCAGTGCCCACATTGTGATTATAAGTGAGTATTTTTATAGCCTTTGTCAATAATTGGAAGAATAAGTTTCCCGTAGAATTATTTATGTATCATTGAAAAAAGTTTTACAGTAATTATTTTCATTCTCCCCGTTTTTTTTCTTCTTTTTCTTTTTTTTTTTTTTTTTTTTTTGTTTGTTTGTTGTTTGTTTTGTGTTTTTTTTTTTTTTTTGTTTGTTTGTTTTGTTTTGTTAAAAAGTAACAATCATATAGTCATGACACAAATACTATGAGGTAAAATAATGTTTATAATGTACCTATTTCTTCTCTCATGATAGATTATGCAAATCATAAGGTATGACTCTAAGCCTTTTTTTTTCTTGTTTTTATATGACTGATTCAGCTGTGGAAACCCTAGCATTTGAAATCAGTTTGTATTGGGGCCTGCTAGGGCTATGTTTTGACCACACCTGTTGTATGAAGTTGTGACCTCTTATATAAAGGAAATTATTTCATATCTGTGAGGCACTTATTCATTGAGTTTATAAAAGATAACAATTCATTATTGTTCTCTCTGAACTTAATAATTAAGGCAGATTTCATTTTACATTTATGTTGTGTGTATATTACAGCATGTACGTAAATGAATATATCAACTTTGCAGGGCTATTGAAAAAAAACTAAACAAAGTAAAAATTTTTTTTTTTCTGTGGCTACATCAGGCATCAGTTGTTTGTTCCACTGCTACCAAATGATGTTGATGAACTTAAGACATGCATATCTGCAGCCTTTCAATGCTGAAAAGAATGTGGGATGAGTTATCGTACCACCTCGATATCCTTCATGGTAATCGAGGGCCTTCTAAAGGGGCTCACATTGAACACTTATGACTGTGTTGAACTTTCAACTGTTATTTTTGATTTCCTATGAACAGCAAGTTTGTACTTTGTTTAGTTTTCTTTCAATAGCCCTGCAAAGTTGGTATATTCATTTATGTACACACTGCAGTTTGCTAAATTCAATTTTTTAATATAGTGTGTTTAAGATTATATCCTATTTTCTGTTATTTTTTCTGAAATCTTATTTTCAATGTGCAGTTGTATTGAATTTTTTTGTGCAAGAATGGGAACTATTTTTTTGCATCAAAATTTGATTGCCTCATTAGTAGTTTTAATTGTATTCTGTTTATCCTTTAATGTGTCATCCATATATCTTCTGGGCATAAATAAATCGGAAAAAATTGCAAGGAAAGTTATGATTTTAATAAATAATTAAAGGTATTGTACCTAGGACTTTGAAAAGATTTAAAGTTTCTTGCTTTCAGTGAAGTTATAATTAAAAAAGGAATGGAAATGTTCTCTTTTTTTTTCCCCACCTTTTTCTTTTTGCTTTTTGCGGGGGGTGGGGTGGGGAAATCCAGGCACTCATAAATTGCAAATAATATATACATATTTAATGTAATAGATTATTAGAACTCAATAAAAATGATAATAGTTTCATTGTTATATCTGTTTCTTTCTTTTTTTTTCTATCTCTGTTTCCCCCCCCCCCCTTTCTAAGGTGACCCTAAATAACCTAATTACTAATGAATCTGTAGTTTCATTTATTGGGGTTTTCTTCAGTCATGATAGTTTTGGGAATTTAATCACCACAGTTTATTAGAAAAGACTTAAATATATCTATCTACCCTTGTCATCCTAAGAGATTTTACATGTTATGTTTATCATCCAATTAGTCATTCGATTTTTTTTTCTATTTAATGTTTTTTCAGTAGATATAACGATAATTTTAAAAATTACAGTGTCTTGGTGCTTTCTAAAGGTATTAAATTAATATAATTAATGGTAATTTGCATATTTAATAACTCTAAATGCTAATTCTTAGTTGATGTTTAATGCTACATAGCTCAAAGTTAATATTTGTAAATAAAGTAAAAGTAAATATTTGCTCAAAATTAGTGTTATTAGAGATAAAAAAATAATTTAAATGTTCTTTTTTAGCTTTGCAAGGAACAGAAATAAAAGCACTAGAACTAGAAAAAAATGCATCTAAGAAAATAATTTTAAAAATTTAATATTGAAAGCCAAAAGAACTGCGTATTCTGTTCACATTTCAAAAATATAAAATGGCCATATAGTGTTGCCTACTATGTATTTTTTACAGAGGCATGCAGTTGTTTTGTATTATTTCTTGAAAGAGGAAGGCTGTTTTGAACCTTTGAAATGCGAATTGAGTTTTTTTTTCTGTTTTTTTTTACATTTAACAAAAAATAAGGTTTTCTTTTTATCAGAATTTTTTTCTTTAATTTAATGTGTTATGAAATGAATGATAGGATTTTGTTGTATTACTGAATTTATCTACTTTTGCTCATAAAATTGATCTTATTGTAGTTATTAATTCATCGACAGAAGTGAATGATCTCCCTCTCATAAAACTTCTGTTCTCAGATTTTCAAGATCAACAAATTTAATGTGCAGAATAATCCTTTTACATATTATTTTTGTATTAGTACATGGGAAACTTATTATATTACAATCTCAAGTTTCTTAATTTTCATTTTCATTGTTCTAGTCATAAATTGGCTAATTTAAACTAGATGTGAAAGAAAAATTTTTTTAAAATTGAATTGCATGAATTGTTAGTGTAAAATTTCAAAACATGTTATGAAATTTTATTTATTTAAGAATTAAATTAGATTAAATTAGATTTATTATGCAATTTTCTGGTTAAAATGTGTATTTTAAATCTTTTGAGTTTAAAATTATGAATGTGGTGTGTTATGTGTGTATACATGTATTTTAACACAACCGAAAACAAATTAAAATTTGATCATATGTTCAAAGTAACCATGTTGTGTAAATTTTGATGTGTAACTAGGAAACACAATTTAATCTCTGTGTAGATTATAGTCAAATTGTATATAAGACCTATAATCATATTTGCAGGGGCTGTGAAAAATCAGATATAACAAAACATTTGTTGATACATGAAGAGCCGAAATTCAAGTGTGAAATATGTGGAAAGGCATTTCGTCATATTAAAAATAAAGAATTGCATCTTAAAAGGTAATTATCATCATCTTTTCAAGCTTTTTATATCCTAATATTTTATGTACTTTATATTACACTACAGAGCAATTGTTATTCATGCTCCCAAATGTGTCCCTTTTCATTCATTAAATTATTTATACTCATATATCATTTAGTGCCATATATTTTAGCAAAAGGAACAAGCACATCCAAACAAAAATAGCTATAAAAAAAAAATGATCCGAGTCTAAAGTTCTTAAATTCTGCTGCTTCTTTCTTGAGAACATGAACAAGATCCCAAAAATTCGGTCTTCATAATACTAGTTTCTGTAGACTATGTGTAATATAATTATTGTTAACATCCCAGGAAAAAAGTGTGGACATCTGAAAAAAGTGTTAACATCTGAAAGGCATTTTATTTAAAGAAAATAAAAATATATAACTGCAAGCTCAAACACTAAGTATTTCCAAATGTTGCAAAAACTAAAATTGGGCTTTAAAAAGCTTAAGTCCCTTTATACTGGTGCCTGAAATAAAGTGTTATTATTTGTAAATGGGCATTTATTGATATTTCTAATTTTTCATTCAGTTATTTTCAGGGTTAACTGGTAAATAATTGTGTTGAAAACTGAACCAAAAGATATTCTCTTTGTAAAGTCATTACATCTGTTTATTGGTTATCAGTTGCAGTAGTCATAAACTTACCCAGAAAACCCCATAATAAGGTCAGCACTAAACTTTTCCTGCTTGCTTCTACGCTAAGATTGTTAAAGCCACAATTTAATCTTTGCTCTGGAATAATTAAGTTTGGTGATCTTTAAACTCCCATTTTAAATTTATGTGAAGTGAAATCCAGTAATGTTAATATTTAGAAGTTTAGGACTGATATTGGTGGAATCATTTACTTTGACTTATTTCTTTAATATTTTGGAATTCATTACTTTTCAAAATATTAATGGTAATTTTGATTATAGTGTGATTTATTATGTTTTCCTTTTGTATCCATTTCAATACTTCATAAATTTTTTCATTCCCTTTTTTTTAAGAAAGTTTTTGGCCATTAAATTATTTTAGTTGATTTGTATTAAAACGTTATTTATCTGACTCTTTTAATAAGAAATTAAATTGCGATTTTATTTGATCTAAATTTCATAATCATTTTGTATACTCCAACCTAAGATGTGAAAAATGCCTGTGGTCTATATTTTATGATGTCTTAAGAATGGTCTTGAGATTTTAAGCTGTGAATTGATTTAATCATAATAAAAATTGTTTAACAGAAAATGTGTCATTATTCAGTTTTTTCTTTAAATTTTTAGACATTCTGGTCAGAGGGATTACAAATGTGCTGCATGTAATTTTTATGGATATACATATACTGACATTAGAAAACACATAGAGCGCCGTCATTCTGCAGTTTGTCCTCTTTGTAAGCAAATTTTCACTGATATAGAACTTCTCAAGGTTAGTATATTATAACTCATTTGTCAATTTTCTAATTTTGCCATCTATTTTTGCACCAAAAACAATGTTTAAGGAACTGGGTTTTATTTCTCTGTTCAAAGGTGTTATTTCAGTTATAAATTAATCTTACAGCTGGAGTTTATTATTTCTTTGGGGAAAATAGTTGTATTTAGTGTATTTAAATTTTTTGTTTCTCCTAACTTATCTTGCCACTTAGGAAGAAGAAAAAAAAGCAACTCATATAGAGAAAGTGAATTATCACAGGGCAACAGTGGTTTTGGTGCCGAGGTATTTGGAGCTGATTTCATAAGAATTTGATGCCCTGAATTTAAATATGGTGTTAGTTTTTGCCTGAGCTAAAATTTCTAATATGTAACATTTTAGTGAAATATACGTTACACTATTTTACGTTAAATCCATGGATCAAATTAAAAAACTAAACACGGTATTTTTTATTATTATTATATATTTTTTAAATGTTAAAGGAACATGAAAATCATAGAGAATATTGCAGTAGTACTTATCTAATTACAAAGAGCAAGAAAGAGTGAAAAGTCATTGATGAAACCAACTTGTCACTGAACACTTCGGAAACTTCTTTTCTGTGACATTCTTGAATGTATTTTGGAACAGTCCCTTTTTAAATTCCAGCAGTAATCTGCCATCATGTGCATATCCCATCTTCCTTGGTAGTGGTCCTCCATAGTTTTTAAAAACCTGGTGAAATCTTTCACCTTGTTCCTCACTGGTGTCTCCTAAATTTTCAGGAAAATAGTCCAAGTGGGTGTGTAAAATAGCACACCTTAACCCTTTCGCGGCGAACGTCACGTATACGTGCCAGCAGCTATCCGCGTTTCTGGCCGAACGTCACCTATACGTGTCAGTAGTTCGGAATGTTTTATTAGTTAATTTTTGGGGCACAAGATGGCACCGCATGTCTATGAAATTTGGAGTACGCGTAGTTGGGACCTTCTATTCGAAAACAAGACTAGTATGAATCACATGCGGTCTATCGTTGTATGTAAACAAACGGAGGAATGGATGTATTGCATTTGGCTGTCAGCGGGTAGGGCATTTAAACTTTGCACGTCGTCTTTGTTTACAAGATATCTTTGTTTATTTTTCTTTTGTGGTGGGATTGTAGCATTGGGTATATGGGTTTTGAGTCAGAATCAGTTTCTGTTGCAGTGAGATTTCTTTCCTTTGATGATTTAATATGGAGAAAAGGAGAAAATATTTAACAGAAGATGAAATTTCTGAATTGATGAGAAATGTGTCTGATTATGAAAGTAGTGACAGTGATACAGAAATCTCATCGGGTGAATCTGTTTATTTGGAACATCGGGATCAGAGTGATGATGAAGATACTCAGACATTTCTATTCTGAGTATATCGCGGGATGGTACTTCTTCGTGGTCTTCTCACGTAAGGGATTTAACTCAACTAACATTCACTGCAGCATGCGAAATAAAAGTCCATGATGCTGTATGAAATGAATTGGATTATTTCAGATGTTTTTTTGATGAAACTGTAATGGATTTAATAACTAAATTAATGCGTATTATATTATACTAACCAAATTAATGCGTATGAGAGGTACATAAATCCGGAAAGTGAACAGAGTTCATCCTCGAAGTATTTTTGCCTGTAACTAAAGAAGAAATGTTTGTTTAATTTGCTTTGACAATTTTAATGGGTATCGTGAAAAAAACGAAAATTAAGATGTACTACTCAACGAATCCCAGGATTGCAACACCTTTTTTCAGTAAGATTATGAGTCGGGACCAACGCATCGAAATTCTTCGATACTTGCATTTCACTTCTTCTGATGCCAAAAAGATTGAAAAAAATGAAACCTTTTTTAGATTTAATCATTCAAAACTTTCAGAGTTCTTGATATATTATTGACATATTCTTGATATATTCCTGATAGGAATATATCAGTTGAAGAAAGTCTCTTACTGTGGAAAGGGAGAGTAGGATTTCGACATTATGTCCCAGCGAAAAATATTTTAAACTGTATAACAAAAATTTTTTAGTGGAAAAATAATAAAAGAATGTGTAAGTAACCCATGTATAGCTTAAATAAATAGATTTGTTTGTAAATGTTACTATTTTGGAATTTTTTGTAAATTTAGGCTTAGCACTTAAAAGTCCGCCGGCTCACGAGAAAAACCTCCGGCCTCAGAGGAAAGCGCGTGATTGGAACTGCCGTCGCGAAAGGGTTAATGCTCATGTTACATTCAAGGGATCTGAAACTGTTTAGCATCTCGTTTACCAGTTCAACATAGTTTTCAGCTTTTCTTTGGCCCAGAAAATTTCCGACAACTGCAACAACTGAAGTCCAGGCTTTTCTGTCAGTCTCATTCATGGAATTTGCGAAGACAGGATCCTTAATGAGTTTTCTTATTTGTGGGCCGTCAAATATTCCTGCTTTATTTTTTTCTATACTCAACTTAGGCAGTTTTTACTTTTTATATGCAAAGCATGATCCGTTCTTATCAAGAGCCTTTACAGACTGCTTCATTAGGCCCAGCTTGATATGTAGTGGAGGAAAGATGATTTTCTCTCGTCAAACTAAGGGGTCGTTAATGACATTCTTTTCCCCAACGTCCATGTTTTTTCTCTCTTGGGCCACTATTTTCTAATCCAGTGGTGTGTTTTGTCTTTGCTATTCCAGAGGCACACAATGCAAGATATTTAATGTAGCCACTTTGCTGTCCAAGGAGAAAATTTACCATTTTTAAGTCCACACAAATCACCCATTAATGTTCATGATACTTTATCTTCTCAAAGACCAAAGCTATGGTGTCATATTCTTCTTTCATTTTCGTTGAGTGAGCAATTAGTATTGAACCATATTTGTTCCCATTTTGTAGAAGGACACATTTCAAACTTCGCTTTGAGCTGCCAATAAATAGGCGCCAATCATCTGGAAAACATTCAGGAAGACCCATTTTTTCCAGGAGGACAAATTGCATATACTTGAATGTATTGAATAGAAAAAAATATCGATAGATAAGTGGATGTACAGTAAAACCTCGTTGATCTGGATCTCTGGGTAATCCGGATCAGATTTGTAGACATTTTTATTTAATGTTCACATTAGGTAATAATTTTTCACTATGATAGCAAGAACGTCACTACAAGTACATCAACTATTCTCTTTTTAGTTTGATCCAATGTGCAGTTCCTGCATAGATTGTACAATAAATTATGGCAATAAAATGCTTTTTGTTGAGTTTAAGGAAACTTCACTAGACTTACCAATTCTTTGTTAAGAAATGATGTGAAAATATTTTATTTTTTAATGTTTTGTAAATAATACTATGTAATTTTGTTACAAAACAAAGTAAGTCTTCTTAGTTAAGGATTTTGCATAGCCTATTACCCATATTACCTGGATTATCTGGATTTTCAATTGTCTGGATTGGCTATGGTCCCAGTTAGTCTGGATAAAAGAGGTTTTACTGTATCTAAAAAAGTAGAGCTGATAGAGAAAAACTGATGTGTTTAGATTTAGTGCCCCAAGTATAGCTAAAATCAGTTCTAAAATCCTAGGCACCCCCCCCCAAAAAATTTTTTTTGTAGCCCTGTATAATCTAAAACCTGTTCACTCAGCATAGTCTATATGTATAAAACAGTTCCGTAACTGACTGACTGACAGATAACGCACAGACCAAACCGCTGGACCTAAAGGGCTGAAATTTTGCATGGCGATCCTTCTTATAGTGTAAGGGGTGCACTAAGAAAGATTAAAAAAAAAATTCTTCTTAGATTTTTTAAAATTAAATTTTTAAGCTGTTTTTGTAACATTCTTTAAAGTTTGCATTTAAAATAATAACCTGAAGGTTATAAAATTAATATCATGAGAAAGGTCATAAAAATTCCTTTAAAATGAAATCTTTTTCAAATCTTTACCATTTTCTGATTTTTGGTAAATTTTTAAAGATTAATTTTTAGAATGTAATTTATTACATGCTGATCTCGTGGTTTCTTTTCTTTTTGTGATACTTCAAATTAATTTTGCGACACATGCCATTCAACTAAATAAATTGACAAAAAAATATTTAAATATGGTAAAAAATCAAATTTAACCACTAGACTAATTGAGGTGGAAGTTTTTTAAGAATTTAATTCAAATTAGTATGTTTTATGGATATTGAACATACAAATTTATTGCATACATTGACTTATGTATTAAATTTGAATATATTTTTCTACATTATTTTGTCTATAAAAATATCCATTATGATTTTTTAAAAATAAATATATATGTATAGATATATATATATATATATATATATATATATATATATATACTGGCATTTAATTGCATACATTGACTGTTGTATTTAATTTGAATGTACTCCATAGCGAAGCACAGGTATTCAGCTGGTACACAATCATTCAGGACAAAATCATTCAGGGTAGAAGTGATTCACAATTCTTTAAATGCAAGAAATGCATGCATGTTGCATTTAAAAAATATATGTGTTAGGATGATTATTTTTTTCTTTTCTTATTTATTTTATTGAGGTATAACTTTAATAAAATAAAATTATACAAAAATTCAAAATGTACTGCAGCATTGATACTGATAATGCATTCTTTTTTTAAATTTTACTTTAGATCATGGTTATGCTGAAATAAAATCATATAAAAATAATATTTGACAAAAATTTTGCTTATTGTGGTTTACTTTGCTGAGAGATATAAGCAGAAGAAAAAGAGTTATAAGCAGAATGTGATAACTCATACTGGGTATTGAAAAAGTTAATTTGACTCTAAAATAGTTTTCTCTGTCCTTTTTGTGTGATTTAAAACACTGTTTAAACTATGTTTTAATATCTTGTTTTATAGGAACATAAAAGGATGGGTCTGTGTCATGCAGGTCTTTTAGAAGAGAATGGTGTGACTAAAATTGAAGAATGTTCTACTACTCTAGAAGACAACAAAGAAATTGCCTTGTATAACGAAATTCCAATAGACCTTTTAGGTATTAGACAGTATCAACTTTACTACTTTTTAGGTCAAAAGGAAATCCTAGGCTCCTCATGCCCAGGCATAGGATATAGAGGCATATAAGAACAAAAAAATAAAATCCATCATTCATGTATGTTTTCTGTTCATGACAAGCCAAGCATGTTTAAAAAAAGTGCTTAAATTATATGACTTAATCAGTTATCACATTTGGTATTAGCTTAGCACTAGTAAAAATTTTATGTTAAGGAAAAACTTTCTTTACTAAAAACAAAATATGTTATAGTTTCTATTTTTCCTGTATCAAAACTTCCTCTTTACCATATACTTTCTTTCTTAAAAAGCATGATGATCTAAACATAGATTACATCTTCTTCTTAGAATTGATAATGGTATACCTATTTGAGATCATTTGTTAAGGGATTAAATGAATAACAATTTTTATGTGCTTTAATAATTTATCTATAATTTAATAAATAATCTGTCTAATGAAATACTGAATAAAATTGATGTTATTCATTTAATATGTTAGTGACATGTGAATTGCAAACATTTTTAATATAAGAAGTTTGTGGAAAAAAGTTTAGGCATCTAAAATTTCATGTGAGATATCTTATGTTGAGATCTCTGTGCATAGGCGTAGCGTGCTTCTAACTTTTTGGGACACAAATTGAAATCAGTTAGGGCCTTCCTCAGCCCTTTGACTGCCGGACTGTTCTTAAAATATGAAATATTGTGATTTCTTTGAAATTGAATAACAATCGAATCAATGTTTGAGTAGTATTCAAAAGTTATACAGTGAGAAAAATAAATATAATATAAAAAAAATGAGAAAAAAATATAGCATCGAATTTTTGTTGTGGATCATATCATTGTTAAAAACTATGTTAAGGCTAAAGATATAATTGGAATCTTCAGTTTCACAATTTGAAAAAGCAGGAAAAAAACCAACTTTCTTAAAAGTTTTCTACGATTTTCCGATTTTAACTGAACTTCTAATAACATTTTAAATTTATTTCAAGTTAAGTTAGGGCTTGTGCCCCCCACCCCGACGCTACGCCTATGTCTCTGTGAGAACAGCTGTTGCTAAGTCTGATATAACTGTCCATTCAGAAATTTTTCTGTTTTACTATTATAATTTTTTTTTCTTTTTGTTGATTTTGAACACAATTTAAATCAGTTTTGCTTGTGTAGATCTTAGATCTTACTCAAAAAAATTTTGGTATGTCAGATATTTAGAATTGTAAACCCCTAATCTGCTTTCACTGACTTATGAATGTAAATAAATCTTTAGTTTCAGATTGTGTATGATAAATAATATTATGATCTCACTAAATTGTTTGTGCTGTTAAGTACTGATTTATTTTTGAAAAAAAGTTCCCCCTCTTAATCAAGTAGGTTGACATTGGTATATTTTAAAGTTCCTTAAGAGTTACATTCAGATTTAGTGTAAGTGCATTTTAAAATTCACTTTTATAAATTTTAGCATTCTTAATTTCAGAAACAGACCAGCCTCAGATCATGACTTGTATAGGTGAATGTTCAGAAGAAACAATATCTGCTCTCCAAAATGGACAGTTTATAATGACCTCTGTAGAAAGCATTTTAAATACTCAAAATGGCCAACCTGTGGTTGAGGGTTTAGAAGAAAACAACCTCTTAAATCCAGATAGTTTATCAATCATATCTGTAGATAGAGATTCTAATAAAATGGTAAGAGTCTGAATTTATTTGTTATTAGAGCTGAAATTTCCAGTATTTAGAATTTTTCATTGTCATTTACAAAGATAATATATTCCATTCTGAAATTAATTTGAATTTCATGCATCGGAGTCTTATAATGGATAATTTGTAGATTTCAGTATAACCTTATAAGCTGAAAAATGTTCTTCGAAATGAGATAAAGCAATTGAAAAATGTGGAGTTTTGCATAAAAGTTAACAAAGTCTTAGAATTTTCAGTTTGAGGCTTCAAAAATAAGACTTTATAAAATGTGGTTTTTTAGCACTGAAAAGCTCTCATGTTTTTAAAATATGCATCACACTTTAACAGCCATCGTATACTATTTTCTGCTCTTTTTTCATCTAAAGCTGCTGTTATTTTGAATGCCACCTCTTAGTGTTTTCCAACTGTATTTCAGCAGAATTTTCTTAATTTGTAATGATTGCTATATATACTTTCAATTAGAGCAATTTGGGCAAATAGTATATGTATCAAATTGGCAAATTTCCCATGTATTTATTTATTTATGAAAAGAAGCAAAAAAAAAAAAAAAAAAAAAAGGAAGAAGCAAATTTTATAGTTTCTTTTCACTGAAGGATATTATGTTGACCTAAATTTATAATTTTAATGTTACATAGTTGCACTGCTTTTATATAAAAATCTGTGTGTTATGGTGATTTTATTTGACAGTATCAAACTTTCCTGTACTCTTGGTCTAGATATAGCTCATAAACTGTAAAATTATTTGAAAAAATACTACTACCTTGTAAAATGTTGTCTTTTGGCATTCCTCTTCATATTGACTTCTCATAGTGGCTAAATTTCTCACCACTAGTTGCTCAGATCAAGATGTATTTCTGCCATTTCTTGTGTTTTAACCCATTAATGCCGACTTCATTTTCTTTAACCATTTTTGTTACTTCTCTCATATTTGTATGTTTTAAGTCTATTAATGTGTATTATACTAAAATTATATTTTTAGTTGCTCTTTAACTATGTTTTTTTTTACTGGTACGTTTTCGTACCAATCGGCGCATGTGTGTAGTACACATCGAGAATAAAAGCTAATATTAAATTTATTTATTAATGAAAATAATAACAAAATCGGGACTACCACAATTAAATGAAAAGCACGTTAGATGTTTTTCTGACAGAATAAAACAATAAAATGCTTATTGAGTACAAACATGATAGTTTTTATGGCAGTGAGGATGCAGTGGCACATTACACTTTTCGCACTTGTAGCTGCTTCTACCGGAACAGTTCTTGAAACGGACATGTTCTTGATCTGATCTGATTCACCAGTGACTATTCTTGTCAAATCTTATTTGTGAGGCCGCTTTATGCATAAAGGAAATTGGCTTACCTGGCCCTCTAGGCAATGTTCCATAAGTGCCTAACAGTTCCTGTGCGCACTGTCGTACGAACTCAAGAAGTGGGATTTCATCAATATCATTTTTCATTTTATACAATTTCCATCCATTTATAACACTGGCACGAAGTACAAATGAAAAAAAGCCACCACCACTTTTTAGAACAAATTCTTACGCGATAATTTGCCACAGCTTGATCAACAAGGTTGACACTACCCATATACTTATTATAAATTTTTAGCTATTGTGGCATGGAAACATTAATTTTCTTTTTTTCTGCGGCACTCCATCGAGTAGCAGATGCAATAGGGTTTGTAGAAACTTTGTTACTTGCAACAGTAACAACTTTATTGTCATTCCATTTGACGATACTGATATCTTCATGACATATATATTCATGACATATATATATATATGTCCCCCTAGCCGACTTTTTCAAGATTTCTTTGGATGATAAAATAGCATTTTTCAGCCTGTTTTCTCTCAATGTCCCGGTTCCTGCTATGCCTCTTTTCGATAGCTCTTTCGGTAAGGGAATGATAGTAAATAAGTTGTCCATGACTACATATGACCCAGGTGGGATCTCGCATCTGTCTAGTAACCCAAGAACAACATCGGCACCTTGGAATAAATCAGATTTTAATAATTTTGTAGATGCTCCACAATAAGGTTCAGCATGCAATAAAAGACCATTAGAAGAACGCAAAGTCCAAAGTTTGAAGCCAAAACGTATTGGCTTACCTCTTATGAATTGTTTTAGTCCGTGGTGCCCGAAATATGGAATTATAGACTCATCTACACTCAAAATTTTATACCAACAGCATAAAAGCATGACTTTCAAGTGGCAGCAATTTATAAAATACACTATTATAACAATGATTTAAAATCAAAATATTATTTAAAAAAATTCTAATTCAAACGTGAAAGATTTCCGATTTTAATTCAAACTTGACTATACATTAGCCGGTTGGTACGTTTTCGTACCAACGATATGTAAGTTTTTATATTTTATAATACAAAGCAAAACATGACTTTCGAGTGGCATGAATTTATAAAATACACTTTTATAACAGTGATTAATAGTCAATATATAATTTTGAGATAAATCCAAAACTCTAAACTTACTATTTTTTATGTGATGTCAGAAGCATCTTGTTTCACGACGCTTTCACCTGAGCATAACGTCAAATAACAACAAGAACTTGAGATCAAATTGCGGAAAATCTATTTTTCCCGCTAACAGTGAACTATTCTTGAAGCACATGAACAACTAGACACATTTAGTGCAGAGAAAAATAACTATTCTTAAGCTGGTATGTTTTCGTACCAATAGGCATTAATGGGTTAAGGTAAACTTGAAAGCTATTGTGCACAAAATTTGTGTTTGATACTGTCATTAATGATTGAACTGCTATATAATTCTTTATATAAAAATTATCTGCCTCTGAAGAGAATTTCAGTGAATAGTGAGTGCCTAGATAATATATAATGGTGGAACTATTTCCAAGGCAGCATTTGAAGAAAAAAATAAAACTACCGATTTTTTTCATCGATGCCAAAACTAAACACCATTATCTAACATGAAAATTTATTTATACATTTTTCTGTTTAGAATAAGGTTTTTGTCTTACACGAACTTTGCTATATTACTTAAGTTATTTCAGTAAGCAGACTTATATAATCACCTTATTTTATTATATATATATATATATACAGTGGAATCTTGGTCTATCGTTTTTCAAGGGACCGATTGAAATGAACGATAAATGCGGGAAAACGATAGATGCGGAAACATAACAAAGCAATATGATCGTTGGGACTGGATAAAATGAACAACACATATGGAAAAACAATGGATCCGAAAACGATCAATCGAGATTCCACTGTGTATATATATATATATATATATATATATATATATATAAACTTAAACTCACGGCGCAACAGTCCGATGTGGACCAGGGCCGGCAGTACCCATCTCTGCTTTCGTAACCGTGGGCTTGGGGTGCCATACAGCATATGTCTCAGTCAGGTGGTCAACCTGACGTGGGACCCCCAGAGTTTGGTTCACAAGCATGCTTGGTCCTCATTTTATCGACCCACTGAAGGGATGAAAGGCTGAATATATATATATATATATATACAGTCAAACCTCCATATATCGAAGTAGCAAATTGCCGGAAAAAAATTCGATATATAGAAATTTCGATATATAGAACTGAGATTAGTTTTACCATAATTCTCCTTTAAAACAATTAAATCTAATTTTCGTATACGAAACTCCATTTCTAATTTATATGCGAATCCCATTAAATGAAAGTTAATAACTAAAAAATGAGTTAATATGAAAGATTTATTAAGTACTACATACCTTTAAAAAAAACAATAATTCAGACAGTGGTTACAATGATCACAGTTACATTCTTTTAAAAAAAAACTAGGAATATCTTGCTGAACAGCCAGTTTTAAGAAAAGTTCAAAGAAATGTTCGTATTTATTCAGTCCGCTAAAAACTTAATCAGGGATATTTTCGGCGAATTGAAGTCCACGACATATTGTTTCAAATGCCAAAAATTGGGAGATTTTTTTCTAAAGTGGAATAAAATTTCCCAATTTGTCTTGAAAAAAATTTCGATATATAGAGATTTTTTCGATATATAGAAACAAGTTTTCTATGTAATGAACATGGAGATTTGCTAAGAGTTCGATATATAGAAAATTTCGATATGTGGAAGTTCAATATATGGAGGTTCGACTGTATATATATATATATATATATATATATATATATATATGCGTGTGTGTGTGAGGATTGTTTTAGAGAGGTTAGAATTTAATGGGGCTTTCAGAGCAGATCTGATTTTTAAGGTATCAAACATCACTATTATTCACATTTCATAGATAAATGTGAAACAAACAAGAGAGTCGAATCGGGAACGCAGTGAAAGGTTATTAATAGAATTGAACAGCCTTGAAGAAATTGATGAGAAAGGACTATGTTGGAAATTGGTGAGCTCAGCTTTTAATTTGTTCTCGAACAATCTAGAGTTGCCCACATTGTTCAAGATAGCGATAAAAAGCATTTTTAGTCAGAGCAGGAAAGGAAGCCGAGTATGAAAGACGCATATTAGAGCGTTCCATAATTCTGAGATGGCTGGAGGGCCAGGTTTCCTAAGTTATGCTGGAGAAGTGGTTTTCATGAAGTTTGATCAAATAAAGGAAATTAAGTGACTAATGATGTATTTATTTAGCTGTGCATTTGCCTTAGCTACCGCCATGCTGCATTTTACCTTCAGGATTATATGGGACTGCCACCTCTTCAATAATAACAGGAGTGAAATGAGGTTTTTCACATATATATATATATATATATATATATATATATATATAAATATAAATTTTTTTTGGGGGGAGGAGGTGTTTATGAATAAATCAATTGAATAGAATTAACCTAGTTAATTTTGTGCAGTCATTATCTTATATTAAAAGCATATATATGACCTGGAGAATGCTATATTCTTTAGAATAAATCATGAATAATCCAGTTTGAGGCTCTGTGAGGCTTTAGTTTTTGTTAGTAATCAAGTATACCTAAGTATCAAACTCTAAATGATGCCTTGCCATATATTTAGTTTTGTAAGAATTTCTGTAATTCTAGTAGAAGTGAAGGAACATCAATTTAAAGAATATTTTAATGTAGTATATCAATGTATTTATTCCCTTGATATTCATTTAGGTTCAAAGTTTCGTTTTCCTGACTTTGTCGAGTAATGATTATATTTGGCAGTGTGGTTGTATCTAAATTTTATAATTCACATATATAACTCAATTCCTTGCTCTCAGAGTAACTTATTAGCTCTCTTGATATATATATATATATGTAATAATAACGTTCCACCTTTATTAATTAACGCATATTCTAAAGTTTCCCTTTAACATTTCAATAAAGTATAACCCCCTATTTCAAATTATGACCTAAGGATAAACGAATTAACTAGCTAAATTGTCCCTTAACACACGTGCTAAACAGTAAAAGGTGTTTTGAAAACATGATCATTCAACCTCACCAGTTTTTCTCGAAGCTTCCAAAAGATCATACTACTTCTGACGTACGAGGTCAGATGTCACCGATAACCATTTAGAAGTTTTTGGCCCCCTGGTGTACAAGATCCTGAACCCTACATAAAAGCGAGAGCAAGGGTTCTCCATGGCTTTTTTCTGTGACTGTTCTCGTATATTGATGTTGTCCCGTCCATGCTTTATGTCATCTCCACACTCTTTTGTCTTGTGTGCTCTATCACTGCATGCTGAATCCTTTCACTGTCCATCAAGATGTAACTTAGCTAAATACTCCGGAAGGTCTGGAATTACGCTTTTATTTGTGCAGTAACTTACTTCAAAACGCCATTGTGTGTCCAGAATAAAGACAGTTCTAAAAATCTATGGAGATTCCTTTTGACACGACTACAGAACAAAAGCCTACAGCTGCTGAGTATTACATATGTGTGTGTGTGTACACGCATGCAAGAAACCATGAAAAACTAATTTATTTATATGGAGTTCTGATGCATGAAATTAGTGGGTAATAAAAGGTTTGAAGAGATGTTAGTGTTAAAGAAATGAAAGGAGGATATGAACTGCTGGAGCCTTCTTCAGAGAGATCAAAGCTGCATATTGCTTTTGAAGGGATGCTTGTCTACTTAGGTATTGAATTTATTATAAAACTCTGTTTTTCTCTTTTACAGATTACCTTTGTAACATCTAATGGAAAAAATGTTTCTCTACCAGTAAAAAACTGTTCTTCATCACCTCTGGAGTGTGTAACAACAACTGAAAGTAATATGCCTGAAATGTTTTTGTCTACAAATGAAGTTGATGTGGCATCATGAATCTTATGTGATATATATTTATTACAATTTTTTATTCATTGCTCATTAATCATTGTGATGGAATTTAATTGAAATGGAACTCCATTATTTATTCCGAGATGACCGTAGTTTGGTCGAGCCATTCTGTCTTTCTAGAATAAGAAAAGTCAGTATTTAAAATCCAAGATCAGCATTATTTCATTTTAGGGAATTAATTTGTTAGTGATATATTTTTTATACATTGAGATTATGCAAAATATTTGTTCTTTCTTGTCTCATACTAATGTCTCTTAGACATTAAACAGCATTATTTCAAAGAGTGCATTTGAATTCATGTCATTTTCTAGTTAATGATATTCATTAAAAGTGCTGAGAAAAACATATATTTTTTTAATAAGACATATCTTTACATAAGGAGTTATCATAATATGTTAAAAGCATTCTCTCCTCATCCTAGACAGCATTTTGACCATATTATACTGCTATCACAAGTTGTATGCATGTTTAGCAGTCATGAATATATATTTATGTATATACACTACAAAGAACACAGTTTTACTTGTTTTATAGTCATATTAAAAAAAATTGCAGAATGTTATAAAATAAATGGAAAGAATAATTGTGATAGTTTTATGATAATCTATGAAGGATTATTATAATTAATATATTCTTTATATGTAATAATGTTTGATTTTTCATCAAATGTTCATTGTCACAGCTCCCTTATGCACTTTTAATAAATATAGGTTTGTGAATCAAATAAAATTGTTAATTACTTGTATATAACTATAACTATAGGAAGTAATTTCCATACTATGCAAAAGTAGGCAAGTGTTATAAATTTTATGCAATGTGCCTTACCTATAAATGCCTTTTCATTCACACGTTTAGAAGTTTTGTCTATTAGCCTGCTTGTTGAGATAATTTTGTTACATGAAAAAAGAGTTACCTGAGATCATAAAAATTGTGATTGAAATTCAATTTATAATATCTCCAAATGAATTTAGGGAAGTACCAGCATTTAGTTTTCTGGATTAAAAAAAAAAAAATCATAACAGCTCTTGTCAAGTCTGTTATGTCAGAGTACATTTTTTTTTTTGATTACGATGAAGAAGTCTTGCACTACATATCCCACCTCATCTTATTCTGTAGCATCAGAGCAGCTTTTCTGGAAAGGTTATTTTTATCAAATTTCTTTTATCTTTATATCCATCTCAGTGAGAATTGAAAAAAATTTGTTTTTTTAAGAGTAAGAATAACATGTTTTATTTATCTGTTATACTGCATTGTCATTGTATGTGCCATACATTTATCAAACAATTGTAAATAATCATTGACTGTTTAAATGTAAGTTAGAATTTTTAAGTTAATTATGTTTATGTACACAGCATTTAAGTTTGCACAGCTTTATAAAACTGACATCTCTGAAAAGTATGAGCATGTTTTTATGAAAGCTTTATTTTGTATATTTTGTTATTATAGTTTTTGTTGTTATAACTTAATACAGAAGCTTGATTCTTCCAGTACAAATGTTATTACGTTACTGTTTATTCCACGGTATCTTATTATTATGGAGAGATGATCCCTTTTGATGTGTAATAGACTTTTGACTGAATTTTCTCTCTTTAATTGATGAATCTTCATCCATGAAGTCAGAAAGACAATCTTATATTCTATTGATATGTGATTTCGCCAAACCAGTACTATGCAATGTCTTCACCTGTTTAACTCACTAGATGCTTTTTATGCTCAAGATTAATCAAATTCTTAAGCAGGCATAATCTTTTCTTTTTAAGGAATGAGCAGTTTATATTGTAAAAGAAATATTTCTATAATTGGCTGTGATTATGTTAGCTTTGTGTCTGTTGCCTCAAAATCACTTGGTGTTAAAAATTTATTGTTTCTGTTATTACTTTATTTTGCATAAATATTAAAACATTATTACAAAAAAGATTTGTGTCTAAAAATTCTGTAAATTGTGCTTTCTTTTTATATAAAAAAGAAGCATTTCATAAATAAAATCAAAACTGAAAACAGAGAGATGCAATATTGCATGCAATTTTCACATATTATCACTGCAATCGGACCAAAGAGAAATTCATACCATGGCAAAAGTGATATGCGGTGTGTGAACATTTTTGATATATAGTTATAAACATGAAACAGTAATAGGTGTTTTTGTTAGCTATTATAGACCTTAGTTTGGCTTTTAGAGTTAGGCAGATATAGCTGCAGAACGAACTGGAAATTATGCAATTCCTTGTATGGAATTATTGCATAATTTTCATAGTGAGGGATTTTTTAACGTAGGATTACTTTCCTCCATAACGGTCCTTCAGGAAGGAAAATTTCAGATGCTAAAACAGTCTGTCTGTTCATCCACGCAAGTTGTAATTTTGGCAGCGGGCCAAATCTAGTCTATCGCTTGGACAAGTTAAACAGAAAAGTACCAAGATGCATCAAAATTTTGACATATATATATATATATATATATATATATATATATATATATATATATATATACACGTACATATATACATACAAAAGAGGTAAACAATGATAAGTAATCCTATGCTAATAACCCTTAGTAGTTTCGTTAGAAGAGACCACCTGAGATTTCTTTTTATGCGCCAGACACTATGTCCGGAGGGCATTTACCCATCTACACCACAATTTTGTTGCCTTCTTTTTTATGGGAGCTCCTTGTAGGTGAACCAAGATTACTCCTTAGATGGGAACAGCACAGGAATGGTCATGCCTTAGCTGGATCTAGTCTTGAGCCTGTATAGTGGAAGCTTGCAGTGCAAACTACTATATAGTATGGGTGGTTTGGTGAGGAACTTAATTTTAGCTGCCACTTGCTTTGAGGCCACAAAGTATAGTTGATTAGATGATTAAAATTGCACTAGGAAAGTTGTTTGCCAATGCCGAGCACTTTGCTATTATGCCATTCACTCTAAAGTTAAGAAAATCCGCATGGGAGAAGTCACAAAATGTGCATAAACTGCAGTGCACGTCTATGCAGATATACTGTTATTGCATCTTTTAAAAGAAATATCTCTATTTCTTAGTGGATGTATTGCAGTTTTTATCTTTTGAAGTGTTTAATATGAATTCTGGGTCTGAGCCTCATGATAATAATGCAGCATTTTGACTACCTTTCATAATTGTATTCAAATAATTGCTTCTTTGTTGAACTGCTGTCAACATTTCATTATCACTTATAGATTTGTCAATGGCTAAAAGTAGTTAAAATAGCTTCACTAGTGGCTAAATTTGTTGAGATTAAATGCTGCCTTAAGTTTGAAATCTCGTCTTTATGCAGATGCAGACATTGAAAGGTTTTTTAATGGTGTGAATTTCCATTAAATAAAAATGCAACGAACAACAGATTTTAAACTAAATTTGTTTAATACACAGCCTTTACCTTTTTTGTTATCAAAAGATTTCGAGTTTATAAGTTATATATATATATATAATAAAATAAGGGATATATATATATAATCAAATAAGGGAATATCTTGTAAATTTATTAATGAAATTAGAGATTAAAGCTACAATTGGTAAAGTTAGTTAATATTTTCTCTTGAAGCACTAGCAATATCAATGAACTAAAAAATGTCTTTCTGAAATGTTTGATCTTTCTGATAACAAATAATGGTTCTAAACTCACTAAAAGAACTGAAAAATTCATGCTATCAAGAAATGAAAAAAGTATATGTTTCTTGGTTAAATATTCTGTTTCCCAAATTCCATTTTGACTTAATCGTGGGAACTGGTTCTGCAAGCCTGCAAGCCTGGATACCTAGTCAACAGGCTATTCTTTGCCCTGGTGGTTTGTTTGAGCCCCTAGTTTAGACAAAGTAGCATTTTGTACCTGTGGGAATCTTAGTATTTTTTTATTATTATTTTTTATTTATTTCTTTTTGTTTGTTTGTTTAGGTAAAACCTGACAAATCTAAGGAACAATATTTTTGCCAAAACTTAAATCTTGTGAGAAAAATAATTCGAAAGAAGTCTTTTCTTTTCTTTCCCTGTTTTTTTAACTACTAAGTTTAAATGATGTCCATTGAGATCACATCTGGTTCTAACCATAAAATGTTTGATTTTATAATCCCAAAATTAAATTCTGGGAGCAATTATTTGAAAGATTTTTTGTGCACCGCAAATGCTACGACTTCCGATACACTGTTATGTTCTTATTATGATAAAAGCACAATAATAAATAACGATAAGCATTATATAATACAATTATCGCTTATAAAAAAAAAATCTATTATCGTCAGTTTAAAATTATAATCTATATATATTTTTTACATTTTAAATGTAAGAATTATATAATTTAACAACTTGTGGCTTGGCGCATCTAAATATTCGGTTATGATCCATCCTTTGCATCTCCGATTTGCGTTGTCCTGAGCAACGATACGTAGAAATTTGGATAAAGCACTCGGGGATCACCCCTATTCGAATTAAATGGAGGTGGGAAGAAGCAACCAAATGAGGGGTAAGTTTGAGTTTTGTCTGTAGCAGTTTTCTCGGGGAAAAATCTACAACGAAAATCAGATTCAAAATTCTCTAGATTTTCTGTTTTTTTTCTTTTAAATATTTTTTTTAACGTAGGATTACGTTCCTCAATAACGGTCCTCCGAGAAGAAAAAAAGTGTCCGTCCTGCGTCGCGAAATATAATTTTGGCAGCACGCCAAACCCAGTAACAGTAAACAGGGGGGAAAAAAAGAGGTAAGCAACGATAAATAATCCTATGTTACTAAAACGCGGTAGTTTCGTTAGAAGAGACTACCTGAAATATTTTTTTTCTTTGTATGTGTCGGGCCAAATTACTATTCTAGCTGATTTTCTACCCCCCTCCCCCCGTCTCTCTCTCTCTCTCTCTATATATATATATATATATATACACAGTGGAATCTCGATCTATCGTTTTTCAAGGGACCGATTGAAATGAACGATAAATGCGGGAAAACGATAGATGCGGAAACATAACAAAGCAATATGATCGTTGGGACTGGATAAAGTGAACGGTACATACGGAAAAACGATGGATCCGAAAACGATCGATCGAGATTCCACTGTATATATATATATATATATATATATATATATATATATATATATATATATATATATATATATATATATGACGCGCTTCGTTTCACGTCCGTTATATTAAATAATATTGCAGTCATTGTTACACCGTTAGGTCCTGGTAGCGTAGTCGAAGGCAGTTTAAACTCAGGAAGCACACATTAGTCCAAGTTAATCATGTTTATTTCTTTATCTACTAGCAACTACTGATCCAAGTAGCGCATATCTTAGCGCTCGCCATTTTACAAAACCCGCGGAGCCAACAAGCGCGCATCTGCTATCATCGAATTAATCCCCTCGGTCTGCTGCTTGCCTGGTTCGCAAAAGCTCCCAATGTCATTGCGCATGCTCTCGTGACGCTTGCACCGAAGATGAGGCATGGGCGGGACAGAATTGGATACTAAATTTAGATTCTCCCTATGGTTCTTCTGAAAACGGGAAATTTCCTTCTCGAGGCGCGTTTCGAAATACGACAAATAATGATATTTAACGTTAGAAATTAGTTTTACTTTTAAGCCCCCTTTAAATTGTTTAATTATTATTCTTTTTCTAAAATATTCTTTATATATATATATATATATATATATATATATATATATGTATTCGCGAAATGGCTGACCACTTTTAGCTTTGGCCAAAGCCCGAAATAAACGTGAATTTGCCACTACTTCGGGCTTTCAATTTGAGAAAAATTGGATGATTTATTCAAGAGAAAGCTTCACAAAGTGAAAAAGTCAATAACGCGTTGGTCCACCTCTGGCCCTTATGCAAGCAGTTATTCGGCTTGGTGATTGATAGAGGTGGCGGATGTTCTCCTGCGGGATATCGTGCCAAATTCTGTTTAATTGGCGCTTTAGATAGTCAAAATACCGAGCTGGTTGGAGCGCCCGGCCCATAATGGTCCAAACGTGCTCAATGGGGGAGAGAGCCAGTGACCTTGCTGGCCAAGGTACCGTTGGGCAAGCACGAAGACAAGCAGTAGAAACTCTGGCCGTGTGCGGGCGGGCATTATCTTGCTGAAATGTAATCCCAGGATGGCGTGATATTAAGGGCAACACAACGGGGCGTAGAATATCGTCGACGTACCGCTGTGCTGAAAGGGTTCCGCGGATGACAACCAAAGGGGTCCTGCTATGAAATGAAATGGCACCCCAGACCATCACTCTTGGTTGACGGCCCGTATGGCGGTAGACAGTCAGGTTGGTATCCTACCCCTGTCCGGTGCGTCTCCAGACACGTATTCGGTGGTCATCGGAGCTCAATTCGAAGCGGGATTCATCACTGAAGACAATTCTACTCCAGTAAGTGGCATTCCAGGTCGAATTTGCCCGACACCACTGCAAACGGGATTGTCGGTGTACAGAGGTCAATGGTAGGCGGCGCAAGGGGCGCCGTGAGTTCAGCCCCCCTTTCTCTGAGCTGCCTATGAATGGCCCTTGCGGTCACTGAAGCACCAATTGCTCGTACGATCGATGATAATGATGAATCGGGCTGTGAGTGCCACTCTGACGATTGCCCGGTACTCACGTTCTGTCGCTTCTCTAGGCCGAACACTTCCTTCTTAACGCTGTGTTCGGCCATTGTTCATCCATTCTTGCCAACATCGTCTAATAGTGGCATTACTCCTACCCAAATGTCGAGCGATTCGCTGATTTGACCAACCGGCTTCTTTGAACCCAACTACACGTCCTCTTTCAAATGCTGACATCTGCGCATATTGTTCGCGCACCTGTATGCGTGGCATAGTTACTGTCTACCTGAGTACACGGAATGAAATTCGCAAAGAATTTATGACCTGGAATCGAAATTTCTCCTCTTTAATATCCTGCCAGTTGCGCAGTTAAGATGCGCTGCACCGTCACATGTTCATTCATTGACTGCCAAACTTTAAAATTTTTCATTTTCTGTCGAAACCTGTATGCATATCAATTTGTGTCCAATTTGCATTACCCCTTCCTGGTGCTGCGTCGTTTTTTTTTTTTATTTGGTCTAAGTGTATATAAAACAGTTCCGTGACTGACTGGAAAATAACGCACAGACCAAACCGCTGGACCCAAAGGGCTGAAATTTTGCATGGCGATTCTTCTTATAGTGTAGGGGTGCCATAAGAAAGATTTTTAAAAAATTCGTCTTAGATTTTTTAAATTACTTTTTTAGGCTGTTTTTGTTACTTTTTTTTTAAAGTTTGTGTTTAAAATAATAATCTAAGGGTTTTAAAATTCATATCACGAGAAAGATCATAAAAATTCCTTTAAAATGAAATATTTAGTCGAATCTTTACCTCCATTTTCTGATTTTTGGTAAATTTTTAAAGATTAATTTTTATAATTTAATTTATTTAATGCTGATCACGAGTTTGTTTTCTTTTTGTGATACTTTAAATGAATTTTGCGTCACGTGCATAACAATGAAATAAATTGACAAAAATATTAAAATGCAGCAAAAGATAAAATTTAATCACTAGACTATTTGAGATAATAGTTTTTTAAGAACTTAATTCAAATTAGTATGTTTTATGGATATTATGTTTTGCGGATATTATGTTATATGTATATAATGTATGTATGCATGTTCCAGCATAACTCTGAAACGCATAGAGCAATTTCAACCAAACTTGGTACACATATATCTTACAATTTGGGAAAAAATACTACCCCTAGCACCTCTTGGGTGAGGTGGGAAGGGTTTGACATGTAAAAATAATCGAAAACGACTGATATTAGTATCGAATCTATAGTTTTCAGGGTTGCTGAGATGAATAGTGACACTGTAGATGCCGTTTCTCGAAGTCC
This sequence comes from Dolomedes plantarius, assembly GCA_907164885.2. Lineage (NCBI taxonomy): Eukaryota > Metazoa > Arthropoda > Arachnida > Araneae > Dolomedidae > Dolomedes > Dolomedes plantarius. Next base: position 48,527,362 of record OU015491.1, on the reverse strand, counting down.
AAGTTCAGGTCCCATCGGCATGGGGAGGGGGGGGGGGGGGGGGAGAAGGGGTGAAAATCAAAATGTTCAAACTGACCTATAGTAGTGTCGAATCCATAGTTTTCGGGGTCGCATCTTTCCTTTTCAGCTTTTAGTGGTCAGCTTAGCGTCGGTGTCGCTAAGCTGATTGGTAATAGTCCCGATGACATTTGAGCCCAAGTTTAGTGCACTCCAACGGTGGGGCTGACATTTAAGAAAACCGAGATTACAGTCGAATCCATAGTTTACGGGGTCACTGAGATGAATGGTGTCTGACTGGGCGACTCACTTGACTACGAGCTCTTACGATGATGGATCTTAACGATTCCTCCGCCGTTCCGGTACCCCCAACCTCCCTCGTTGAAAGGCTTTGCCAATCACGATGATATCCGACGAGCTGCTGAGCGTATATCGACACTTAGCGAGCACTGATGAGCTCAAGTTCTATCTTTCGTCTGCTGGAAACCTATCCTTTTACTGCATTATCCTTTCAAGGAAAGAACTTGACAAGCCTGTTGCTGACAGCCAACCGCTTAATGACTTATCTGGTGAGATGAAAAAGTTTACTTCACTCTTCTCTGACATGATGAGAGAACGCGAACCCCCCCCCCCCCCCCCTGACGGCGCTTGCGCTTTGACGTCAGTTGCTATTCCTGCTTCTGATCCTACCCCTATTGCAGGGCCTAGTAAAGTTAAAGCTTCTAAAGCCAAAACTAAACCGAAACGCGCAGCTGATGCTGCGGCTTCTAATGCGGAGAAATCCGCTCGCGTTGAGGAAAATCCTTTTCTTCCTGTGCCGACTCGGCACACTGCTAGGAAAGTTAAATCAACTAAAATTCAGGAGTCTGGCATCAGTGGCGTAGCGATGGGGGCGCAAGGGGGTCTATCATGCCCCGGGCGCCACTCGCAGAGGGGCGCCAAATGATTCTTTTCACTAATTCTATATATATTATTACTATATGTTTTTCGGGGAGGGGGGGGCGCCAAAAAGGTGTGCGCCGGGCGCCAGTTATGCTCGCTACGTCACTGTCTGGCATTCAGTTATACTTAATGATAATATTCCTACCGATATCGATCCCGACGAAAATAATACACTGCTGGCCACCCAAATTTCAACACCAAGAAAGACAAGAGATATCACAACAAAATTTATTTTGTAGATAACATGTTGACCAAGTATCAAATGATTAAATTTATAGACTTCTGTGAAGTGTGGTTCCTGCCAAAATCAGTAGCCAGAGTAGCCGCCATTGCTGGAGATCACCGCTGCCACACGCCTCGGCATTGATTCAAAGAGACTTTGGATGCGTTCTTGGGGTACAGCAGACCAAGCAGCTTCCACACGTTGCCAAAGTTGATCTGCTGTGGCAGCTGGGGATTGAATCTGGGTCAATCGTAGAGCAACCATGGACCACATGTTTTCTATCGGCGAAAGATCCGGAGAGCGAGGCGGCCAGGGAAGCAATTCAATTTGGCGATTGACAAAAAACCGTTGGACAATGCGTGCCACGTGTGGTCGCGCATTATCCTGTTGAAATATGGCTGTGGGCAAGCCCTGAAGGTAAGGAAGGACAACTGGCTCCAACACCTCGGAGATGTAGTGCTGGCTGTTTAAAGTACCGGCAATGCGTTCTAGAGGTGTGCGAGAGTGATATCCAATACCGCCCCATACCATAATACCCGGTGCAGGACCAGTGTGGCGGTGCATAACGCAGCTGTTCAGCATCCTCTCTTCACGGTATCTCCAGACTCGAATGCGACCATCGTGGTGTTGCAGACAGAATTGTGACTCGTCAGTAAAGACAATTTCATTCCATTCTGCCGTCCACATCCTTCTGTCATCGCACCATTGGCGGCGGAGACGTCTGTGGTTCTGCGTCAAGGGTAGACAAAGCAATGGACGTCTTGCGGACAGACCACTCTGCTGTAAACCGCGTCGAATGGTACGCGCAGACACTGGATGATGCGTTACAGACTGCATGTGCTGTGCTATGGTTCGTGATGTGACTGAGCGATCCGTCACTGCCATGCGCACAATTTGCCTGTCATCACGTGAAGTGGTGCGCTGAGGTGGATGCGATCGAACACGCCGGTCTGTCGTACCCTCCTGCATCCAACGATCACATATCCGCATTACAGTTGTTTGGTTTCGTGCAACACGACTACCGATTGCCCTGAAAGATAATCCACAATCTCGGTAGGCCACTATCCTTCCTCTGTCGAACTCGGATACTTGATCAAAATGTGATCGCTGTTTTCGACGAGGCATAATTGATCGTTTTTTTTGGAAAAACCACAAGAAAAACACAATTGCCGAACTTGAAATCTTCGAAATCTCCAAGCCTTAAATAGCGCTTTGAAGTGGCGCCACAGGCGCGCGTGTTGTGCGTCTGAGCTGAAATTCTAATCATTTGCATATCTCACCTCCGCTAATGCATGTTGTAAATTTCATGTTAATTGCATGTTTCCTTCATGGTGTTGCATTTACAGTGACCAGCAGTGTATTATGGATACTGTTACCAGCGATCCTCCTCCGACTAAAAAACCCAAAAACCTACCCCCATTTTTATACTTCCTAATCCCTCGTGGCATTTAACTTTAAATTTCATTAGAGAAAACGTGGCACCTTCCGTTTACTCAGTCATGAAGGGTCGGTTCCTCAAGCTTACTTTCAGTAACAATAATGAATTTCGCGATCTCATTCACTACTTTGTGAGCAATAAAATGGAGCACAAAATCTTTCTTTTAGATGACGAGAAACCTCTCAAAGTCGTCATCAGGGGTCTCCCTGCATGCCCTTAATGTCAGGGTAACCGAAATGTGCAAAGGTCCTAAAAACAGGAGAATTCCTATGCCCTATTTTATGTTCAGGTTGAACGTACCTTTGACATTACTAAAATCTACATCACTACTGGAACGGAAGTTCACATTGAAAGGTATAGGGGAATAAAGGGTCCCAGTCACTGTCATAATTGTCAGGGATTCTTTCATTCGAGTAATGCCTGTCGTTTGGCCCCTCGTTGTGTTAAATGCGGCGGCCCCCATAAGACCAATTCCGAGTTTTGCAAAAAACTTCTGGATGAGAACTGCATATGTGTCAATTGCGGTGGTCCCCACCCGGCGAACTATAGGAAATGCCCTAAATTCCCTGTCGGGAAAAAACCCAAACGCCCCCCATCTGAACAGATCCAGCGTGAAATGGTTTCCAACGGTGCCACTAATTTAATCCCTCCTCAGATAAGGAAAACGGTCGACACTTCGATTTCCTATGCTAAAATCGTTGCGGGAAATAAGGAGCCTGATCCACCTATTATCCCTTCGAATAGTTGTCCGGAATCTTTCGATACTGCTTTCATTAACAACATTATGGCATTTGAAGCCAATTATGATAGAAAATTAATTCTTGCTGCGTTCAGGGAAGCTCTGCCGTCAATACGTGAGCCCAGCATCCTATTGACAGAGTCTTTCACCTCTAAGAGAGCATTTGTTTGCTCTCGGCCGCTCAGGACTAATTTCTTATCCTTTATTCCAATTTCGTTATTTGACTTTTGTCAAATCACATAGGATCTTCTCAGGTTTATTTAAATTGTAACTTTATGTTAGCTGCTCCTGTCCTCCTTTTTGGACTCGCGTTTTGCCGACCTTTCTCCTTACCTCGCCAGACTCCACTTTATTTTAATTTATTAACCTAATCTTTTAATTCTGTTTCTTCCCGTGTTCAACTTTTAATTTATCCATTTCTCGGGAACTCGTTTTTGCTTTTCCCCTCCGCCGATAGATGGCACCAGGAAGAAATTGTTCCCCAATCTCTTCTCGAGCGTTCGCTCCGTCCTAAATTATTTTAATTAGCCCCTTTTCGAAGCTTTTGCTTCTTATTTAATTTGCCTGTCATCGTCAAGGTTTAGTTCTTGAACAGCTCGTTATCGCTTTTACACCTTCATTTTGGTGTCTTTTGGAAACTCTCACGCCGGCTTCTTTCGATGATCGCTTATCGAATCTCGACAGCTGACGCTGCGTTTTTCAAAATTCGTTGCTTAAGATCGAAAATGCCAGTTTATGTTTTATCTTATTCATTTCCGTTAAGATTTTAGAGCGACGCTTCCGCGTCGCTAGGTGCTCTATGAAAACTATTACTTTAATCCTGACCTTGAGATGAATGATGACACTCCCGATGCCGTTGAAGTTCAAGTTCAGCCCCATCAGCATGGGGGGGGGGTGTTTAAGGGGTGAAATGCTTTTAATCAAATGTTTTTAATTAAAGTTTTATGTACCACGCTCTCACAGAAAGTATCTCTTTGGCTAACACGTATTTCATTCAAACTTTCCTCTTCAGCTGTTTTAATAATTTAATTATTAAGATCGTTAATGCTCAGAACTTTCTTAAGTGTCTTTTTTTTTTCTCATGAATTTTTAAAAATCTCAAACCGGTTAGCTGATTCATTTGTGAATTAATTAGGAACAATGAATTTATCATTAAAGTAGTTTTTGTAATAATTTCTAGCTTGTTATAATTCAGTCATCCTGTTACAGTTCAATCATATAAAACATCTATTTATCAATCTCCATAAGACTGAAAGCCCTCTCTTGCGTTTTTGATTTTTGCTTTTCTAAATCTATAGTATATAAAAATGAATGTTTGTTTGTTCGTATTTTATGCACTGCCGTACCGTTCATTCGATTGAGATGAAATTTTGTACAGATGTTGTTCTTACCCCCGCGAGAAACACTGGGGGGGGGGGTGGAAAGACACCCCTAGCACCCCTAGGGGGGGCAGGGGGACATATAAAAATAATCGAAAACGACTAATATTAGTGTCGAATCCACAGTTTTCGAGGTCGCTGAGATTAATAGTGACACTTCCGACGCTGCTTAAGTGCAAGATCAGCCCCCCATCAGCATTGGGGGGGAGAAAGAAGGGGTGAATAAAAATGTCCAAAATGACCGAGAATAGTGTCGAATCCATAGTTTTCGGGGTCGCTGAGATGAATGGGGACACTCCCGATGTCGTTTAAGTGAGAGTTCAAACCCCCTCAGCATTGGTGGGGGAGGCGGGGGGAAGAAAGGGTGAATATAAAATGTCCAAAATGACTGAGACTAGTGTTGAATCTGTAGTTTTCGGGGTCGCTGAGATGAATAAGGACACTCTCTATGCAGTTAAAGTGAGAGTTCAGCCCCCCCCCCCAGCATTGGGGGGAGGCGGGGGGGAAGAGTGAATATAAAATGTCCAAAATGACCGAGAACAATGTCGAATCCTTAGTTTTCGGGGTCGCTGAAATGAATAAGGACATTCTCAATGCAGTTAAAGTGAGAGTTCAGCCCCCCTCAGCGTAGGGGGAGAAAGGGTGAATACAAAATGTCCAAAATGACCGAGAGTAGTGCCAAATGCATAGTTTCGGAGTCACTGAGGGGAATATAGGAAATTAAAAATGTTGTTTGTAATCAAGTTTTGCGTTAAATTAATAATAGAGTGAATTTATAATTTTACTTTATCATTTGTATACTGTATTTACTTTTAAATACCTGTTAATTAAATTACTTAAATTTTACGCTATATGTAGAATCCATTCCTTTTCCTGTGTAATAAAAAAATTGAGATAAATATCCGGGCAACGTCGGGCAAACAGCTAGTGAACTATAAACGAGAGTGAAATGCCAATATTTCATCCATTTACAATAAGGGTGCTACTGATTTACTGTTACTTAACTTTCTTGCACCCGTAGCAGATTTGGCGTGGCCGCTTTTTTATATGAATTTTAAGTAAATGTTTGGCGCTTAGCAACGCATAATAATTTTTAACAGATATTTTCCTGGACTCTACGTTTTTTCCAGGTGTGACGTCATTTACTGTATAACCGTCCCTGGTAGTGGGAAATTTTCTGATTAAGGCTGCTGTGTTGAACCCTATTGGATTCTTCCCTATTGGAACCCTATTGGCTGCTGTGCTGAACCCTATTTGATTCGCTCACCTCAATGTTAATCTATAGAGAAAATTTGTCTACTATTTACAGCTACATAAATGCTGATAACCAAATAAAAATGATATTTTCAGATAGCCAGAATTTTTCTGCATCTTGCAACAGGATTCATTTTATAAATATCGTCCTTCAAAGGAATTGAGGAGCGTTTAAAACATACTATACAAGAATTTTTTCCCCGAATAATTTAAATTTTAAAATATTATTTGAATTAAAAAAAAGAAAAATGCCCCAAGGTGTAAAATTGTTTTTTTTATTACGGAGTACAATTAAAAAAATCTTTCAATCCAAATCTTGGACACATTTTCTCCATAGGTTCTCTCCATAGGTTTAACATTGGGGTGAGCAAATCCATTAGGGTTAGAACACAACAGCCTTAAGTAATACGTCGCTCACGCTTCTGGTTTTTCTTCAACCTCCTAAAAAAAATATTAACTCTGCTTGCAACTACTAGTCCATTAAAACATCGTATCTCTACGAGTTGGCGAGATAGTTTGGTGACTTGGCATCTCCTAATGTTTCCAGTAATATAAATACAGGTACTAATCATAAAGCTAATTACACTGAAACACAGGAATCCGTTTAAGGGATTTTTTTTTAATCTACAGGAATACATTATTATAATGTAGAGTTGTCAATAATTCATTTGTGACTTAAAAGTGCATATCTGTTGTAGTATTTTGCCTCACTGCCTTTTTCCAAGTTTTTCAAACTTTCATTCGTAGTTAAAAATGTATTCACAGTAAAAATGACCACGAAAATAGAGAATTCATGAGTTTTATGAAACGATTAAAGACGATGATTGAAATCTCAAAACTTGACAAAGGATTTATAATATGTTAAATCACCAGTAATCCTGGTATATTTACAATTGAAGAGTAACTACATTTTGTGTTCATGGATTTAATTATTATTTCCTTTTTCTATCAAGCTATATTTTGGTGCTTTTAGCAGAATAAAGGCCTGTTCACATAGCAGTCCATTAGCGAAAGCGTTGTAGCGTACTGGAAATATGGTCTTATTTTTTCCCAAGACCCCCAGAGTGCTTGAAACACAGCTGCGTTTTATCGGGGAAAAGTTTTACGAGTTTCCACCGGTTCTGAACACGTCGGGGATTAAAAAACGTTTTCCCACAGATGCAGCCAGTAAAGTTGTCGTCCTACCGATTCTGGAATGCAATAAAGTTAAGAAGAAACTGTCATCAACGATTGCCGACCCCCTCTCTGAGGGAGAGACGCTTGATAGAATCCGCGCTGTGTGGACGTGTGTTTTTCAGGCTCCGTACGTTGTAAATCTATACGGGATTTAATTGAAACTGTTGCACTGGTTAAATGTTAATTTTTTTTGTAAATAAATCTACTTGTTAAGTTCCTGTTTTAAAAATTGGCTTCGCATTTTAATTAGGACTCTCTTTGCTTTGTTATGGATCCCATGTAGTAATTCTTAGCAACGCCTCAGATAACCGTCTTAACTATTCACCGTGACGTTACAGCTACCATTTATTGGTGATCAGCGGATGGGATCCGTATCCGTTTTCGAAAGCAGAGTTCAGTATGCCAAATTGCGGGTCATTTTCTCGGACCCATAGAATGTGCAGATTTAATTACGCCGCCATAGCAGGGGAGGATCGTGGAAGTCATCGTGAGGTCATCGACCTAGCTTCGGAGAAGGGGATTTGTGATAGTACCCCTGTGCTCCCGTGGTTTTTCATGGTGCGGTCAAGAAGAGGGTGTTTTCAGAGGTCTTTGATCCGTGTTTTCCCCTGCACAGTGAAATTGATAGTGTTCGCCGGCTGATGCAGAGTTTTGTTTTTGTGTGGATTCGTGTTGCGGTCAAGATCTTCTGGAAGTGAAAGTGTCAACAGTGTGAGCTGTGTTTGGAGATGACCCTTGCGCCGTTTGCTTGCAAAAAAGGGGTAAGTGCTGCTTTAAATACTCAAAGTTGCATTGCATTTTTTATAGGTATTTTTCGGAAATAGATTTAAGTTTAAGTTGTGATGAATTGCTTGAAAAATACGTATCAGTGCAATTGTTTTGTGGGTAAAAGAAGTGTATTTTGCAACCGTAGTGTGTATATGTAACGTGTGCTAAACTAGCTATGCTGTATGAAGTGGTTGTAATTCTTATGGAGGGTAAAAACTACCCTGGTTGTACTGTTTAAAATGTTTTTTTTTAAATAGATACAAGAGTATTTTTTTTCTCGATAATTTTTTGAAACAGTTATTATTGAGTTTTTTTTTTATTTTTTGAAGGTAAGCTACCTGTTGCAAACTGTTGTTTATAAAAAATAAATACAGTAGTATTTTTTTTCTCTCGATAATTTTGTTAATGCAATTATTGAGTTTTTGTACGTTAACTAACGTTGCTAATTAGAAGGTTCTAATTGTTTCCAAAGGTCAACTAAACTAGTGCCTTTGTGTGTTGGATATACAAACTGTCTATTCCGGTTAATGCTTGTAGTGGTATAAGTGTTAATTAACGTTTGCTACTTAGTTATTAATTGAGTTTTTTTTAAAAAAAAGGTTGACTAAACTAGTGCCTTTGTGGAAAATATACAAGCTGTATATCTCAATTATAGTAGCGGGATAAACGATAAATTAACGACTTGCTATGTAGAAGTATTTTTTTGTGTGTTATTGAATGTTAAAAAGGTTAAACTAATGTTTTGATTTTGGAAAAGTTATTATTGCAATTTTGAAAAGTTAAGCTAAGTGTTATATATGAAATTTTTGGTATTTTGTTTTTTTATGGGTATGTATGTATGTATGATTCCGTTGTAAAACACATGGTTTCACGAAGAAAATTTAATTGAAGGTGTTTTAGTTATTTTGAGTTTTTTTTATTTTCCTGATTTGTGCTTATAAATTTGTGACAGATATAGTGTGTAAAAATGACTTACCTAAGCAGGGGGAGAAAAGCAGATTTTGAAAATTTTGGCAGTTAGGTTGGGTCAACAGCCCGCCCCAGATGCCTTAATAATCCATCTAAATGAATTAATAGAGAGTAGTACAAATTATAAGGAGGAATTTGCTAGGGGTCTTCTTGAGACAATTATGCAAGATAGGTTACGGGAAGAAGAGAAAAAAGGAGAAAGAGTAGGAAAAAGGGAGAAAGAGGAAAGATATAGGATTTTGGCTATGGAGAAACAGGAAAAGAATAGAGCTCTCGAATTACAACAATTGCGGATTATGTATCAGGCCCGTTTGGCGACCCCAGAATATCCCCTGAATAATGTAAGGGAAATGTTGAAGTATGGTTTTGAGCAAACAGAAAATGGGGAGCAGAATTTTGCTGTGAAAACAGTCGGGGAGCGGATCCTGCTCCGCGAATTTGCGTAGAGGGAAAAAGAGATATTGGTTTACGGTTTCGAGGGCGCAGACAAGGGGAACGTAGTGCGGGAGATTTTGCAATCGGGGGAACGTGGGATTGAGATGGTTTCGCAGAGGGGGGACAAAATACCCCCGTAAGAATTACGGTCGAACAGACACGGGCGGGAGTGTTGGGTACCTCACTAGCAGGAGAGTCTTCTTTAGCTCAAATTACGATAGAGGAAAATGAGGGAGTAAGCTTGCTGTGTTTTGAAAACATTCGGGAGGTATCTGAGAAAGGCCAGCAGAGTTGTGGGAATTGGAAGAAAGAGTTACTGTTAGGGCAGGAGGTCGATGAACCCGATGAAACCGACTCACGTTTGAAGGATAAAAACGAAGACTGTTAGTGATCCCGGGAGAGTTAGAAAATTTCGGAATTGAAAAGGGAGTAATGGATATGAGAGAAGGTGAAGAACATGAGGGTAAAAGGGTGTTAAGTTTAGAAGGGAAATTGGAAGAGTCGATAGAGATGGAGGTAGAGATGACGAATTCTGTGGTCGTTTCAGTAGTTGGAATTTCGGTTGAGATCAGGGTTACCTGCAAGGGCCAAATTATCCAATCCTGAGAGTTTCGGTTTTTCTTTCGGGTTAGGAAGTAAACATCTTGCATCGGGAGAGGTGATGAGAAAGTGCAAAGAGTTGATTTCGGAGGTAGATCGGTCGGGAGAGAAATTGATTGACTTGTATTTCGTTTCGGTTTGTAAGCCTAGAAGGAGTTGCACTATGCATCAACCTGTGTTTCATATGGGTATTCTGTTTTTGTATTTTTTAATTATTAGTAAGTGGATAGCCCATGTTGAAAATCCAGATTAATACACAGGTTGAGTTACCTTATATTGCTTGTATGTGTTATTAAATTGAATTTTTTATGCAATAGAAAGGTATATAAATCTTGTATTTTGGTATGTGTATTTAAGTGTTTATTATTATTACTTTTTTTTCTTATCAGTGAATGAATATTGAACTGTGTAATTTAAGTGTTTTTTTTAGAATGACATCCGGTACAAAATAAATGCACTGAACGCGAATGTAATAGGTAATTAATTTTGAAAATTTATGGTTATGTGCTTTGTTTAATTTTGTTTGCAACATGGGTGTTAAGAGTGGTGCTGTTTATGTGATATTGCGTCAACTCTTCTGTATGCGGAGCACAAACTGTGCCACTTGTGTTTCACGTGTGTTCGACGGACCAACTTTTTCCTCTGCAAAGAAAAAGTTTCCTGGAGCGTGGAGGAGCTGTAGAGTACTGGAAATATGGTCTTATTTTTTCCCAAGACCCCCAGAGTGCTTGAAACACAACTGCGTTTTATCGGGGAAAAGTTTTGCGAGTTTCCACCGGTTCTGAACACGTGGGGGATTAAAAAACGTTTTCCCACAGATGCAGCCAGTAAAGCTGTCGTCCTACCGATTCTGGAATGGAATAAAATTACGAAGAAACTGTCACAAACGATTGCCGACCCCCTCTCTGAGGGAGAGACGCTTGATAGAATCCGCGCTGTGTGGACGTGTGTTTTTTAGGCTCCGTACGTTGTAAATCTACACGGGATTTAATTGAAAATGTTGCACTGGTTAAATGTTAATTTTTTTGTAAATAAATCTACTTGTTAAGTTTCTGTTTTAAAAATTGACTTCGCATTTTAATTAGGACTCTGCTTTGTTATGGATCCCATAGTAGTAATTCTTAGCAACGTCTCAGATAACCGCCTTAACTATTGACCGTGACGCTACAGCGTATAAGGTCAAAGGAGTGTTCCCGTATGATGATTCGTGAGTCAACGGATGATGTCATAGCGCTCAGATATATGATTGGTTAAAATTTAACGCTTACGCTAACGAAATAATGTCTGAACAGGCCCTAATTCTGTAGCGAGCCATACTTTTCCCGAGAGGTGTAGTTCCTTGCGTTTTATCTGCTTCAATGGCGGGAATAAATACCAACAAAACTGTCAAATCGTTACTCATGTGCATCGTCTTCACTGGATTCGGCGGCAATGTCACGTCAAAGAGCTCATCAGTGCAGACAAAACTTCAGTCCTTTACGTCTGTTGTACCTTGTATTTTCAGGCTTATCGTGCTTCGCTTTATTACATATCATAGTAGTGTAGGATAAAAACTAGCAATCTCCCTCAGACCCCCTTTTTTTCGTTAAAAGGCAAAGAACTATATCTTACGCATTTTTGAAGATATAATTTTGAAATTACCTTTAGAAATATTTCCACATTATAAGTAGGCCATTTTCCAAAAATTTCCGTTTTTAGCTGATTGAAATACAATAAAAAAGTTTCCCCTTCAGGGGCGGTGGTCCATTTTTGGACCATCTATTTTTATTATTTTATAACAACTAAATCATTCGCTGAATTAATTTATCTGTAAATTCCTGTAAACTTTGTATTTATTAGTGTGCTTGAAAAACAACAAATGACAGCACTCTACGGGTCTATATTTTCTGAGAGGATAATTTTTTGTTGCAAGCCAGAAATTTGTAGTGTGCAGATTTCCAGTTTTTCTAATTTGTGAGTATATAGATGCCCCGAAGTTCTGGAATTTAATTTTACGATTGTTACTTATTTATTTTAAATAGGAAAGTTTAATTTATCTGCATGATTTCTTACCTTTTTAAAGTAATTTCATTGCTGGTGGTTCAAATATGAACCACCGCGCATGTAGCATTTACTGCCACTAGATGGCAGCACTATTGATTCAAAAATATTATTTATTTATTTATTTATTTTTTTTTTTGGGGGGGGGGGTTGAATCGCTACGGTCATTTTTTTTGCTACACGAGGGCTAATTAGACCGGGACCTACAGTTTAAAGCCGATTCCGAGCGGCTACATACATCTATGCCAACAGTGGGACTCCAACCCACTGAGAGCACAATCAAAGTAGTTTTTCTACGTTGATGACAGTTTGATTTCGGCTCGTGAAAGTTTAGATTTGATTCGCGAAACCTTGGTTTTGGTTAGTTTATTTGCCCTTTCTTATTTCTAGAGTTTGACTGTGAGAGAAATCTTTTTTTTTCTTTGACTTTGTACTGTGTCAGGATGACTAGAAAAAATCTTACTGTTTCTAAGGCACTTGAAATATTTGATTTATATACTTTTACATACTTTTTTATATACTTTTAACTTTCATTATACAATTTTCATTACATAATTTCATTTATATACTTTTCACTTTCATTATATACTTTCATTTATATAATTTCTACTTTATTTATTTATTTATTCTTGAACAGATAATTATTTTGATAAATATTGTGTATAAATATAAGTAAATTAATGCATATATATGTATATATATTGTAAACTGAGTGCAATGGACATATTTTTATATCTTTGCTCTATATTATTATTAATTTCATAGGTTTATGACTTAGCCAGTCAGAACAGACTGGTTAAGACCTTTTGAAACTAATTCCAATAATATTTTGAAATTTAAATTATTTGGGAAAAAAAAATCTGGTAGAGTGTGTTTTAAACGCTCATCAATTCCTTTGGTGGACAAAATTTATAAAATGAATCTTGTTGCAAGGCGCAGAAAAGTTCAGGCTGTCTAAAAATACCATTTTTTATTGGGTTATCAGCATTTATGTATATGTAAATAGTGGACAAATTTTTTCCATAGGTTAACATGGAGTTGAGCGAATCCAATAGGGTTAGTACACAACAGCCTTAACTCAATTAAAATGAAAAAAAAGAAATAGAGATTCCTAGTTTTTATCCTGCATCACTCATGCATTACTCTATTATATGTTATGATACAGGGTGACAATTATTGAGCTATATGAAATAAAAAATCAAATTAAAAAAAAAACTACTAAGTTCAAAAATTTTATTTAAATTTGAAAAGTAGCTACAGATAATCGGATTTAGTTCATGACATGTTCGATATGCTTGCCATCAATGCCTATGATGTGGCGCAGACGGAGAGCAAAATTCTGCAAAACTCACTGAAGTGTCGAGACATCGATGCTTTCGATGACCTCCTGTTTTGAGCTCAGCGGTGGTCTCGGGGTTATTTGCGTAAACTTTGTCTTTAATATTAAACTAAACTCACGGCGCAACAGTCCGATGTGGACCAGGGCCGGCGGTACCCATCTCCCCTTTCTTGACCTTGGGGCTTGGGGTGCCATACAGCATATGTCTCAGTCAGGTGGTCAACCTGACGTGGGACCCCCAGAGTTTAGTTCCCAAGCATGCTTAGTCCTCATTTTATGGACCCACTGAAGGGATGAAAGGCTGAGTCGACCTTGCCCAGTCGCAGGGTCGAACCCTGGACCTGTGGAATGACAGCTTGACCACCGGGCTTCTGTCTTTAATATTGCCCCACAAAATTGTGTCACTAGGGTTGAGATCAGGAGAATTTGGTAGCCAAGCAATTTCCATTCCAGTGGCCTCTGGGTACCCCAAAGGCAGAATGCGTTCTCCAAAGAGCTCTTACAATACTTCAAACACTGTATTGGTCCAATGGGGTTGTGCTCAGTCTTGCATGAACCTCATCTTTTCGAAATCTGGGTCACTTTGGATAATAGGGATCATTTTCTAAAATTTTGACTTATCGTTCAGCAGTCACCGTGCCTTCAATGAATATCACACCGATGATTTCCTTTGAGCCGCAATCGGTCTTATATTGCTCGAATACTAGGCCTTGACCATGGATATACGGTAAGAAACGCTGTATTTCGACATTTGCAACAAAAATTGAACAACACCAACAATACGAGTAAGCATGCTAAAAAAAAAAAAAAAAATCCCAACATGCTCTGCATTCAACCGCCAAGTTTTCACTGAATCTTGCGAATGTTTCAAAAGTTATGAAGTTTTTTTTCCATATAGCTCAATAATTGTCACACTGTATACAGTATACCTTAAAGTATCTTATTATGATACGACAAATTCATTCCAATAACTGAATTTTTGCCCGGCGAATTAGTAAGCTTCGCCATTACATTTCCTTAAATAAATTTATCGTAACCCCTTCACTGCGCAGTCATAAATTTTTTTCGAGAGATTTGTCGATTTTCACCTTTATACTTCTTTTATTTCGTATCTTTAGAGGATATCGGAAATAAGAAAAAAAAAAGAAGTTTTGAACTTTTTCTTTTTTGTTTCTTTCCAAAGTTGTTAACTGTCGCAGAAAAGTTCCAGGGCGTATAACTGCTTTCGAGAAAGAATTTTAAGTAGTTCGTCGTTCAGTTTTACCTTTAGTCATCCCGCAGAGCTCGGATATATACCGAACACGTGACATTACGCGTAAACAGCAATTTTGTGTCATCTCTGCGAGCTACGGATCGATTTTTATGGAGGAAGTTGTTTCAGACGGGGGCGTGTGTTATGTGACAGAGTATGGATTTTCTCGAAATTATTAGTCTTTATTGGGTGAGTCAATATATGCTTGAAACATCTGTCAATATCTTCACGGGGACATTTCCTAAGCCCTTTATCTTTGTTTTGGGAAGAATGTGCGAAAAATGCATTAATGACTCCCAGCTGCCCGTTCGGGGGAAAACGCAGCTGGATCAAGTTTAGAACAGTTTACATAAATATACTTATTTCTCTATTCTGCGAGGCGAAGAGTTCTTAGAGTGAAGTCCCATATTTTACTCCACATCACTAAAGAACTATGATCGAAGAAAAATCAAAACAATGATCGGAGTCAGACCAATAGCAGTTTGACTGAATACGTATCAGACTCTTATGTGATGTGGAAATCAAAATGAGAATTCCTCAAAGCACCTGGATACAGGCCCTGATTTTCCATTAGGCCCAGTAGGCCGGGCCCCAAATTTTTATTTTAAAAGAAAAAATTCCCAATTTAATTATTTTTATCTTACCTTTTTTTAATAGCAATTTTTTTTATATATCCTTACAAATTTGATTGATAGGTTCGTCATATGTATAGTTATATGTAAAGTTCATCATATGTATGTTATCTATATATATAAAACAGTTCCGTAACTAACTCACTGACATACAACCCACAGACCAAACCGATGGACCTAAAGGGCTGAAATTTTGCATGGCGATTCTTCTTATAGTGTAGGGGTGCACTAAGAGAGATTTTTGAAAAATTCTTCTTAAATTTTTTAAAATTAAATTTTTAAGCTGTTTTAGTAACTTTTTTTAAGTTTGCATTCAAAATAATAATTTGGGGATTATAAAATTTATATCAAGGGAAAGATCATAAAAATTCCTTTAAAAGGAGATCTTTTTCGAATCTTTACCTCTATTTTCTGATTTTTGGTGAATTTTTAAAGATTAATTTTTAGAATTTCATTTATTAAATGCTGATCACGTGATTTCTTTTTCTGGTACTTTAAATAAATTTATCGTCACGTGCATAACAACTAAATAGACAAAAATATTTTTTTTCTTGCTAATGTGCAGACGACTGGACATTATTTTGTCTATAAAAATATCCCTTACGATTTTTTTATAAATATATATTTTTTTCTACATCAATTGTATATATTGATCATCGTATTTATTATAAATATATACATATATATTTATTTTTTTGGTATTAATTGCATACATTGACCATTGTATTTAATTTGAATGTACTCCGTAGCGAAGTGTGGGTTTTCAGCTAGTAGTGTATACAAGGGATTAGTAAGGTTTTCTGGTTGCATTGTATTGGTGATTTAATGATGAAGTTAATATGTTGTATTGCTTTTTGTTATTTGATAATGTTCTAGGCTTCTACGCTTCAAATAGCCAATTCTTGGTAAAATGGTACTTTCACAATGATTCATGATTATTTTTTTTGTGTGTCAATTTTGGAAATTTTACGCCCACATCAGTGTTAGGGGCCCTCCATCCCGAGTTGTGCCTATAGTTAAGAATTTTCTAAATCGGGCCCTGCCTGGATAGTTCCGTTGGTAGATTACCGTCTCTCGAGATTAGGAGATCCGGCGACCTTGAAGAAGTGATACGTTTAAAGGTAAAAAAGCTCAAAATTAAAAGTAAAAGGATTTTAAAGATGATCACAGCTCCTTTACAGATAAAAATAAATCCAGGACAGAATTTTCAAACGATCACATTTTTATACTCTTGGCTTAAAACATACTAAAGAGTTTTAAATCTGTGTTTGCTGTGCAAAGAGTGTTAAGTCCAAAATAGGCTAAAATGAGTAATCAAACCAGGCATGTTTGAAAAATCAAGGGCTATTGCAGGGTACAGAAAGCTAAGTCCGATTCCACTCCTAAATAATTTTATTCATAGGGAAATATTTGGAATATGTGAAACAAAACACAAACATGTTAGTGTTAAAGGGGATATGCACCAATCAAGGTCTTAACACTCTTTATTAAAAAAAAAATAAAACTGGAAAAATTTACTTAAAAAAAATTAAAAATTAAACTTAAAAAAAACTGACTTTACAAAAGTCTCAAAACTACTTTTTCTCAAAACTACGATTTTGGACTTCACACTCTTTGCACTGCAAACACAGAAATATCAAGTAAGACACACTCTACGTGTCTCCTATAATAACGTCTCAAAATACAACACTTTTATTTTGTGCAGTACAGTTTGTGCACACCTTGCTGTACATCTGTACTTTAAGCCTATCTATCTCGGAATCGAATTTTTCACGATTCACACGCCATCTTTAAAAAGATATATCTAAAATTCCTCGCAAGGTATTCCCGTGAAGCTTGTAAGTTCTACTTTTGTTAAGCTGTGATCCAAACTTTCGAGTAAAAATTATAAAAATATTTTGACTGAAACAAAAATTACCCCAAAGGTTTTTTTTCTTTTCTCGCTGTTTTTAAAATGATTCAAATTTTTATGTTTAAGTTTCTTATAAATCGCTAAGACAAATTATTTTGAAATATTTCCTATAAACAAAAGGGAAAATAAAATATACAAACATAGGTATTGGTTCGAGATAATATATATAAATATATATATATATATATATATATATATATATATATATATATATATACTAGCATTATTGCCCGGCGTTGCCCGGGTAGATATATAGATATAAAATATTTCATGCATTCCATCAAAAAAATACTGGGCTGCACTCCCGCTCTTCATGTTCATCTGGCCAGACAGAATGCGCTTAGCACGTTTCTACTGAAATGATATACAAACAATAAGAAAGAAAAAAACTTTGAGCCTGCGGACCTTCGTCTGATTTTAAGGTCATTCCCAACCCTCTTTCTCCCGCTCATTGGAATTTGACCCCCCCCCCTCCGTCATCCTCAAACCACCCCTCTTAACGCAGCTGGTCGAGTGGAATCCACAGGGGGTAGATGCACCTCTATCGGGCACAAAAAACATTAAAAAATTAATTTTAAAAAAACTAATTGAGCCCCAAATTTCGTTTTTCCTGATTTAAGTTTCTAGGGTCCTAAACATTAACTGTGCCGAATTTGGTCCCGGTGGGTGAAACAGTCTATGATTCTATAGCGGACAAACAAACAGACAAGCTCTTTTATATATATATATATATATATATATATATATATATATATATATATATATATATATATAAATATATATATATATATATATATATATATATATATATATATATATATATATATATATATATATATATATATATATATATATAATTTGTTTCGTGTTGTTAATAAACTGGGATAAAACTGCATGTCCGATGCAATACAATATAATGGATACATTAAAATACCTAAGACTGAATCCTATTACTCAAACAATATGCAGAGCTAAATACAACCATTACAACTCAATACAACCATTCCCAAGGAATCCGTATGGAGAGATAAATTTACATAGCCAACACAAAGCAATATGCAGGACTAAATCAACGTAGGCAGTGCATTGGTCCTACCGAATCCGAAGAGTTACATAGCGTCAGCATTGAAAATTTTAACCAATCACAGAGCTCTATTCATTGACCACGTGATATGGCAAACCAAACACAGGTCATGTCAACAATCTCAGAGCTAACGTAGTAACGTAACGTATCGCTCCGAAGGCAATATGAATAGGCCTTGACCCTTCAGCGGGCGCGCCCGTGTACAAAGTGCAACATTTTCGTAATTTTGAATGGTTTGTTTTTTCATGTAAGGTTTGAATGTTCTAAGCAGTTTCTATTTATAGCTACGCCCTTTCTAATGCAGGTCTGATTTTCTGACCCTTGTATTCCTCTCCATTCATCGGTAGTCGTGATTTAACCGTCGTAAACCAACAATTATACTGGATTACAATACGACAAAAGCAGGAGTTGATGTACTCGGTCAAATGTGCAGCTATTACATGGTATCCCGCATATCACGAAGATGGACAATCTCATTGTGTTTTAGGTTTTTGGAGATAATAGGAATGCATTCGCAAGTTGTCCTTAGATCCAATAAACCGGACAGTTTTGAAATTGGGCGATTGTATCTGCATTCTTTGGCCTTTAATTATAGATATAGCTCAGTATTAACAACATTTTATATCTTGTCATAAAACGCAGAATTATTATTTTCAATTTGAAAAAAAAAAGTTTATTACAAAAGGAATAAGGAAGGTTGAAAGAGACGTTGCAATTTGTGCCAAGCGCGCCTGCTGGTGTTCCAAAAATTGGCGCGCTAGCTGAAGGGTTAATAAAATACAATGAGTAATGCAACTTAACAGGATAATTTACATCACCAAACAGTGGTAAACACTGAAATTGAAATCCCTCCGAGGAAGGAAAAACTCCCCAATACTTTAACATCCCTCCAAAATCCCTTATTAGCAACTGTAACTCTTGAAATGACTATCAGAACAGAATATACAACGCTCCCGCTGGTAGTCCATACAGACACGGAGAATTTTGGATGTTTATCACAACCACAGATATCAGACCCCATATTTCGCCTCCAAACTTTGCCCCCGACTAACGAAGTCAAATACTACTTAGACCAGTGCTCCCCAAGCTTTCAATCGCCGCGGACCGGTCAACGTTTGATAATTTTACCGCGGCCCGCTGAGGCGGGCTATGACTGCAATTTCAATTCCAAATCTTGAAATGTTTAATAAACAATAAACTAATTTAAAGTAGTTACAAGATTTCATTTGTTACAAAGGTATAAATTAACACAAACCCGAGAGAAATATACCACAGTAAATAAAATGAAAATAATTTAATGTTCCTTGGGGGGCCCGGTACTATTTGACCCACGGACCGGTACCGGTCCGCCGCCCGGGGGTTGGGGACCACTGACTTAGACGACTGGAAGATGCATGGCAAACGAAAATGTCCACGAGTGTACTGTCCGACCACAATACGAAGAACCACGGTTGGCATAGTGCCAAGACGATTCTATTCACGCTGTAGGTAAGGCTGCTGAGGAAGGAGGGGGAAAAGTCTCGTATTCTCTCGACATTCTTTAGAATCGGTTACTAACTGCGCTTGCTTGCTTTTACCTCGTCTGTTATTTTGATTATTATATTAAAATTAATGGATCCTTTACCCAACACAACTGCTCGGAATAAGCCGTTCCGTAGTGATTGTAAACGTATAATACACAATGTAATTAAATGGTGTGAGAAAGAAGCACCAGAAGGAAATGTTATTGTTCCACTTTAGCAATCTCTAAAGAGAGCTAGTGAAATGACCGGGATATCAATGTCCAGAGTAAAAAGAATACGCAGAGAAGCAAAGGGTGAAGAAACTCCAAAATATGAATCTCCGAGGAAAAGTTAGAAAAAAAGAACCACCGAAAACGTAGCTTTAGATAATTTTGATTTTGATGTAATCCGAAAATATCCACTCCTATAACACTCCTATTTTTTAAATAGATTTGCTTCTTTCTTTTTATTATTTTGAAATTATTATTCACATATTCGATCAAAAATAAAGTTTTAAAAAATAACTTTAAAATTGCCGACAAAAAGCAGTCTGAAATACATTCCGTATTTCATAAACAAACACATCCGAAAATATGACGTTTTCCCCTATTTTCTAAGTAAACTAGCTTTTCTCGCGCATGCGTAACAGCTTCCAGGGACCTTGCTTCCGTGGTCGGACAGTAAAAAGACGCCTATGCGGTGAACGTGAAGTCCGCAGATTTGAGTGTCGGTCCGGATAAGGTTACTAAAACAGTCTAATTCTTTGAAGTATCTATTTTTTTAGTTGTTACAAACTAAATCGTTGTATTTCTGCAAAATAAAAAAAAAAAAGATAGCGAATTTTTTTATCTCGCTTCTGTTTTAAACCATTTACAGGTCGAATTCAGATGCAGGTATATTTTAAACTTTTTTTGCATATTTTGCCTTCTAATGCTTTAGTTAAGGGATATTAATCATTTAAGTAGGGAAAAAAGATTTCTATATATAATTTTTATGGTGTTCTCAATTAAGAACATTGTCCACTTCTGACTATGCTTTTACACTGGATTCAAAAATGGAATATAGTGATGAGTAGATTTAATAATAAGCAAAGTAGTAAAAATGAATGAAAGATTTATTTTTAAATTTAAGTGCAAATATGAATTAAGTTGAAAATTTATAAATTTAAATGGAAAAAATTACTTTTACTTAAACAAAATATCCAAAATTTATGTTTGTACCTTTATTCCATGTTAGATGCAATTTTCCCTTACACTCATTGCAAGTTAATTTTGCATTTACTGTGAACTGTGCCCATCTACCTTGTGTTGTTTGTACAAGGAAATGACCATCACTCTTTCTTTGTGATATAGGGCAGCTTTCATCTCCTGTGAAAGCATCAATGGACATTTTTGAATTCGATGTTCTCGGATAGTACTAATAGCTACTTGCAAGATCCTTCATCAAATCGTTAGTAGTAAAAAGTTATGAAAAAATATTTATACTTGATGAGGATTAGTAACAACTGTCAGTAGAATATTTACAACCTTAGTACCAAGAAGGGCTATTTCCTTTGACTGCTTTCCTACATAAATTTCCATTTTATATGGATAACCATTATTAGCGCAAATCCTCCAGATTTTGAATCCAAAGCGAATTGGTTTTCTCCGAATAAGCATTTTAGAGGAATGGTGGTTGTAATACAGAATCACTGATTCGTCAATGCTAAGCTGGTTGTGAAATAGTCCAAACTGAATTAATTTTTTGTTCAGTTCATCATAAATTGGTTGAACTTTATCCAACTTATCACCAGGTTGCAATAAAGCATTATCTATCAAATGAAAATTTCTTTTGATTTCTTTGAATTTTTTTCTTGGCATGACAGTCAGGGCCCGACTTAGCCTAATTGGGGCCCGGGGCAAAAACATCTTTGGGGCCCCCTCTCTGCTTCACTACTTCAGTAATGAAGAACTTAATACTAAACTTTCTATTCGATTTGGGGGCCCCCCTCTGATGTGGGGGCCCGGGGCAACTGCCCCTTATGCCCCTGCCTTAGTCAGGCTCTGATGACAGTAGAGGTAATAAATACATCTATGTCTTCAGAAGTGCTCCAGTAAGCATTTTCGGTGGGTACCTGATGATATCCACTCAGTAAGAGTAACCTAAAAAAACTGAGCAATATCTTTCCAGTTTGTTTGTGTGTTACTCCCTTTTTGAGCTGCATAAGTTGATGTCATTTTGGCCAGATAACTTTTATATTCCTACGGAAATGAATTTGAAAAAAATGTCAATTGATTCTGCTTCCATTAGTTCTGGAAATTCATCAGCAATTTGCTCTGTTGGTTAACTTTTGACGGGCTTACTAAACATAGCACTCTTTTTCCATTTGGGTCTTAGATGGTTTCACTTTTTTAACTTTAGAAGAACTAAAAAGTTTCTTTCGTCTATGTCTTTGTTCATTCGAAGCTGACCCTGAAACTTGACCTTCGAAACTATTTTGGAAGATTGGCATTTTATTAGTTATAATGCTAAGGTGCCCACAAACATCAGCAGACACAGCAGGACTGAGGATATTGTCACCAATATCTTCTTCTGAGATATGATCATTTTAATCAGGGGGAAGCTGACAAATTTCAAGTTCTTCGTCAGAAAAATCCGATATATCAGAATCCCGGAGAGTCATTAAATAGTCAACAGCAGTGGCACACCCAGGATTTTTTCTTGGAGGAGGGGGTGGCCGAGAGGAACGGATAAAAATATTTATAATGCAAAATCAGTATTCATAATGCAATTTCTATTTCTTTGAGGGGGGAGGGCCCCTTGCCCCCCCTGGGTGCGTCACTGGTCAACAGCTGCCTCTAGAGTTTAAAAATTTTCTCCATGTTCGACACCTTTCAAAACAAAATGTGAGAAGCTAACGCACTAGACATCTAATAAAATTGGAATGTTCTTTCACAGAATTAGGGGATTCCCCTTTCAAAAAAATTATGGAATTTCCCTTTCATTTCCTTTAAAAGGAGATTCCCCTTTCAAACACCTATGGAATTTCCCCTTTCTTGCCTAAAAGGGGATTCCACTTTCTTTCAACTGTCAACCAAAAACTCTCAGTACAGGAAAGGATATCGCCGCAGAATATTGGAGACAGGCCAATGTTCCCAGTTCGAAACATAAAGATTTAACTAATTACACCCAAGAGCATTTCTTTTCTTTTCTTTTTTTAAATTCTTTTAATAATGTGAGCCCTTTTAAGAATGCTTACCATCCGTGGGGGGGGGGGGGGCGGAGTTGGGTTGGTATGGTTTGCTCCCAGGGCGCCGAGGGCCGAGGTCCGTTGTGAGGACCCCGGCGTTTGGTAACGGAGAGCACGACTGTAAGTCTCCTGGGGGGGGGGGAGTGGGATCCTCTGAGGAAGTCACTGTATCACCTTCAAGGCTTCGGTAGTTACCACTTCCACGCAGTCCTGGCTGGAAACCAGGCGATGGTCTAGCTAAGAGTGACGACGGACATTGGGGCTTCGACTTTCGCCATATGGCATTAGCTCCTGTTGCTCCGTTAGTCCTAAATAAATACGGACCTGAGTTGCTCAGAGCGATGTGGGGTTGCCATCGCCGATCAGACGACAATCAGTCATCAGGTTTTACGTTTGTCGCATGCCTAACTGGTGGAACGACGTATCTATTGAGCTTAAGTATGCCTACCAATTTTTAGAACCATTGGATTGTTTTTCACATTTATATGAATTTTTAATTTCTACTTTGTGAAAAAAGTAGAAAAAGGCCATTTTTATGACATTTTTGTACATTTCCATTAATATGTTTGAAATGTGGTTTCTATTTAAAAAAAATCAAGGCCATCTTTCCGTCTCATCTGCTAATTTTTTCAAGTCAATATTGAAGCAATTTATTTTTGAAATAAATTTTCAATTCGGTGTTCCCAGTCGGGAACACTGGACTGTAAAAATCTTCCAAATCACCTTCTGCGCGCTATTCACTAAAACCAATTGTTATGCGATGTACAATTCTAGATGCGGAAGTAAAGTTTAATTAAACATGGACTGGGTGAATAGGCTTTTCCCACAATCATCATTTATTGGGAAATGTTTGATTATCTTTCCAGCGTATTTATTACCGTCAACGACGAAACAGGCTCACATGCGATCATCCCCAAATGAGGCGCGTGCGAATTGTACTAGTAGAAATTACGCCAGAGTGGAAGCTTTTTCAATTGTCTTATTTCTCTCGACGCTCACACAAACATCCTCTCTATTCCGTATGAATCGCTTTCAATGAAAGGCAGATTTATGCGCTCTAATTTTGTATTGTCTACTGTAAACACTGCAAAGGCGTTATTTGTATTACAAAGCATAATTCCAAAGAAAATGTTTCGAATTAATAGGGTTATTCCGCCTTATATAAAAGGATATAAATCTGTTTATCCACGAGGACAGTATAGTAAAATCAAAGGATTATATCCGTGTAGCCCAACAGAGCAAAACACATGTCAATCAACGTATCAGGCATTCAGTCTCTCGAGAAGAAGCACCATGGGAAAAGTTAAATAAATTAAATAAATAAATAAATAAATAAATAAATATATATATATATATATATATATATATATATATATATATATACAGTGCTGGATTTCTAGAAATAGAGGTGCCGGAACGGTAGCCTTCCGGGGTGTGTTTGTGAGGGGGGGGGTATACCAAATTATTGATAAAGAGAGGTACCAAAAGAGAGGAACCGGAACGCCGTTCCGGCGCGTACCGCCTCAAATCTAGCCCTGTATATATATATATATATATATATATATATACATTCTTAGACACACACGAAAAAACACAAAAAAACGACGCACCTAACGACACTTTCACTCCTTCCTAATGAGGAATTATCCGAATGAGACTAAAATTGGTAGATGTGATGTACATGTAAAGAAAAACAAATGATTACAATTTGAGAAAAATGGAATGATTTATTCAAGAGAAAGAGCTTCACAAAGTGAATGAGTCAATAACGCGTTAGTCCCCCTCTGGCCCTTATGCAAGCAGTTATTCGGCTTGGCATTGATTGATAGATGTGGCGGATGTCCTCCTGCAGGGATATCGTGTCAAATTCTGTCCAATTGGGGTGTTAGATCGTCAAAATCCCGAGCTGGTTGGAGGGCCCTGCCCATAATGTTCCAAACATGCTCAATGGGGGAGTGATCCGGCGACATGGCTGGCCAAGGTAGCATTGGGCAAACACGAAGACAATCAGTAGAAACTCTGGCCGTGCGCGGGCGGGTATTATCTAGCTGAAAAGATAGGATAAGCCCAGGGTGGCGTGATATGAAGGGCAACACAACGGGGCGTAGAATATAGTCGACGTACCGCTGTGCTGTAAGGGTGCCGTGGATATACAACCAAAGGGGTTCTGCTATTCGCTGGTCATCGGGGCTCAATTCGAAGCAGGACTCATCACTGCCGATAATTCTACTCCAGTCAGAGACATTCCAGGCCGAATGTGCCCGACACCACTGCAAACGAGCTTGTCGGTGTACAGAGGTCAATGGTAGTCGGCGCAAGGGGCGCCGTGAGCTCAGCTCCCTTTCTCTGAGCCGTCTATGAATCATCCTTGCGGTCACTGAAGCACCAGTTGCACGTTCGATCGATGATAATGATGAAATTGGGGCTGTAGGTGCCGCTCTGACAATTGCTCGGTCCTCACGTTCTGTCGTTTCTCTAGGCCTACCGCTTCCTTCTTGACCCTGTGTTCTGCTATGGATCACTCATTCCTGCAAATATCGTCTAATAGGCATCGCTCCTATCCAAATGTCGAGCGATTCGCCGATTAGAGGAACCGACTTTTTGAGCCCAGCTACACGTCCTCTCTCAAATGCTAACATCTACGCATATTGTTCTAGCACCTGTATACGAGACATAGTTACTGTCTACCTGAGTACGCGGAATGAAATTCGCAAAGAACTTATGACCTGGAACCGAAATTTCTCCTCTTTAATATCCTGCGAGTTGCGCAGTTAAGATGCGCAGCAGCGTCACATGTTCATTCATTTACCACCAAACTTTAAAATTTTGCATTTTCCGTCGAAACCTGTAAGCATATCAATATGCACCCAATTTACATTACCCCTTTTTGGTGCGTCGTTTTTTTTGTTTAAGTGTATATATACATATATATATATATATATATATATATATATATATATATATATATATATATATATATATATATATATATATATATATATATATATATATATATATATTATATATATATATATATATATATTTATATATATATATATATTTATATATATGTAGGATTTTATGCAAATTCTGTGCTTATGCCATAGTTATTGTCTATTTGACGGAAGCGAGAAGGCTGCTCGATCTTGTTTTGTTCAAAGGAAGCGAGCATTCCTTTGAACTGGCTGGGCTATCCCGTGATTATTGTTGTATTGTACCGGAGACAGCAAAAGTAGGCTCTCCGGCATCTCGTCTTTGCTATCTACATTAATAAATGATTATAGTTGAGTTTTAGAAAGTGTTGTTGTATTAATGATTCAAGTGTGTAATTATTAGACACCCCCTAGACGCCAGCTACGTAGACAGGAAAAGTCTACACACACACACACACACACATATATATATATAATAAATATTTATATATTTATATATAAAATCTCTCGCTGTTTCAATAATAGAATTCATCTTCTTTCTCTCCTTCCTAATTCCTGTCCCTGGCTCACTCGAATGATTTAACTTTTCAAAACTTCGTCCTCCATTCATTTATCACGGCATTTAATAAATCAGTCATGTAGTTACCTCCAATTACCGTCGTCCCGAGTTTGCGCAACACGTATCCTCTCTCCCAACAGTCTCCTCTCCTCGCTCCGGACGTCTCAGACTTAATTATTAATGGATACAATTGTTTCCGTTGAGTTTTGACCGGAGCGACTTCGAGCGGGATAATTAAATAGATAGCTCTGCTTATTCCTCCACGCCTTCGGGTGCCGTGCTGAGTTAGTTTGAATATCGGAACAACTGGTGTCAATCTCGTCTGTGATTAATCGCCTGATTCATTAATGAGGAATTGTTTGTCGTCGTCGGAGACAGAGAAATTTCAGGACACATCTCACATACCGGGAATTCGTAGTCATATATATATATATATATATATATATATATATATATATATCCGAGAGTTTTGACCGGAGCAGCTTCGAATGGACTTGAGGTGCAGGATAATTAAATAGATAGCTTTACATATTCCTATACAACTTCAGGTGCCGTGCTGTTTTACTTTGAATGTCGAAACAGCTGGTGTCAATTTCGTCTGTGATTGATCGCCTGAGTCTTTAACAATGAATTTCTCTCGTGGCCAAAAGCGTTGAATCCATTTGGAAAATGTGTGTTTTTGAAGCTTAACAGCTTATAGCCCTAATATATTTTTGTATTTCCCCAAAAAGCACACATCATCACATTGGAAATTTAATTTATAATGTAATACAATACATTTTATGAAAGAAATTTGCATTTTGAAAACAGTATCGCGTATTGAACTGGGAGAAATTAAATTTCTTAGTTTTTCACAATTTTCGTTAGTAGTTTGTTGGGATACATTTTGCCGCATTCACAGCCTAAGAACGACGTACCATGGAATGAACCAATGATTTTAGTTCGTCAGGTGTTATAATATGAAACAATGATTGTATAATTGCTTCAGTTAGTTGTAACTTATTGTGTGTTTTTTTCTTACTTACAATCTTCTTCAGTCGGACCCAAAAGTTTTCTATTTGTTTAACGTCAAGGCTATTGCCTGGCTATTCTAGCAATGGAATACAATATTTTTAACCAATTTTTACTCTGAATAGTTCAATGAAATATGTCAGATAAAGAATTGGAGAATATTTGCTACCTGAATGCACAACACCAACTTGTGAAGCATCCAATTAGTTTTATGGTATGGAGATGTATGACAGAGCACAGAGTCCTGGTGAAATATGAAAGTCTCATTATCACGGAAGATGTTATATGCTGACGGTATTAATTTTGACTATAATACATCACTGATATACTTTCTGCTATTTTAAAGTGTCTCTGACCACACAAATTTCACTCATACATTTTGCTGTCATACATCTCCATAGCATAACACTAACTGGATTCTTCACAAGTTGGTGATGTGCATTCAGCTAACAAATCTTCTCCAATTCTTTTTTCTGACATATATCATTCCATTTCTACCAAATATGGAGATTCTGGTTTTATCACTCAGGCGTCAAAGGCGCCTGGTCAGGCGTCTGAGATTCAGGATGATTCATAAACCACGCGCCTTGCATAGTACGCCCGGAATCTTGAATTGTGGCCCACGTGGTCAAGTCGGATGATCGGCCCTGGCCAATTAAAGAAATGTTTACACCTATCGTCACGTTAGCATCCCCACGGTATTTTTACGCTGCTTCATTCCTTCCTTGCCTTGCTCTCTTGCTGTTCTGACCCGCGTTCTCTCATCCGTTGTCCGAATATTGCTACGATGTAAGTCTACCTTCTGACTGCCCCGGCAAAGGACCGGTGGCGTTACTATTGAATGCGTCCGGCTTTACATGTACCTGTGCTTAGCTGAATGTCTGCTGAATTATATCGTCGAGTTTTTTAATAAATCAGTTCCATGGATACTGTTGATTCACAGACGCCTGATTTTCAGCGCGTGGCTTAAGGGACAAACTAGTTAGTTAATCCTTTTACTTGTTGGTCGCAATTTGGAAAAAAGGACTGGGCTTTATTGAAAAGGGAATAATTTAGAATACGCGTTAAATAAAAAATGTGGGGCGAAACAGTTAATAATGGTGGGCGTTATTATTACACACGCACACACACACACATACACACGCACACACGCGCACACACACACACACACACACACACACACACACGCACACACGCGCGCACACACGCGCGCACACACGCACACACACACACACACACACACACACACACACACACACACATATATATATATATATATATATATATATATATATATATATATATATATATTCTAAAACAAAGTAACTGCCGCTGCCGCTGTCGCTGTCGCTGCCGCTGCCGGCAACGCCGCTGTCAAAAGCTTGTCACGCTATCTCCTCCGAAACCGCTGGGGGTATGGGGTCGAGACCGATACCAATCGATGCAGAACAATGTGGGGAAGAAAGTAAGACATGTCTCATATTCGTCGGACTTTAAGTTTTTTTTATTTTATGTTTTGTGGGAAAATATTGACTTTTTCATGTTCAGATTACGATAACTCGCCAAAAAAGGATCGTAGAATTTTTTTTTTTTTTTTACAATCTAAGACTACAGACATTTCTCCTTCAAACAAGACCTCATTTGTTTAAAAATAATTTAAAACAGACTGATATTTTTATTAAAATTGAAAACCCACTTTTTGTAAAAATTTATGCGTTTCGAGATATATAAATTCGATGCTCTCAGACTTATTATGTTACAAAGAAAATATTTATATCAACTGGAAGATGAAAGCTTTCTCATTCATATAAACTTCATTTCAAGTCTCTATCTTAAAATTTCGATTTTTAATTGAATTTTAAAGAAATACTTAAAAAAAATCTTCTCATTCGCTTCCTTTGCAGAAGGACATGAAAGAAGATCCAATTTTTCACCCATAGGTGGCCTTCATCCATTTCGCCGGGAGGGGGGGGGAGCTTCAACTGTAAACAAATGAATGACTCAATCGCTGTAAACAACTATTGAATCATTCATTCACTTGATTCACCAGAGGAGCGAGCGTAGCGAGCCTAGGGGAGAAGCCCCTAGTATTATAAAAAAAAGTTACTCTCGCTGCCGCTGTCAAAAGCTTGTCACGCTACCTCCTCCGAAACCGCTAGGGGTATGGGGTCAAGAAGGGTTACCAATGGGTGCAGAAAAATGGGGGAACCAAAGTAAGACATGTCTCATCTTCATCGGACTTTAAGTTTTTTTATTATTTTTTTATGTTTTGTGGGAAAATATTGACTTTTTCATCTTCAGATTATGATAACTCGCCAAAAAAGGATCGTAGAATTTTGATATTTTTACAATCTAAGACTACAGACATTTCTCTTTCAAGCTAGACCTCATTTGTTTAAAAATATTTTAAAACAGATTAATATTTTCATCAAAAAATGAAACACAGTTTTTCTAGAAATATCGTCCCATATGTGGATGTAATATCGATGCTCCTCGAGTTTTTATTTAAGAAAATATTTACATCATCTTGAAACTGAGAGCTTTCTTATTCATATAAACCTCATTTCCAGTCTCTATCTTAAAATATCGATTTTTAATTGAATTTTAAAGCTGATAATTCAACAGTGATGAAAATCCCTTCTAAATATCAGTCAACAAACACAGGCCTGTGGCAAAGAAAGACTATTAAATTACATCTAAGAACTTTATTAACTAATATTAATTAAAAATCAATTCAATCCGCGCGAAGTTTCATTTCTCAGCTCGCGATGCGCGACCTCGCCCAGCGGTGGACAACTCTAATCTATATTCTGCTAATTTACTCCTTTGTTTTTCGCTGTTCAAACTCCTCTGAAACTTCTAGAACATCTATATGATGCGGCACTGAAGATGAGGCTAAGGTCCTGTCAATAAGGTCTGATTCTATTTTTAGCTTCTAGCGGGTTTCTCTCCTTTCGTAGAATTGAGAATAAAATTGACGCTTGTTCATTCTCTGCAATATGAAAAATAGTGACATTTGACGCCACAAAATTAGATCTGCTGTTAAGCCCCCCTTTGAATTATTTTAGCTATTCTCCTTCCTCTAATAAATGCTTAACTAACTAACTAACACACACACACACACACACACACATATATATATATATATATATGTGCGTTATCTCTCAGTTCAGTGACTGACTGCCTGAGAGATAACGCACAGACCAAACCTCTGGACCTAAAGGGCTGAAATTTTGTATGGCGATTCTTCTTATAGTGTAAGGGTGCACTAAGAAAGATTTTTGAAAAATACTTCTTAGATTTTTTTAAAATTAAATTTTTAAGCTTTTTTGTAACTTTTTTAAAGTTTGCATTTAAAATAATAATCTCAGGGTTATGAAATTTATATCATGAGAAAGATCATAAAAATTCTTTTACAATGAAATCTTCTTCGAATCTTTACTTTCATTTTCTGATTTTTGGTGAATTTTTAAAGATTAATTTTTAAAATTTAATTTATTAAATGCTGATCACGTGGTTTCTTTCATTTTGTGATACGTTAATTTAATTTTTCGTCACATGCATAACAATGAAATATATTGACAAAAAATATTAAAATATGGTGAAAGATAAAATTTAACCACTAGACTAATTGAGATGGAAGTTTTTTTAAGAATTTAATTCAAAATAATATGTTTTATTGATATTTAACATG
This sequence comes from Dolomedes plantarius, assembly GCA_907164885.2. Classification (NCBI taxonomy): domain Eukaryota; kingdom Metazoa; phylum Arthropoda; class Arachnida; order Araneae; family Dolomedidae; genus Dolomedes; species Dolomedes plantarius. Next base: position 48,496,255 of record OU015491.1, on the reverse strand, counting down.
CAAATTAATTGAATACAGTGACCGTTGTATTTAATTTGAATATTTTCTTCTACTTTATTTTATCTATAAAAATATTCACCACGATTTTTTTTATAAATATATAATTTTTGGCATTAATTGCATACATTGCCCGTTGTATTTAATTTGAACGTACTCCATAGAGAAGCACGGGTATTCAGCTAGTAAAAAAAATCATATATATAATAGCCCTTGTCTCTGTATAACACTTCCGGGCTGTACTCATCTTTCAATTTTAGCCCTCAGTAAACAAGCGGCCGGTTAGGCTTAATTTCAATTTCAGATGTGGATCAGAATTTTTTCTTACCTAAAAACTAATATCTTCTCCATCAAATCACGTTTGTTCAGCCTATTTTTCTATAAAACATTCAGGACTAAAAAAAATTGGATTTTTTTAGCTGTATATTTAACAGTTTTTAAAAATCTGTTTACTTTTGCGATGAATTCTGAAAGTAAACTTGAATGTGAATGAATCAAGTAGCTCAAGTATTCATATCGCGTAGTGAGCTGTAAAAAACTGGATGGCAATCTACTACTCCAATCGCATAAAAACTAAATAAATAAAAAATTATGAAAGGGTTTGCTTTTACAAGGTGTGGATTAAATGCAATATTGTTAGATAATTCGGGATATTTTTCAATTTTCATATACTTTTTCCACTATGACGTCATTATTAGTATTATGACGTCAAAATGACGGGTTACCTTCCAGTAAATAAATAAAAAGGAATATGTGTCCTTAACCCCCTTTCAAAAGTTTTCATAAATTTTTTATTGATCGGCTCTCATATTTAAAAAACTAAAAATCTGTAAAATAATTTATTCTTAGTTACTACATTTACACTTAAACCGAAATACACAATTCTCGAATGTTGTTATACCCTTTAAGAAATAAAAAGGTTCGAAATCAACAAGGTTTGAAAACTGCCAACTGAAATGCAGATACTTATTTTTAAGTTGGTTTCCAGCCTTTTTAAAAGATTGAAAAAAAAAGGAAATGATTTTCAGGATGTAAATTATCGCTCGAAGCTTATTACTTTAGTAGTAAACAGGTTTTTGAAAGTCATAGAAGCTATGTTGCGCAGAGGGTACATTAATTTAGATATAGTTAGTTTTAGGTGTCCCGGATTTCTTCTAAACGTTCATTACTGCGATAAAAAGAAACAAGAGTTTTCGGAATTTATTAGACAGTGAGGCACACTGCGAAATTGCGAGATAGTTTTGCATTTCCTGGAAATTCCGCTGCAAGGTAATTATAAGATATGCTCAGAGAAATATTGTTATTACGGTTTGTGTTCGAGGCGACATAAAAAGATAAATTATGAATCCACGTTCATGTTTTGTTTTCCCAGGGAACATATCCCAGACGAAGTTTTCCATTAATTACAATCCCGGATGGAAGGCGTATTAAATATTGAAAGAAGCGGCGCAGGAATGAAAAATGATCGCCGGAGTCGAAGTAGATGCAACTAAATTCGAAAAATTAACATTCAACGCAAACCAATTACCATTTTTTTAAAAACTTTTGCCAAGAATTAACAAAAGATGGAATAGAATACAATCCTGCAGCTTTTGTTTCGTAACGCTATTGTTTCTGTTTCGAGTCATAGGACAGAATCCTGTAAGATTGGAGTTGGTTTTTTTTGGGTCGGAATTTGTGGAATTAAATTAATACGACTAGAAATTAATATTTTCTACCGTGCAGTACGTTATAGGAGCAGGCGCAAGTAACTATGCGTATGAAATTTATTTCTAAGGCAAATTCAATTAAAGAAGCAGAGCAGATGTTTCATTACTCATTTTAGTAAAATTTTCTTGTCTGATTATATCTGCCTTTGTCTCTTTTTTAACTATTTTAAACTTGAGGTGAGTGTTAGTCAAGAATGTAAACGGGGGAGGGGATAGTTGCTCAGGTCTTCATTCTCCCAGAATTTTAATACATTGCATATTATTGTAATATATTAAACAAAACTCGGCCCTTACGTATCATTTCGTCGAATTTTGTGCCATTCTCACCAAAATATTGGGAGGCTACATTACTTTCGCTAGTATCAGTACTGCACCCTATGTGATCAAAGAATTGAAGAGCATGCTGCAAAATGGAAGTAGCTCCATCCTGGAAGAGTTTGGAGTTACATGTACTCAGGCCCTGATTTTCCATTAGGTATCGTAGACACGGGCCTAGGGGCCCCTGAATGTTGGGGCCCACCAAAAAATTTTAATTTTAAAAGGGAAAAAAGAAAAAATTCCGAAAAATTCAAATTATTTTTTTAATTTTACCTTTTTTAATAGCAATTTTTTTTACCTATCCTTTCAAAATTTGATTGATTGATTGGTTCATCATATGTATAGTTATATGTATAATTCATCATATGTATGTTATAGTGTATATAAGGGATTAATAAGTTTTTCTAGTGGCATTGTATTGGTGTTTTAATGATGAAGTTAATTCATTGTATGGCTTTTTGTTATTTGATAATGTTCTACGCTTCTATGCTTCTAATAGCCAATTCTTGGTAAAATGGTACTTTCACAATGATTCATGATTATTTTTTTGTGCGTCAATTTTGGAAATTTTACACCCACATCAGTGTTAGGGGGCCCCCATCCCGAGTTGTGCCTATAGTCAAGAATTTTCTAAATCGAGACCTGCATGTACTATTTTGTGGGATCAATAAAAAAACTCTTTCGTTTGATGCAAAAAAGAGATAGATCCAATCGTCAGTTCTTGTGTTACTCAAGAGATGGATCTGCCTGACTCGTTAGTTACCTCTTTTTTTCCTCAAACGACTGACGTGGTTTGTTTTTACAGGAAGGTTACACAACACTTATCAACGGTGGAGTTTTTGGTTCTAATAAACATAACACCGCATATTGTTTAACTGCAAAATATAAATGTGGAATGGCATAGGTGTAGCGTCGGGGGGCGGGGGGGGGGCATGTGACCCCCCTCAACTTAACTTGAAATAAATTAAAACGTTAATAGAAGTTCAGTTAAAATCGAAAAATTGTGGAAAACTTTTAAGAAAGCTGGTTTTTTCCGCTTTTTCAAACCATGGAACTGAAGATTCCGATTATGTGTTTAGCCTTAGCATAGTTTTTAACGATGATATTGTCCCGTCGTTGGATCTGCCCGAGTGCAGAGTGTCATTTGTAAAAGCTCTGTGGTCTCCATGTGCCGTAAGGTTCGTCATGAGAGGAAGAAGGCGCTTCTGACCTGTGCATAATTTTCATGATTGCAATAAAAGAAGAACGGATGTCAAGTGGAAAAGAAAGTTTTCATTGCTGTTCGTTTCATCGTTCTGTAGTCCGCGTCATGATGTCCGCGTCATGATGCGGTAGCTTTAAAATTTCGTCTAGTTTGTTATGATCGTTTGTTTCGTCTAGTGTTTCGTCTAGTTTGTTATGATTAAATGTTGTTTAAGTTTTAATCTTCAATTGTTCTTTTAACCCTCAAAACGGCCCACCGGTCATCATGACCGGCAGCGGTGTAACAAAGGGGTGGGGCAGGAGTGGAGAGAAGGTCCATGTCGCTGGCCCGGAACTTATGGAATTTTGAGTTGAATCTTTCACAAAAATTAGTACCTAATTAGTACCAATTAGTACCAAAATATCAGAATTAGTACCCATCATGATCGCGAGTTATAGCGTGTCCGATTCTGACGGGCCAGCGACATGGTAACCCGGCACTTTTGGAATTTCGAGTTGAAACTTTCACAAAAATTTGTACCTAATTAGTACCAATTAGTACCAAAATATTAGAATTAGTACCCATCAGGATCACGAGTTATAGCGTATTCGATTCTTCCGGGCCACCGACAATCATGTCGTTTCCAAGCCAGACGCTTTGGAATTTCAAGTTGAAACTTTCACAAAAATTAGTACCTAATTAGTACTAATTGGTACCAAAATATTAGAATTAGTACCCATCAGGATTACGAGTTATAGTGTGTTCGATTCTGCTGGGCTACCATGTCGCTGGGTCGGCACTTTTGGAATTTGGAGTTGAAACTTTCACAATAATTAGTACCCAATTAGTGCCAATTAGTACCAAAATATTATAATTAGTATCCATCAGGATCACGAGTTATAGCGTATTCGAATGTGCCGGGCCAGTAAAAATCATGTCGCTCCAAGGCCAGACGCTTCGGAATTTCGAGGTGAAACTTTCACAAAAATTAGTACCTAATTAGTACTAATTATTCCCAAAATATTAGAATTAGTACCCATCAGGATCGCGAGTTATAGCGTGTCCAATTCTGCCAGGCCAGAGACATGGTAGCCCAGCATTTTTGGAATTTCGAGTTGAAACTTTCAAAAAAATTAGTACCTAATTAGTACCAATTAGTACCAAAATATTAGAATTAGTACCCATCAGCATCACGAGTTATTGCGCATTCGAATCTTACGGGCTGCAGTGACGCTGGCTGAGTTAATGCAACTCACAGCAAACGACTGGTGTAAGAGAGTCAAATAACTTATGGGTCATTCTCAAATAATTGGCAATTTGGAGTCCCGAACATGTAGAAATAAAAAATCTCAAACTCGAGCCTTTTTTTATTTCTTAAAAATCAATGCTTCTTAGCAGGAAAGTAAAAATAAAAAAATACGTCCGGGCAATCCTGAAATCAGTTCCAATAGCACGTCGGGACAAACTTTACTCTCTCTACCAGCACGCTTCATCTTTTACCACTTTCACATCATAAGTACAACAAGAACACTGATCTGGAAATTCGCCTTGTGTCATAAATGACGTCGCCAAATAGTTTGGAATTTATACCTGTCATCCCTCCACAGCTGTTAACAAAAGGATCAGCTAAACCGCGCATTTTGTACTACCAAGTGCAAACAACATTTTTTCATCTCATCTGACCATCTATTGGAAATTTACGATTTCTTTTTCAATGAGCATTTTTATTTTATGTGGGTAGTGTTATTTTAAGATTACGCCACCAGAAAAACTAAAAAATGTATTGAATTTAAAACGCACCCTATGTTTAAAAAAATATAAATATAAAATATAAATATTATTTTATTTATTTTTTTATTATAACAGCAAGAAGCTGTCTGGGTAATTTTTTCTCCTGGATGCGCAAGATATAGAACTGAAAATACAATCGTACTACCTTTAAAATTAAGATTATTATTACTAATTATTACTATGAATTAAATGAGGAAATGATAGTCTAACGCCTGCTAACTCAGTTAACAGATGTTTAGAAATAATCTCCAGTTAAAAGTCGCTTAAACATAGAGTTGAGTTGCAGAAACTTCAATTTAAAAAACATTGTTATTAAATTAATAATATAGCTTTGAAATTATAAAATTACTAGCTTTATATACCCGGCGTTGCACGGGTGAACCCTTAATAAAGCTTACTTGTATGATATGTATATTTGTATTTTATGGCAATCTATACCCCTCTCCACTGGTCATCATCCCATCAGCATATTATAATAATCCCCCCCATGCTAATGTCAGCATTAAAATGTTTCTTTCAATTTTGATAACCCACTGGATCCCGGCCCTTCGAGGAGTTTGAGGGCTTCCCCGTAAACCCTTGTGAAAATCGCCGGTTTCATAAACAAAGAATTACCTGACGTTGCCCAGGATAATAAAAAAGAATGGAGTTAACCTGAGCTCTAGATGTATACGTACTAACAACCGAAATATATACAATTCACACACACACACACACACCTTTCCACACTTCATTTAATTAAGGTTGATCTCTCTCTTTTCTCCTACCACCAATTTGGTGTTCAAAATGGTGATATATAGGAAATATAAATTATTGGATTGTTTCTAGCAATTTTTTCAAAATCTAAAGCAAATGTCGAAAAATCGTGACATTGATCGTGTTTGTTACATTTAATCGTGTTTCTTACATTTTAAATCAAGAATCTTATGGATATCTGTTTCCTTATTTGAGATATGACGGAATATGTAAAAACACGTAAAAACACGTTTAGCCCCCCTAACCCCCTTGGGGGCCGAATTTTGAAAAATCCTTAAATTGGTTTTTAGGTATTCATATTCCTTACATTTTAAAGCAAGGATCTTATGGATATCTGTTTCTTTCTTTGAGATATGAGGTAATATGTAAAAAATACGTTTTGCCCCCTCCCCCCCCAATGGGGCCGAATTTTGAAAATCCTGAAATTGGTTTTAATGTATTCGTGTTCCTTACATTTTAAAGCAAGAATCTTATGGATATCTGTTTCTTTGTTTGAGATATGAAGGAATACGTGAAAAACACGTTAAGCCCCCCCTCCCCGTTCCTGGGGCCAAATTTTAAAAAATCCTGAAATTGGATTTAAGGTATTCGTGTTCCTTACATTTTAAAGTAAAAATCTTATGGACATCAATTTCCTTCTTTCAGATACGAAAGAATATGTAAAAAACACGTTTTGCCCCCCTCCCCCCCTTGGGGGGCGATTTTTGAAAAATCGCTTCTTAAATGACGCCTTTAGCACAAAAGTAATAAGCTCTTAAAATTTGATATCTGTATCTCCAATAGTTTTTGCTGGGTGTTGATTCCTTTATATATATAGATAAAACACGTAAGAACACGTTTAGCCTCCCTCTCCCCCTTGGGAGACGAATTTTGAAAAATCCTGAAATTGGTTTTTAGGTATTCATGTTTCTTACATTTTAAAGCAAGAATCTTATGGATATCGATTTCCTTCTTTGAGATATAAAGGAATATGTAAAAAACACGTTTTGCCCCCCTCCCCCCCTTGGGGGGCGAATTTTGAAAAATCGCTTCTTAAATGACGCCTTCAGTACAAAAGTAATAAGCTCCTAAAATTTGATATCTGTATCTCCAATAGTTTTTGCTGGGCGTTGATACGTGTATGTATATATATATATATATATAAGTCAGGACTTCTTCCTTTATAGATATAGATTTATAAAAGTGACTCGTATCTAATTGGCATGGCTATAGGAAACATTCATTAAAACCAATGTGAAATAAAATTAACTTACCTTCTCTTTGTGTCTTTCACTGTTAAATACTCGTTCGAGGTTTAAAAGTTCTTTGACTCCCTTACGCCATTCATTTTCTGCGAGTTGCATTCACTCAGCAAGCGTAACTGTAGCCTCGGGCTTAGAAGCGACATGATTGTGGCTGGCCGGGCAGTATCGAATACGCTACAACACGTGATCCTGACGGGTACTAATTCTAATATTTTGGTACTAATTGGTACTAATTAGGTACTAATTTTTGTGAAAACTTCAACTCGAAATTCCAAAAGTACCGGGCCAGCAACATGGTAGCCCGGCAGGTTCGGACACGCTATAATTCGCGATCCTGATGGGTACTAATTCTAATATTTTGGGAATAATTAGAACCAATTAGGTATCAATTTTTGTGAAAGTTTCAACTCGAAATTCCAAAGCGTCTGGCCTTGGAGCGACATGATTTTTACTGGCCCGGCACATTCGAATAAGCTATAACTCGTGATCCTGATGGGTACTAATTCTAATATTTTGGTACTAATTGGTACAAATTGGGTTCTAATTTTTGTGAAAGTTTCAACTCGAAATTCCAAAAGTGCCGGGCCAGCGACATGGTAGCCCGGCAGAATCGGACACGCTATAACTCGTGATCCTCATGGGTACTAGTTCTAATATTTTGGTACCAATTAGTACTAATTAGGTACTAATTTTTGTGAAAGTTTCAACTCGAAATTCCAAAGCGTCTGGCTTGGAAGCGACATGATTGTCGCTGGCCCGGAAGAATCGAATACGCTATAACACGTGATCCTGATGGCTACTAATTCTAATATTTTGGTACTAATTGGTACTAATTAGGTACTAATTTTTGTGAAAGTTTCAACTCGAAATAACAAAAGTGCTGGGCTACCATGTCGCTGGCCCGGCAGAATCGGACACGCTATAACTCGCGATTCTGATGGGTACTAATTGTGATATTTTGGTAATAATTGGTACTAATTAGGTATTAATTTTTGTGAAAGTTTCAACTCAAAATTCCATAAGTGCCGGGCCAGCGACATGGACCTGTTGGGGGAGAGGCGTGAACGCTTGGCTGGCTTTGACATCCTTAGTCAGTTCCTGGACATCAGGGAGAGCACATCAGGGTTTCACAAAGGCTCGTCATTTGCCAGTAATTTGCAATTTTGTAAAAGTATGGCGGTCAAAATGACCGGTAGTCCTGTTATTGCCAATGAGCAAAAACAGGCCTACCGGTCCTGATAGGGATTTCAGTGTTCTGTGCGATTTTTAAAGTATCCTTTGAAGCCTTGACATCACTCTTCTCTACCTCAATAGCTGGCAGGCTAATTTATCGAGCAATTACGTTTGAGAAACACTGTGCAATTCTTTTAAGAGCCCTACGATTGGATTATGTAGATACCAGATCAAAATAAATTAAATAAATTGAATAAATAAGTGTAGATAATTTCCCCCTCACTATTCATAACTAATATAAATCAAACAACCCTGTGCACAATATCAACATGCAGTTCCATCGTAATAACGCAAAAATAACAGCTTTTTAAGCTTGGGGGGTCAATTTGACCGATAGTCCTGATTGTGGCAACAAATTCATGGGGCGGTTTGAGGGTTAAAGTTTACTATTAGCATCTTGAAAACTTAAACTAAGCTCTCCCACTGTGAACCTTGGAAAGGTAGGAAGTATTGATATATCACATATATGATCCATAACAAAAATTCGATGCTATATTTTTTTCTCATTTTATTTAAATTATATTTATTTTTCTCCCTGTACCACTTTTGAATACTGCTCAAACGTCAATACTATTGTTATTCAATTTTTAAAAAATCACAATATTTCATGTTTTAAGGACCGTCCGGCAGTCAATGCGCTGAGGAGAGCCCTAACTGAATTTACACCGTGCCCCCCCCCCCCACTAAAAAAAAGAAAAAAAGTTAGAAGCACGTTACGCCTATGTGGAATGGAACTAGCCCGCGAATACGTCGCACAAAATGATACGTGGTTTTACGTTGGACTACAACCAGACAACGCTCCAGATAAGCAGGACTTTACAGCGGGGGAATGTGACGATTCAAAAATGTGATTCCCTATTTGTAAAGCCAAAATATATGCTGTACTTCAACTGAAGTTTTCTGTAAATAAAATATTACGATAGTAGATTGTATTTTTTTCGAAATATACAGGGTGTCTCAAAAAACCTTGAGACATTTTAAAAAATTATAAAAAAAAATTATACAAGGTAGGAACTAGAAATTCACAGATGTGTTACCGCATATATTAGAGTTTTTTTTGTGTCAAAAAGTTCAACAGAGTTCACTAGATGTTCCGTAAAAGCGAAAGTTGTAAAATGGCTAAAGTTGTAAATGGCTATTTTGCTGTCCCACAAATTTCTTATTTACATCCCAAAATCATTTGGCAACAAGACGGTGTACCGCCTCGTTGGGGTATGATTGTACGAGACTTTTTAAATGAGGAATTTCCAAACAGGTGGATTGGACGAGATGGTCCCATCCAATGGCCGCCTCGATCTCCAGACATTATACCTCTCGACCTTTTTCTTTGGTATTTGTCAAAGACAAAGTGTTTTCAACAAAAGTGGACAGTCTTAAAGAGCTAAAAAAACCCACATAATTTCTGCAATTTCATGTGTTCCGGAATCCATTTTGGAACGTACATGGGCTGAAATGGATTACCGACTGGATATTCTCCGTGCCACAAAAGGAGCACATATTGAAATTTATTGACTGTACTAGAAAAATACTCTAATATATAAGGTAACACGTATGTGAATTTCTAGTTCCTACCATGAGTACTTTTTTATATCTAAAGTTTTAAAATGTGTCAAGGTTTTCTGCGTACACCCTGCATTTCCTAGAACTAGATAGTGCATCCATTTGGTGGCAAGAAAGAGGGTAGCTCCAATCACACGTGTACCACGTCATCTAGAAGATATATTTTTGAGTGAAAATACTGTCCTAATAAGTGAGAAAAATTGAGGAAATTTATCAAAAAGGATATTTTCATATTACTTAAGAATTTTGAATTTTCAAATGTTTTTACGGTTTTCCGAAAATTCGAAAAATTGGAGTTACCGTCTTTTTGCAGCAAACCCTTCAATTATGAGCCCCTGTTCATACATGCGCATGCATGTGTGATCTGTATGCTGAGTTAAAAAAATGCGATCTGTTCAGCTCTCATATTCATAAGTCCTGTAAGTAATTTCATATCATTACTTACCTTTTCCAACAATTCCTATACACTAGTGATTTTCAGCCTCTTACTAATTGGGGGACGTAGAACTCCGTAATTCTTTCGCTCTACTTTCTTTACACACTTATTACAAGTTTATTTGATTTAAAAATAATACACCATTGGCCTAATTAACAATCCCACGTAACTCAAAATAAATAAATAAATAAATAAATAAATAAATAAATACGATTTTGGGATTTTTCTGAAATTACATTGGTTTATGGTGCCTGTACAACTCTGACAAACCTCATAACTCCAAAAATTTTAATTCATAAAAAAAGGGAAAATCTACACATACCATTTAACTCCTTAACTTAACTGTTGCTAACCATGTAACTACACTTTAATTATAAAGATGTTTAATGACATAATAATGGGACCTATATATGTCTCATAACACTTCAACATTCATTTTTAAGAATTAAATGATAATAATTTATCTTTTCACTGTCGAATAAATCATTTTTTTTTGCTCATCCTGTAAAAAGCGAGAAATGTGAGTTACGTGGTTTGTTAATTAGGACAACACTAAATAACTTATGACTAATGATCAATATTTGATGAAGCGTATTGTTTTTAGTTTAATTTTTGAAAATTATTATGAAGGTATTAAAAAATTTATGATTTTATCTACTAATGTATATTTCCACTAATTAAATTGATTTGTAATAATTACAATAACAATAAAAATAAATAGTGTATTTAATGACATAGTTGTACGTGCTAGATTAAAATAATGCAAATCTTATTAACCTTTAGCTTACGGGGCCTATTTATCTGATTCCCTCTTTATAACGGGAAATTTCATACCCCCTTTGTAAGAACGACCTTTGTAGTGGTTATATATATATATATATATATTTATATATATATATATATATATATATATACAGTATATATATTATTAATGGAATACATACTGTTCCACCCCGCAAGAAAAAAGTTAATAAAATTCTGTTGGAAATTAAACAGACCAGATTTACTAGTCAATTAAACATTATGAGGATTATAATCCCTACTACTGTTATTTTGAAAAACAACATAGTTCAACAATTCTAAAATTACATAAACATACGATAAATTAAGAAAACAAAAAGAATTGAGGTATATATAGATTTTTATGTCTCAGTAATTTCACTCATTTCTTCGCCTATGTAGCTATCTTTATTTATTTCTTTTTTTGTCGAATAAAACTTAAGACCTATCAGCGAAATTCTATAACAGTTCCAAAAGCTTCGGAGTTTGTCTCTGGGCATTTCTTTCCAAAGTGTTTTCTGCTGTTTAAGGAAAGTTTTATTCCCCACAAATATTGGAAAATGATCCCTTTTATTTTCCCTCGCAGAAAACGGATACTCTATTAAGTGCAACAAAGACCATTTTAAGCGCCGTTGGAGGAATAAATTTTATTCATTTTTTTCCCCCTGTGGTTGATATGTTCGCCAGCTTCATAGTTCGCGGATGTTTTGCGATTGTTTATTTCCGCACCGGTAAGTTTTGGTTATGATATCTAACATAAATAAAGTATAGCAGAATTTTTTTTCGAGTTTTACCTCTAAGAATACATCAGTATACCATGGTGGTTCAGTGACTGAATAGCATGGGATAACGGTATGGGCGGGATTTTAGAGGCTGAATGTTAAGAAGTCACGTGATTTCAGCGACTCAAAAATTCGATAAACATACGATACAAAAAATGTCGACAAATAAATAATGGGTAAGCCTCATGTTCGTGAAAAATAGCATATGTTATGACCATCTGCTTGGACCGGAATTCTAAACCGAATTTCCAAACCTCGAGTTCATTTTCTACCGGATTAACTATCTCGGCGATGTGAAAATGTGCTGTGGCTTCCACCTATATTCCTTCTTTCCCTTTGGGATGAACGACAAAAGTTGATAGCTTGTATATATACAGTTATTTTCTAATTTATTATACGTCGATCTTAATTATTTCCTGCGATGAATACATAATACATATTTTATGCAAATAATGTATACAGTGGCATCTCTATCTATCGTTTTTCAAGGGACCGACTGAACTGAACGATAAATGAGGGAAAACGATAGATGCGGGAACATAACAAAGAAATATGATCGTCGGGACTGAGTGAAATAAACGACGCATACGGGAAAACGATGACTCGGGAACGATCGATCGATCGATCTATATATATATATATTTATATATTTATATATTATGCAATTTTATGGAAATCAGCTATGATGTTATGCTTCTGCTGTTAGAAAGTGAGAATGGTATAAAAATTGCATTGCTGGATGATTGTAAAGACAGTTCAAGTGTATTGGTTATGAAGGGATGGGTAAAAGATTCAGTCCTGACGATCATATTTCTTTGTTATGTTCCCGCATTTATCGTTTTCCCTCATTTATCGTTCAGTTCAGTCGGTCCCTTGAAAAACGATAGATCAAGATTCCACTGTATATATTATTTGCATAAAATATGTATTATATATTCATCGCAGGAAGTAATTAAGATCTACGTATAATAAATTAGAAAATAATTGCATATATACAGGCTATCAACTTTTGTCGTTGATCCCAAAGAGAAAGAAGGAATATAGCTGGAAGCCACAGCACATTTTCACATCGCCGAGATAGTTAATCCGGTAGAAAATGAACTCGAGGTTTGGAAATTCGGTTTAGAATTCCGGTCCAAGCAAACGGCCATAACATATACTATTTTTTACGAACATAGGGCTTATCCATTATTTATTTGTCGACATTTTTTGTATTGTATGTTTATAGAATTTATGAGTCGCTGAAATTACGTGACTTCTTAACATTCAGCCTCTAAAATACCGCCCATAACGTTATCCCATGCTATTCAGTCACTGAACCACCATGGTATATTGATGTATTCCTAGAGGTAAAACTCGAAAAAAATTCTGCTATACTTTAATTATGGGTAAAAAACACGATTTAACGGACTTTGTATGAGGAATGATTGTGGGTACTAGAAACAGTGGAACGAGAATCAGCGAAACTCTTCGTTTGTGAAGTGTTCGAAAGCAGAATTTTTACAAAGAGAGGGTGGGTTACCAAACAAAGAAACGGGTCTCAATTTAAGGCGTCTTATCGTTACTGGCTACTGGATGCTCAGTTGACAGGACAGTCTAAAAACTGTCCAGTTGACAGGACAGTTTTTAGACCTATCCAGTCAAACAGAAGTGAAACAGTACGGCAAGTTACAGTATTCATCTAAATCAAACATCAAATCCGGAGGCCTCTCAACATACTGTACACCGCACATTGCACCACATCGAGTATGGAACCCGAAGGCTTGTTTTAAAAGCCTTTGCTGTCTGCATCTAACAAGATCAAACTTCTTCAGTTCACACAGGACTAACAGAAAATCATTTGAAAAGGGTAAAGTGGGCCGAATAATTCTGTTTTCTACTACACCTTGCAGGGAGCGAATATGGAGGGAACAATATAAAAGGTATAGATCCTAAGGGCATTGTCACAACATATCAAGCTAGAGGAAGATATATTATGGTTTGGGGAATTATTTCTGACATTATTTGAACCTTTTAATTCATGTAGAAGAACGCCTGAATGCAAAAAGATGTTTAAGTATTGTCGCTGACCAAGTACGTACATTTATGTTGATGGTTTACCTCAATGAAGATAGATAATTCTAGCAGTACAATTATCCATGCCATAAAGCTCACATTGACCACAGTGGGTTTGAAGAGCATGACGGTGAGTTCACCTTGCATAGTTGGCCTCTTTCTCTCTCTCTCTCTCTATCTATCTATCTATCTATCTATCTATCTATCTATATATATATATATATATATATATATATATATATATATACTAGCATTATTGCCCGGCGTTGCCCGGGTAGATATATAGATATAAAATTTTTTATGCATTCTATCAAAGTTGTGTTTATTTGGAGAGCCAGAGCCAAAGGTCATTCCCAACCCTCTTCCTCCCGCGCATTGGAATTTAACCCCCCCCGTCACCCCCCAAACCATCTCTCTTAACGCAGCTGGTTGTGGGGAAGGGGCTCCACAGGTGGTCGCGCACCTCTTAGAGGCACAAAAATCATTAAAAAATTAATTAAAAAAAACTAATTGAGCCCCAAATTTTGTTTTTCCTGATTTAAGTTTCTCGGGTTCTAAACATTAACTGTGCCGAATTTGGTCCCGATCGGTGAAACAGTCTATGATTCTATAGCGGACAGACAAACAGACGAGCTCTTTTATATATATATATATATATATATATATATATATATATATATATATAGAGAGAGAGAGAGAGAGAGAAAAGGTAGAAGGATGTAGGCTGAAGAAAAGAGGTTTATTATGGCATTTTAAGTAATGTCTAAGAATGTCCTTTAAAACATCAATTTCTACAGAGTGAAAGAAAAATTTCATTCCTGGTAAATATTGGAAAAATGATTTTCCCTCCATCCCAGAAAATAAATACTCCATTGAGATCATTTGCTGTGCTATTTGAAAAATAGATTTATTTTATAGTAATCAGAAGTAATTCTGTCTTTAGCAGTACTACGGATATTTAGAGGTTATTGTAGTAGAAAGGAATTCTTTTGCTTTGAAATAACTTAAGACAGTTCAGATTTGCATATGGAGAGGGCTGTTTCGAGCAGAAAATTTTTATGGAGTCTTGAGTGTTATCACTTTCTCGTGAGGATATAACAGTCGGCTGTACTAACCTCACGAGAATTATCCAAGTATTTGTTAAATACTTGGATCAAAAATTCTTAGTTACCACATAAATGGTGGTGGTCATGGAAACCAAAATATTTTGTATAAGCCCTCCAATTTATAAAGAATTTAACGATGGGAAACAATTTAATTTGTTAATTTATAAAACTATAATTCTTTGATTTCAGTATTTCCTATTTTAGTTACAACGTATTTAGCGTCGTTGGATTTTTCTTTTTTATATCCACATTTAAAACTTTTTATATTTAGTTTCAAAAGTTATCCTTTCCTGTATATAGGTGAGAGGATTGCCTAATAAATGCTTTTGCGGGTTAGGGGACAGTTACGAAATCAGAAAGTTTTGCTAATAAATACACTGCTGGCCACTGTAAATGCAACACCCTGAAGAAAACATGCAAATAACAGGAAATTTACAGCATGCATTAGCGGAGGTGAGATATGCAATTGATTAGAATTTCAGCGCAGACGCACATCACGCGCGCCTGTGGCGCCACTTCAAAGCGCTATTTAAGGCTTGGAGATTTCGACGATTTCAAGTTCGGCAATTGTGTTTTTCTTGTGGTTTTTTTTTAAAAAAACGATCAATTATGCCTCGTCGAAAACAGCGGTCATCTTTTGATCAAGTATCCGAGTTCGACAGAGGAAGGATAGCGGCCTACCGAGATTGTGGATTATCTTTCAGGGAAATCGGTAGTCGTGTTGGACGAAACCAAACAACTGTAATGCGGATATGTGATCGTTGGATGCAAGAGGGTACGACGGACCGGCGTGTTCGATCGCATCCACCTCAGCGCACCACTTCACGTGATGACAGGCAAATTGTGCGCATGGCAGTGACGGATCGCTCAGTCACAACACGAACCATAGCACAGCACATGCAGTCTGTAACGCATCATCCAGTGTCTGCGCGTACCATTCGACGCCGTTTACAGCAGAGTGGTCTGTCCGCAAGACGTCCATTGCTTTGTCTACCCTTGACGCAGAACCACAGACGTCTCCGCCGCCAATAGTGCGATGACAGAAGGATGTGGACGGCAGAATGGAATGGAATTGTCTTTACTGACGAGTCACGCTTCTGTCTGCAACACTACGATGGTCGCATTCGAGTCTGGAGACACCGTGAAGATAGGATGCTGAACAGCTGCGTTATGCACAGCCACACTGGTCCTGCACCGGGTATTATGGTATGGGGCGGTATTGGATATCACTCTCGCACACCTCTAGTACACATTGCCGGTACTTTAAACAGCCAGCGCTACATCTCCGAGGTGTTGGAGCCAGTTGTCCTTTCTTACCTTCAGGGCTTGCTCACAGCCATATTTCAACAGGATAATGCGCGACCACACGTGGCACGCATTGTCCAACGGTTCTTCGTCAATCGCCAGATTGAATTGCTTCCCTGGCCGCCTCGCTCTCCGGATCTTTCGCCGATAGAAAACATGTGGTCCATGGTTGCTCTACGATTGATCCAGATTCCATCCCCAGCTGCCACAGCAGATCAACTTTGGCAACGTGTGGAAGCTGCTTGGTCTGCTGTACCCCACGATCCCATCCAAAGTCTCTTTGAATAAAGCCGAGGCGTGTGGCAGCGGTGATCTCCAACAATGGCGGCTACTCTGGCTACTGATTTTGGCAGGAACCACACTTCACAGAAGTCTATAAATTTAATCATTTGATACTTGGTCAACATGTTATCTACAAAATAAATTTTGTTGTGATATCTCTTGTCTTTCTTGGTGTTGCAATTTGGGTGGCCAGCAGTGTATATTATAAAGATAAGATATACTAACTGATGTTTTAAAATTTTGTATACTCACGAAAAATTCTAGATATGTGAGGAAAATTTTATCTATCCTTGAGATTAACAATCACAGTATTAGAGAAGAGAAGTTACACTAATAAACAACTCCTAAGCTCGTTTATCAGCAAAGAAACTCCTGAGCTCAATTAGGCATAGTGGTGAAGTGTTAAACTGCAGTATTAGAGAAGCTATTTCTATACATTGCTCTAACAGACTTGTCACTGATATAATAAGTAGCTCAATTTTATGACTATCTCATCTCTTGGTCTTTTTCTATTGACTGGTTCTTGTCGATACTTCGTCAGATCTATGAGCCTTTTCTCATCCAGAGAAACTTTCCTCAATTCTAAGTCTCCCTGGGAATCAATCTTGAGGTTTCTCAATGAGCTCTCATTCTTTGCAGTCTTTATAATTGACTGGCCTTGCAGACTTTAGGGCCCATTACACACACGGTGGATTTTTCCGTTGCGGAGAATTTACCGCCGCCGCCCAAAGAAATATCCGCTCAAAGAAGACGTTGCACACAGGGCGGAAAATTTTCCGTCGCTGTCGTGTTTTGCGGTTTTCACTACAGGAGAGAACACTACAAGAGGAGGCCTCAAACCAAACGATATATATATATATATATATATATATATATATATAAATATATATAATCACAATTATTTAGAATTATCAATTTTGAAAATTTCCTATTCGTACAACCCCTGGCTTTCCTAGATTTCAATTGTCAATATATTGCCTTGGCTTTCAGCAGCCGTCAAGGTTGGCCCCGCTGGAATTTCTAGCTAGACCACACACAATGTCGCGCAATCGCTTTTCTTGGAAGCATTTTCCCACGTAATTCGCTTGTAACCACGTAAATCAAATGAAAAACAAACGTTAAAAAATATTATAAATGATATTTTTTTGTTTATAAAATAAGTTAAAGGGTAGATCACCTTAAAACCTTCAAAAAACTCAATTTATTTATTAAGATTTAGTACAAGTATTTTATTATGATTTATAGGTAAGTACGCATTATTAATTTTTTACAGAAATTTTGTTTTGAAAAAAAATGTATTTCTTGTACAATACAATAAATTTGCCTGAAAAAATATTTTTACGCGAAATATGGTAATTATTTTAGGTGTAGTATAACCTATGTATATAAGTAAAACCTATGGATAGAATACATGCAAATAATTTAATATATATCTTTTATAGTTTTTAAAAAAATCTGTGCGCAATGCATTGACCTAAGATTCATTTTTTATACAGAATTAATTTTTTATTACATAAAATAATTTCTAATAATCTCCAAACAATCAGTCTGAAAGGGTTAATTAAATAATCTCACTCATGTTCACGAATAATTGTTATTATTGGTACACCTGTCAATACGGAAGGTCAAACCACACTCTTGCAAGTAACTCTAGGACGGTATAAAAACCGCTGTGTAAGCGTGCATAAGATCACTTAGTCCACTAGTTCAAGTTGACGTTAAAACTTCCGTTGGCGCCAGTGGCACTCGACAGCTGCACAGCTACCATCGACGGCAAATTGACCGATCATTTTTTTTCCGCCTAATGTGTAAGCTCCACTTGACTTCTGTGGTCTATTGTTTGGACGGCTGCGACGGAAAATTTTCCGCGACGGAAAAATCAGCCGTATGTATAACGGGCTTAACTTACTGGCTTACGGAGGGCCAGCCAATTAAAGACTGTTAAGAAGGCACAATGCTTATAGTGCTACTACCGTCAACATCCTTTCCAACTCACATTTCAGTTTGCGGGAAAATTCGCTTTCATTGTAACAGCACTCATTCTGAAATAAACTGTTCACTTCAAAGTACCATCTCTATTTCGTTTTCATACGTTGTTTTACAAACGAATATTCTCAATGCTAAATAATAATAAATTATAATGAATGGCAAAGTTTTAAGCTCCTCCTCCTTGGTGATTATAACGTTCTTTCCTGCTTGACCAGAAAATGATATTCCTTAGCGGTGCTAAAATTCATCTTGGAAAATCTTTCTCGTTACAGTAAAAGAATTTTGGAGGATTTTAAGAGGACTAATCAAGACATTATTCTCCAACATTGGTTCTAACTAATGGTTGGATGGTTTGATTCTCCAACATTGGTTTAAGATTTGTAGTAACGTTTTCCTTTCTACTTTTTGAAAGGCATAAAAAATTAAAATGCCGTGATCATTGCCTCCTCCACACATTTTTTTAACATTATTCCTCACATGACTTTTTCACCATTTCTGGATTTATTATACCATTATCTCCAACTGAAGCCAATCTCTTAGCCTTCTATTTTGTTTCAATACTAACGAAGTAATTACCGTTGATTTATCTCTTATGATACTATCCATTAGGTAGAATGGAAGATGTACCCCAAAACTTCTTGGAATGAAAACGAAACATTGGTATCAGTGTCAAGAGAACATCAAAGTAATGTGGCAAACATAGAGGGAGAGAAAGAAGTAGTTATTGCTGTTCCTAATGCCCCCTGTCCGGTAGTTCTAGACCAGATTCATATAGGCTTTGGGGGGCTGAGTAGTGCGGTTCCGGTTTATAATAGCACCACATGGGTCGGAGTCTGATTTGGCTTGGTGCCACCACAATTTTGATCGAGCATCCCCAGGGGTGACATCTGGGGGGGATCGTACCTTCCCTACCCACTGACCTTATAGAAGGACTTTCCGGTCTATGGATTTGACTTGCCGATATACGGCCTAGTCAAGAAGGTATTTAACGGCGCTTGTCGAGATTTGATCCGGGCACTCTCAGTACTGAAAGCCGACACTCTACTACTAGGCTACCTTGGGACCAAGAAAGAAGTGAATGTAACAAATCAAGAGGATTTAATAAAAAAGTTTCAAATTTCTGGAATTACTCTACCAGAAAGCAATCTATCTCCTATCCTGTCGATATAGCAGTGTGACAAAATGGTATTAATGAACAATTTACTGAGTATATTTTAATGAACATGTCTGAGAATATTGGTAATATTGAAAATAGAAAAAAATATGAATACACAGAATGCAATAGAATAAGTATCAAAAGTGTAAATGAATCACATTTTTACTCTAGAAAGGCGAAGGGAACAAAAGAGAAAAGAAAGTGGCTAATTTTTTTCAGAAATCAGCTAAGCAAGTTAGTGCTTTGTTTGTAAATTGTTTTCTAAGCCAAATAATACCTTAATGAAGGGTTTTAATGACAGAAGAAATTTAACACAAATCTTTTGTGATCACGAGCATTCTACCGAGCATATGCGATTGATGTGCACTTATCGCAAAAGAAAAATCAAGATTCGTAAATAGTCGAATTGATTCTAAATTGATGAAACAAATACAATCTGAAGAAAATCATCGGAGAGACGTTTTAAAAAGAATAATAGCCACCATTAAAGTCACTAAGTAAACTGTAGCTAGCATTTAGGAGCAAAACAAATGTAATTTTTTCTGATTCTTGCGGGAATAATTTATCGTGTTCACATTACTGAAGTGAATTTGATGATTTTTTAAAACTTCACATTAAAATATGTGGTTCTGGAAGAGTAAATTATCTTTCTTGTCACATTTGTGATGCATTTATAGCATTAACAGCTAAAACAAAAAAAGAAATATTAATATCAGAAATTAAGGAAGCCGATTATTTTGCAATAATTTTCGATTTTTTAATGCCAGACGTTGCCCTTAATGACCAACTAGCTTTTCATATTTAGCTACGTTGCTGCAAATTTTGACATTAGAGACATATTGGGTTCATTAAATTCTGGATCCGATCTAAATCCTTTTCTATAAATATAAAGATTATAATATAATACCTTATATTTAGAAGAAGCAGTATTAAAAAAAGTTAAAAGAGTTATTTTGGACTTAAAAATATGCTGAGGGCAAAGCTATGATAATACTGCCAATATAAAATGGGCTTTACAAGCTAAACTGAAAAAAACGTACTCCCTCTGGACATTATATACCATGCTCTAGTCTTTCCTTTAATTTAATTGGCAACTAAGCCCCGCAATATTGTCCAGCAGCAGTGAAATATTTTTGTTTTATTCAATATGTATATAATTACTTTTTAACTCTTTAAACATTAAAAAAAACTATAATAGTTAAAAGACTATGTGAAACGAGCTGAGGCTACATTGGCTTTGAAACGTGGGTATAAACAAAAGAAAGAGGCAATATTTGGATTATTCATTTCTCCTGATGAAAAACCTATTTCTAAAGTAGAGAGCTTATCATTGGCTGGAAATTTGACATTTTAGAAACCGAAATTTCAACGGTTTTGGGGGGACAAGATTTCACAACGAATAAATGCTAGTAGTAAATCTCTAGAAGATACCGATATGGATTCTTTGTTAGCTCATATTTTGTTACAGTCTACAGTTGGTTTTATTTTAGAGATAAGAAATAGTTTTGCTGCTTTAAATGCAGAGGAGAATTTATTAGCCGATAAGACAAAATTTAAAGATAAGAAAGAAAGAGTGAAAAAACGAAAAAAAGAATATGTGTGATGAAGTTTCACAATTTAACGATGTGATTATATTACACGGGAAAGAAAATTTTATTGTTAATGCTTTAAATGTTATTTGCGATAAGCTAATTTTGGAAATTAATCAAAGAGCAAAAAGCTAATTAGATATGTTAGATATGTTTGAAATATTTTGAACAAAATTTTGAAATGAACAAAACATTTTTGAACATATGTTTGACACAAAATTTTACATACTTTTGGAACTGATATCAGCTCAGAAAAAATTACTGCCGAAGATAAATTTAAAAAAAAAACTGATAAAGGAAAAAAATTCTTCTATTAAAAATATACACAAATTTATAAACGATGGGTTAAGGTCTAATTTTCTGAACGTAGAAACAGTTTAAAAATATTTTGACGATACATATTTCCAATGCAAGTACTAAACGCTCATTTTAAATACACTCATGTCCATAAATTAAGGATAATTCAGAATCACACGGAAATTGAACTCTAAAGTAAAAATTTCACCTGCAGAATTATCCCACACATCTTCAAGAATAATATGCAAATTACAGGAAGCCACCAGATGACGCCGATAGTACGTCACAATGACGAAAGTGGAAGAGAGGGGTATATAAGGAATGGTGGCAAAGAAGTAAAATTGTGCATAAGCGTTCTGTAAGCCGCTCAGTGCCATAACCGAATAGTTATGACACAGAGGACGCACGTGGATGATTTTTTACGTGGTAGAATTATCGGCCGCCTGGCATGTGGGCGTAATCAGATGAAAGTATCCGAGGAACTTGGAATTGACCAAAGTGTCATCTCTAGGCTTTGGCAACGATTTCAAGATGATGGAAATGTCAGTAGACGTTACAGTACAGGTCGCCCCCGAGTTACAGACCGATGAAGACCGATATTTGGCAGTAACTGCCAAAAGAAGCAGACGGAGCACAGCATCCGACCTGTCTCATCAGCTATCTGCAGCCACGGGTACCACAGTTTCAAGGCAAACCATGTACAGACGTTTGGGAAATATTGGTCTATATGCTTGCAGGCCTGTCAGATGTGTTGCGCTCACGGCAACTCACTGTCGGCAGCGATTAGCCTGGAGTAAAGAACATGCTATGTGGACATCGTCACAGTGGGCTTGTGTGATGTTTTCCGACGAGTCCAGGTTTAGCTTGCAGTCTGATTTACGTCGGACTTTCATATGGAGAACGCAAGGTACCCGTTACCACCAAGACAACATCGTTGAACGTCACCGTTACGGTGGTGCAGGATTGCTCGTTTGGGATGGAATTATACTGGGCTCCAAAACAGATCTGCATGTTCAAATAGGAATCATGAACGGCCACATTTATC
The DNA here is from genome assembly GCA_907164885.2 of Dolomedes plantarius. NCBI lineage: Eukaryota > Metazoa > Arthropoda > Arachnida > Araneae > Dolomedidae > Dolomedes > Dolomedes plantarius. The sequence continues at coordinate 48,473,642 of OU015491.1, read as the reverse complement.
GGGACATCATTCTGGAACAACATGTACGTTTGTTTAGGGGTGCCATGGGTGCAGAATTTGTGGTTATGAATGATAACGCCCGTCCTCACCGAGCAAACATCGTAAACGAATGCTTTCAATCTGAGGATATCACCCGTATGGAATGGCCAGCATTCTCACCTGACTTGAATCCGATAGAGCATGTGTGGGACATGCTTGGCCGACGAGTTGCAGCCCGTCAACCACCTCCTACATGTGTACCGGAACTTGGGAGAGCATTGCTTGCTGAGTGGAGTAATCTTCCCCTTGATCATCCTGATAATTTGATACTTAGCATGCCTAAGCGTTGTACGGACTGTATTTCATCGCATGGGAAACATACAATTATTAACCATCATACCAACCATGTAATATTAAGTTTTTGTAAAGGAGATATTTTTTACAATTGCTCCAGGAAGCAAAAATCGTAGTTTTTATGAATGGTATCATACATACACCATCTTTTTTGTTCTTTATCTTTTGTTTAATAAGTGGGCTTTATGAATAAGTCACGTTTGCTTTGTTTCTGAACCTTTATTTGCCGGAACTGGCATTATCCTTAATTTATGGATGAGTGTATAAAATTTATGAAGCAATAAAAAATTTATGAAGCAATTTTCGTCAAAATAAAACAAGTGACCTGACGCTATTATGTCTTGAATCACATTTAATGGACTTCATTAATTGTGATGACATGATAGATATATTTTTTTAAACCAAAATAAAAAAAAAAACTTTTAGGTATTAATTTTTATTTGGATTAATTTTGAACTGATTTATATTTATACCTTTTATGAACACAAATATATGGATACCAATGTTGTATCATTTTTATTTTATTAAAATGATTCTTATATCCGTCTTCGAAGTTGGCATTTTCCTCCCTTTCACAGTTTTTTCGCCGTGCTAAATAAATGACAATGCCTCCTCTTCACTTACCACTTGGATACTGATCTGCAGTTAGAACATCTTACTTTGATGATACAGAACGTTCTTGGAAATGCTTATTTAATTGACCTGAGAAATCAATTTATAAGCTACACGATTTTTTTTCTTCAGTTTCGGTGTATTTATCTAAGATCACTTAAACTGAATAGCCTGTAAGATCACTAATGAATTCAACTGCTGAATTTATACTGAAGAGAAACTGTAATTCCACTTGAAACTTCTTAATATTATCAGCGATTTCAAAGATCTTTTTAACATCGTTATCCCTGAAAATTTTCTCTCCAAAATGAATTTTATTGTGTAAGGAAAGTTTCATTCGTTGCATATATTGGAAAAAAAGACTTCACTCTCCTTTGCAGATGTTAACGGAATATTTATTAAGTGCACTAAAGTCTAGTTTTCAACACCACGGGACGCATGGAATTTATTTTTTAGCCCCTCGCGATAAGCAGAATAGTCTGCCTCTAGTTATACGGGATCACGAAATACGGCTTTGTTCCGTTAAGCACCAAAGATTTTACATTCCTGTTGGAAAGACGATAACACTGCATTATAAAAAATAGAGATTACACAAATGAAACTTTTACGGAACTCTGCTAAATACATAAAAAGAAGTAACTGTCATAGTGTCTGAAATATAAAACTATTTAAGATATGTATAATCTTTGAAATATTCGCAACTGAAGTACAGGCTTTAACTAGTGTAAATATTAATCTATCAAAAGGCAATCAAGATTATTTTAAAGTACTTAACCATTAAATAATTCCTGAAAAAGATATTATTTTTAAAGTCTGCTTCCGCGTAAAAATTTTAGACCGTAGTTAAGGTTTAAACAACAAACTTATCGAAAAGTGTGGGACAGTTTTTAAATCTACAAGACTTCTCCAGAGTGGCGAATGCACTTTAAATAATTATACTCGTTCAGGTAATCTATTATTTATACTCGCGATATATCGCTTCTCATTTTCAGCAGAATTACACAATATAAAAGATAGTTTCACATTTTCAAAAGTCTAAAGGTTACCAATGTAAAAAAAAATCTCATGCGTTAGGCTAGTATTACTATATACTTTAAAACAAACTCGCATTTTCACATATTACAACTTTAATGGTTTTAAACTTCTGTCTAATGGTTTTAAACTTTTGGTTATAAAGACTGCTTTAATGCGTGCTAGGAGAGTAAAACGGACTGAATTCTTTTCATATTTGTGACCTTTAAAGTATCGTAAATGTTAAATGATCTTCTATTGTGGGATTGAAAAACTACTGAAAATGAGAAGCGAGATATCGCTCGTGTAAATGATAAAATACCTGAATGAGCAAGATCATTGAAAATGCGTTCGCCGCTCGTGATAAACCTTGTAGATGATAGAGCTTCTGACTTGGATCACAGTATGTGCAACACTAAAAATCGTCGGCCAGTGGTTAAGTGGTTAAGGCCTCAGCCTACCATCTCGGGGGCGCGGGTTCGAATTCCGCTTAAGAATTGGTTGTATTCGGAGGAACTCGTCAGCCTTCCGCGTGCAGAAAAGGGGAGCTGCAATCCATCGTCCATCGCCGGTGTCATCGTTCGTTATTAAAGAAAGTCTTGTGTGAATTATGTTTTTATTTACTTGTATTCATATGTACACTGGACTGGGGTGGGACAGTCATCAGCCCCAGGGACCTTAACCACACACACACACACATTAAAAATCACCTTGTCTCTGGGTGATGCGGCCGGCGGCATGGATGTTTGTAGTCGTTCGAAATCGGGTCTAAACTGTTGATAATGTTGCCAATTTTTTCCTCGTGTAGCCCCCCCAAATAAATAACTAAATAAATAAATAAATATATATATATATATTTCAGGTAGTCTCTTCTAACGAAACTAGCACGGGTTATTAACATAGGATTACTAATCTTTGCTTACCTCTTTTTTTTTTTTTTTTTTTTTTTTTTTTGGGACACATTTTAGTACTTTTCTGTTTAACTGTTCGCTGCTTCTGGGTTTGGCGCGCTGCCAAAATTATAGCTCGCGACGCCGGACAATTTTTCTCTCTCCGAAGGATCGTTATTGAGGAACGTAATCCTACGTTAAAAGTCCTTACGCTTTTAACCAACAACCAACCTTTGGAAAGCACTGATATTTTAATTAAAACTTTAAACTTTCGCTATTGTATTTCAATTACTGGTAAGGTTTCATTGATACTTTCTAAATGCATAGGGAACACACTTCAAAATTTGTTACAGTAATTCAGCTCTTCCACGAAAGATAGGCTTCTGGAATATCTAACAAAACCCCTGTCTAATTTTAAACGATTAAAACCAACGGATGATCCAATACAAATGTACATTTCCGATACAGAAGAAGATAATATGCAATTTGAAGGAATGGTATAGTTATCCTTATATCCTGCTGGTGCTAACTGCACCAGTCTTTAAAAATTCTGGTTAAAATTCTATATCATTATCATTATCCACATATTATGCTCCTTTTTTTCTAAAAAAACCCACCTTTTTATCACAATTGTATATTTTTTTTATCGGAAGAGTACTAAAGAGCGTTTTAAAATTCTCTTCGCGTTTCTGGTTTTAATATAGAAAAATAAAGGTAAAAACTCTTAACCCATGGGTCGATTTTTGTTATGCCTTGCGTTAAGCTGATGGCGAAAACCCCCGTTACGCTAGATAACAGGGATTTATGCATTTTTAAGCCCTTATTTCTGTTTTTTTTTCACGATGCTCTGAATATTTTTGTTCCATCACGATTGATCTAAAACCAATTTTACATTCTACAATTTATTACCAGCTTTTAATCATTTGCATTCTGCATTTCTGGTTGATTGGCGCATTATTTCCCCAACAGATTTTGCGCTATAAAGCCACAACCAACCAACCAAGATGGGCAGATTACTGAAAAGGTTTTGCAACTCACCAGACAGGGTCCGAAGTAGCAACTAAGACCTACCAGGATGGAATCCTCGCCTGTGAATAGGCCATTGCAATTTAGACCGAGCACCTCCAGGAGCGACATATGGTGAGCACGTACCTTCTCCCACCCTTTCTGACTTCATAGAAGGACTTTCCGGTCTACGCATTTATACGTGCTCATATATTGCCTTAACAAGGAGGTATTTAATGGCTTCGCTGGGATTCGAATCGAACTCCTCGAGTCCGAAGTTCAACGCGCTACTGAAAGGTTAATATTTTTTAATAAGCTCAAGGTCAAGGTAGTAGGGTTTACGGAGTTCCTAGCAATGCGAAGCATTGAACTGCTTTCAAATCCGAACGGATAATGAATTAATAAACTTATAGTAATTTTCCGAAGTAAACGAGTTGCCAAACATGAATTTAGAAAAATCACACGGCTGCCGCCTGAATCCGTGATTGGTCCTAGCTTTGGCCTGCGAAGAAAATTCCGTTTCCGCATAGAGCACCGGTAAACCGATAACTGTGTGGTAAAGAGCAGATACCTTGACGATGACTTTTGCTAAAATGAAACGGAATGACCGCTTCCAATCATGAGATTGAGTATTGGACAACTGGCTCCATTTAGAGGCAGGGCAGGGAACCAAAATCGTTTTCCCAAAGGGGAGGTTTTTGCAGTATCAAAGCAATTATGTTAAGATAAAAGAAGGAATTAAAGGATTTAAACTTTATAGATGTGGAGCCTAGCTTCGTAAGGAGAAGGGTCGACCAACGCGTGCTCAATTTCACGGTTCTTTGTAGTATGACGTGAAAGGGAAATTAAAATTTGGGTTAAGAAGCTGAAGAAACAAAAAGTAGACTTGGTCAGCTAATCATAAGCATTAACGGTCTCCTACGCTTCTTAGATGGTGGGAGTGAGATATCTGGACGGCGTAATAAAGCTTTTGGCCTTTTCGCCGAGTTGGGATCCCTGGATCGTAGGGAGGAATGCTGTGAAGAATAGGATTAGTTAGTTATACGAGAGAAAGTATTGTAAAATTTAAAAGCGAGTCAATAAGTTTTAATAAGCTATTTAACTTTGACATACATAGAAAAGTCCAAGGAGATGATGATCAAATCCTTGTTTTCTTTATACACTAATAGATTAACAACTTCTTGCTTTCACATGGATAACTGTGTGAGGTACTGAATCCAAATTAACCCCCCTCCAGTTAAAGTAAATAGCCATTTATGTTAAACAACTCGAAGAAGAAACAAATGCGAATGCAAATGAGCAAAGCATTTTTACTAGATGGGGAACCCCGCGGTTAGCGTATACGCGTGACAGTCAGGCGAAGAGACGCCACGAGGCGAGGTTGGACAGAGGGGAGCAACGAACGGAAAAATTGAAGAAGGAAAAGAATAGTTTTGCCGTGCAGTTCGAGTACAGCAGTTGGACATTGGCAAGCTTATTGAAGGCGTTTGGAGTTAGTTATCATTTCAGCGACCTGGTCATCAACTTCCAAGCAGTTGAATTCTAAGTTAGAAAGGTTAGCGTGGCGAATTTACAAGTAGTGGCGTGGCTGATTTCTGGCAGGGTTTCCGTAATATAGCTACCGGGATTAACAAGCATGTTCACGTCCACGTTGCCTGCTAGTAATGTGTACTGTAATTATGTTGCCTAATTGTTGTTGTAATAAACAGATTTTGGTGTAGAAAACCTCGTCGTGTCCTGTTTGTTGTGAGTTCATTGTTTTATATATACTATACCTAAAAGGTAAAGGAAATAGTGAACTTCACAACTGAAACTTAGATGACCTCTAGTAGTGATGTGAATAGAAGGTAGTCTGCAAAAGAAATCGAATGGGTCTCTTTATTATGTGGGCTTTTGTAATGTGTGGGATTTTAAATGTGTCCCACACAGTACAAAAGACCACATGTTATGTGTTGAAATGCGTTTTCAAAAATTGTGGTCTCATTTCCTGATAAACTACTTAACGTTCAAGTCAATAATAAAGTTATAGGAAAAATAGAATAAAGCATAGGAATTAAGGCTGGGAATAAAAAAACCCTTCGATAATCACTATAAATAACTTTAAATAAAGTATAATTAAAATTTCAAGAGAAAATTGCTTCCTTCCTAAAGAGTAAAGTTATAGAAGACCTTTGCAATAAGCTAAGGCAGGTAAGGGGCCTATTTAAGCTTTAAAGTTTTATCTTAAGATTTTTCTGATCCCTGAATATATAATAAAGTTAGTTTCTTCAATAATACTACATACAACACACACAGGATTTTGAATATCCTTGACCTTTAACAGAAAATTAAAGTTTAAACTCGAGAGATGAAATTTTTTTTTTGTCCGTGTAAGCGATATGTAGTTTTAAATTCTTTTATTGGTACCAATATCAGATTTTCTATTTTCACTCAGACTTATGACAAAACATTCAACCATGGTAGATCAAAACTTTATGAGTGATTACTACACCATGCATTTCTTTTAAATTCAATTTTGCGAAAGAAATTTTTTCATATGAAATGCACGCGATTTATTTCTGCCGCTGATATCGGGAAATCTGTTTTTAAGGATAGCGAATATGCGGATCGTAGGCCTCTAAATCCCAATGTTTCTAATTTACTCTCAATAAAATCGCGAAGAAATGCCCTCCTCCTCTGCAAAATTTAACGTCATTCGAACTTCATTTCTTAAAAGCAGAATTTCGTAGCCGTGACATAAAAATGTTTCCCATCTTTTTTACCTTTATCCGTAAGCTCAATAACAAAATTGGTCTCTTGGATCTTTTGATAAATCGCATAACGCTGGAGTTTTGAGCAAGTTAAAAATTGGATTCCCGTTCTACAAGTCCTGTTTATAAAATATATTTTTTACATTCATCTCTTGCAAAAAAGGGAAATTCTCCCCCCCCCCCCCTCTAAAGTATCTTTTGTTGAAAAACCATTTAAACTATATCTGAGATTTCCCGGAAGTAGTTTTACTACTTCTTTTGGGATTTCCAAAAAGCCACAATTTTTGCTTGCTGCGTTGAATCAGGGCTTGTTTGGAAGAAAAAAAGAAGAATTCGTGGGCATATAAAAGGGAAAGGATATAAAAGAGCATTTTTCAAGAAAAGTAAAAGCATTAACTGCATTTGGAAAATTCAGTTAAGAGTCATGAAATGTAGACCTCTTAAGCTTTCGAAGAAATAAATCCCCCGCGGCACCCGCAGTGGCGAAGTAAACATTCAGAAACAAAGTAAGAGTTTTGTATGTGTTTTATTAAAACGAAGCGAGGTAAACGTTTGCATAATGAGGGACATTACAGAAATTACTTAGAATTTATTCAGAATTGTGTAAGAAAAAAAGGATAATTTTATCCTTCTTGCTTTGAATGCAACTTCAAGTAAATTATATTGAAGCAGTTTTTTAATTTATAATAATAATAATAATAATAATAATTAAAAAAATAGGTGATTCTGGTTGACGCCGATTGTCCGGAGAAGACTGCTCGAAAAAAATCAAATAATCAACCAAGCTGAAAGAAATGGAGTCTTTTTTTTTGATTGAATGTACATAATTTTGTTTGAGAACTTTTGAGACCTAGTTGATTGACAATGATTTATTTCCTAAGTCTCAGGGCCAGACGATGGCCGAATGGCTAGGGAGCCGGCATTCGGTACCAAAGTCTGTGGGTCCGAGTCCCATCATTGGCATGGACGTTTGTAGCCGTTCGAAATCGGCTTTAAGCAGTAGGTCCCAGTCTAATTAGCCTCGTGTAGCAAAAAGTTGACCGTAGCGCTCCGAACCAAACTAAACTAATGCTAAATCCCAGGATCTCAGCATTTTTTTGCGTTTCAACTCATCTCAATCTTAGATGATACACGGTCAATCCAAGAGGCAAAATATTCAATATCTCCCTCATACCTTAAATTAAAAATTTCTTAATTAACATTATTCAAACTTAGAAGAGTAACGAGAGCAATGGTCGCTCTGGGGCAATCCTTGGTTGCCCCTCCCCTCCTAAATTTCAAGATGGAAAGTCTGAGGTATAATTTATTGATGTATTGAGGGGTTGCAGATACGTTTAGTACTCCCTCAAACTTGCAGTTGAGAGAAAATATCTCCCGCCTCCTTCTGCCCCAATCATTGCTAATATCATGTATATTGCTACTTTTTTTAACCTTTTGTGTTATGTTGTATTATTTGCTGGGGGAGTCTTCCAGCGACTAGCCAACTTTAACCATTTACTTGCGTCTACCTTTTGCTGCGTCTACCTTTTGTATTCAACCTTTATTACACTTGATTGCAGTTATGCTTGTCTCTCTACTACATAATAAATATTTTTTATTATATTTCAGGTTTGAAGAGGCCGATTGTGTGGCGCAGCATTGCCTTACTTGTAAAAGATTTCGCCCCCCCCCCCCTGAAAAAAAATTAAACACAAACTATCTCCTCTCACTTCTCTATTTAATGGTCATACAAATATCATGGAATAGAAAATTGTAAAAAGAACAATGCGAAAAGTTCTGAAAATTCCCACAGAACATAAAACATTCGTTATTTCAACTATGACCTAACAGACGTGAAACTTATATGAAGCACTGGATCATAAAATATTTTTGCAGTCTTTAAATTTGAAAAAAAAGAAACTCAGATTACAAAAAAAATCGACTTTACAACCGTGAGCCTTCACCATCTTTAAGTGCTTTGTGTTGCAAATAATGGCCGTAGTGCTTGCACCCAACCAACCTACTCTTAGTGAATTTTATTGAGATATTCTTTATATAAGTACTGTGAATGCCTGAAAATATCCCTTTCTCTGTCAAGAAAGATAGAAGTACAACGGAGAACATTTATGAGGAGCCCAAGTTTATACATTTGATGTCTATAGAATCTTACAGATACGAATGATGTTTATTGTAGACTTTACATCATTTATGGTAGATTGGAGAGCGCATAAGATATGTACGTGAATAAGTTACGAAGTCAAAATATAGTTTCGGGTTATAGTAGGGCTATAAGTTATAGTATATGTTATAGTGGATATTACTTCACCACTTAAAGATGACATTACTAAAATTTGACCTAACTTTTAAAATTTTAAAGTTATAAGAGAGGCAAGGCAGAAAGTTCTGAGAACAAAAGTTGATAATAAATGAAACAGTACTCATATCTATCTGTCTATATATATATATATATATATATATATATATATATATATATATATATATATATATATATATCTGTCTATATATATATATATATATATATATTTTTATATATATATATATTTATATATATATATATAAACAGTCGAACCCCGTTATAACGAACTTCAAGGGACCAAAGGTTTTATTTATTTATTTATTTATTCAAAATGCACACTACAGAAAATTCCATTTACAGTGTTGCATGAAGATACAACTTAAAACACACAGACAAAAGAAACACCAAAACAAACATACAAAGCTACATAAACAATATATACATATACAATACACAAAACAATACATGAATTACGAACACAGAAGTTGCAAACATTTAGCCTTAAAAACAGTAAAGGGCATACTAAAAATATCAAGGTCTTCTGAAAGATGGTTAAAAAATTTATAAAATTTGTACAAAGAGAAATTGCCTATGTAATTAAATTTCCTGTAGACATTTACAAATAAATGCCGCTCACGAAGACATCTGCTCGGCGCAGCAAGCCGAATGCAATTGTGAATTTCAACACAATCGATAATATTATTGACGACTTTATAAAAAAATAACATACAGGAAAGATCACGTCTGGATTTTAAACTGGGAATATCAAAAATGTTACGTAGGAAAGAAGGTGACAAATTCAGAGGACAATAGTAATTAGTTTTATAATATACTAAGTATCGCATAAATTTAGACTGTACCTGCTCTAAAATATTTATTTTATTATTATAATAATATGGATCCCAAATAAGACTGCAGTATTCAAGATTTGTAGCGGACCAAACTGAAATATAAAGTTTTAAGTTTTGTTCGCTCTATCCGGTGGTTCGTTATATCCGAACCGTTAAGAAAAATGTTAGAGTTCACAAAATGTATAACTCATTAGTTGCTACGTGTATTCATTTACGATGTATTTAAAAATGATAAAATCTATTAAAAATGATCATTAATGAATTTAATTGACTAAAACCGATTACATTAAACTGACACAATACTAATTAAATTAACTACAAATGAAGACAAATGGAAATAAATTCCTTTTACCTTTAATTGTTGCTTACTGTTTTGAAGCAGAAATAATAGGTAATCTTCTGCTGACGTGATGCCTATTTCGAAAACCTTTTATGAATTTCTTTGACCAATACATCAAATGAATCCAACATTCTTTCTTCGACTGTTTGTGTAGACAAAAACTTATTAATTAAACGCATCGCTGCTGTAGCATCTCAGATTTTGGGGGTTTCGTCATTGATGTGCTCTTCTTCATCGACATCAGATGCAGAATCTTAGATTTCAGAGTGATTCATTTTAATTTCTTCCACAATATCTTCATCAGTCTGATTTTCAAATGTAATGACTTCATCATCACATGTTTCGAACAATTGCATGTAACAATCCGAGAATGATGAAATTTTGTGCTTTTCTATTCACATCGCGATAGGTAAAAATTAATCATCTTTTTCTTAGGCATTCTTTGCTTCTTCAACATTTGTTGTATCTTCAACATTCTTAAAAAGCTTAAAAATATAAAAAAATACAGTAAGTCGACTGAAAAAGGTTCGTTATAGCCGATGCTTAAGATATCGGAGGTTTGCTATAAAAGGATAAATTAGCATTAAATACAATAGGAAAACGGCGGGACCAAAATTTTCGTTCGCTATATCCGGGAGTTCGTTATATACCGGGTTCGCTATAACGGGGTTCTACTGTATGTAGTATATATATATATATATATATGTACACAAGTACATATGATCGTAGTAAACTCATTTTGCATAATTTTACAATAGAGATAAACGTGTACCTCTTATTTAAAACCTAATACTATTATAATAATTAAATACTTTAACAATAATTTGAAGTCTAAGGTATAAATTCAATAAAAGATATTTGTAGATAAATTTAACAATTATACTTACCAGAAAATCTTGAAATTAACAAAACAGAATTAATTTAAGATCATCGGATGCAGTATAACTTCTGAATATATAAATGTCCATTTATTTATTTTTTACTTCAAAGGGAAAACAAAATCCATTAAGGTACAAACTTAAGTAATTTTTTCTTGAATATGCACTAAATATAAAGATTCAGAAGTTGAATTTAGACTCCCATTTTCGAAGATATGGAGTTAGTCTAAAGGATTCAAGATTTTTCAGGTCAAGAATAATCTCAGACATTTATAGAATATTACACATGATGTTGATTCGGTGATGTTAACATGAAAGCTTTATTTCATACCGCAGTATATACTGCAATAAAGGTCCATAATTTGTGGATATAGGGCAAGTGGAGTAATTGTAAATTCGGAGTAATTGTAAACAGACGGGAAATTTCTATTTAGAGGCAGGGAATATTGGTTATATTGTCATCAGATCATGTCTTCTAACTTAACTGCAGACTGTTGTTCGAATTACATTTGCAGGTTATTTGTTAATATTTGGGGTTGAAGCTCTTCTATTGAAAAAGTGCGATAAACAGTTTTGCAAAGCTTAGAAGAAATCTTTATTTTGAGAACAAATACAGCTGTTACTGAACAAAAACAATATCAAGGTAAATATAACATTCTCTATTAACTTGTTATACTGATATGTAAAGGTAATCATAAGCCTCAAGCTAGAGTCAATTTATTATTACCCCGCAAAGTTTTCTGAATGGGATAAATGTAAATATGATTTTCGGGTAGTTGTGAATGCTGTTGTTTAATAAAGAATTTTTTAAATAGCATCATAGCACCAAAATATAATTCCATATTATTAAAAAGGCAGTATCTAGAACCGTTAAGGGATTTTTGATTATCTGGAGCATCTTACTCCGAAGAGGATGTAATAAGAGTTATCAGGCAGGTAGAAAACTAAAACTGCACTTACTCACAAACCCAAGAATGTTATATAGGGCCCAGAAGGGTTATTTTTCACCGAATGGAAGGTAGGAAAGTTCTGTTAATAGATCAGGCATTGGCCGTCCTACAGCATTATCGCTGTATGCTGAAATAGACTTAATGAAGATAGTGGACCAAGCCTATCCAAGACGAGGTGATAGACTTCGGTAAATGAAGTAGACTTGGTTAATTAATTAATTTTGAGTTGGTTAATCTTAGAGAATTGCATTAAAGCTCGAATGGGTTATCCAAGCAATAAATATGATATTGTTATCTATATTGCTAGAAAGGGCCGTGGCGGCCTTGTGGTACAGCGCGCTGGTTTTCGGTGCTGAGGGTGCTCAGATCGAATCCTGGCGAAGCGTCACTAAAACGCCTCCGTTTATGTCGTCCCTTCATAGGGGGCAATGCTGGTCTGCCTATGTGGCGCCCCCATAATAAAATGGCCAGCAAAACTGCGGTGAATTATAGGTGAATGTCTTCGCGACAAGTACTTCCGCATTGGAAAAAAATATTGTTATAAATATGATATTGTTAATATTGTCGCTAAATGTGTTAAAGCAAAAAAATCTCACTACACCATTTAAAGATAGTGTTCTAGGAACTGATTGAAACTTCCGGAACTTGCTTCTTACAGCGTTATCCTAATTTATCATTTAAAATTGTAACTGTAAAGATGCAGTTCAGTTTTAAAATACAACATGAAGCAATACCATGCCAACTGATTTACAATTACCACCCTTTTTGTATCTGTATTTTATTTAAAACATGAAAAAACATTCTTACAATTACCCCTATGTTGTCGGGGGTTATTGCAAATTGTATTTTAGAGCTCTTTAATATTGATATTTTATTAGTTTTTATTATATTGAACATAATTAGAAAGGTTAAAATAATTGTTGAAGCCCGGTGGCGTAGTAGTTAAAAACGTCAAGCTGCCATCCCACAGGTCCAGGGTTCAACCCTATGACTGGGCAAGGTTGACTCAGCCTTTCATCCCTTTAGTGGGTCGATAAAATGAGGACCAAGCATGCTTGGGAACTAAACTCTGGGGGTCCCACGTCAGGTTGACCACCTGACTGTGACATATGCTGTATGGCACCCCAAGCCCACGGTTACGAAAGTGGAGATGGGTACCGCCGGCCCTGGTCCACATCGGGCTGTTGCGCCGTGAGTTTTTTTTAAATAATTGTTATTGACAGTTATTCTAATTTTAAACCTAAATCATATTTTTTTACAAGTTACAATATTTTGGTCATTCCTATACTGTTTACAATTACTCCAACTGACCTTATAATTTCTCATATAGTGAACTTCTTTAACATATTTAAAAACAATACCGTTGAAAATAGCCTGTACTTAACTGTCAACGACCCTAAACATAAAACTGCTTTCAAAGTACACACGGAAAATTTTGCATCAATTCATCAATAAACGTTGCTTTTATTATAAGGAAATTTTAGTTTAAAATTTAGAGAAGTTAGATGCACGGAAATGCCCCTAAATGCCCCTTGTATTCTTGAATTCATTAAACAGATTTTAACGAATAATTTGATTAATTCCCGCATAGAAAAAATAGTAACGTTTATCACATTTGTATATTTACTATCCCATCTGCTAAATAGTTTTTACAATAGATATCAGTTTTAAAATTTTCTACTTATCTATTTAAAAAGCAATCATCAGTCCTCCTTGTATACATCCTGACTAGTTAATGTCTTGTATTAAAATGGCATAGTCTTATATACCACTCTAATTTATCACCATTATCTTACAATTAATTATATGCTTTGTAATGTTAATAAATAATTTAAATGCGATAAATATCACCAGAATAGTATCGCAGCATTTATTAAAATATTTATGAAATTTATGCACAATACTCTCCCCTAATTTGTTCTACATTTAATAAATACATAAGTGGAGAGGAGAAAGGGCGTTTTGACTCAACGATTTGTAATAATGTTAAATGTTTAAAACTTTTCTTCATAAATAACGGATTATTTATGTAATACCATCGATACAAACAATGCCTAAGCCTTCAACTAGCCTCACGCACACAATGTGACAGATTTATACCTTACCTCTTTTTTTAAGAACTCCTTCTACGACTTATGCACGTCAATATTGACTAAAAAAGTAAAATATTTATTAATATTCATCAGAGAAAAATTTCAATGCTGATCAGTTTTTAATTAAAGTTTGCCAGTAATTTAACAAGATTGAAAAAAAAAATATCTGAATGATAAACTCACCTGAAATATTTTCTGTTAATGCATTAAAGGGATAGACATTTAATATTCGTTTGGGAGCGGAGTTGGAACGTCTCCTCGAGCCTGCTGTCTATTCTAGATATTTGTTTCAATTTGACTGCAAATATTCTTTTCGTAACTTCACTGCAAGTTTCAAAAATTTTCTCTAGTTTGTCACCTTTGCCCTCATTCGATTTTCTTTACTGGATCTTATAAATGTTCAGCAGACGATTTAATGTTCTACAACCTTTGTCCAAAAAATTTTGGTGAATGTGTCTATAGTTACAATGGATTATTGTCTTACATGAAACATCTGTTACTGTCCTTCGAAGTAATCCCCGTAGGCAGTAATGCACATATGGGAACGGCTGTACAAGTCTTGGAAACTCCTGGCGTAGTCGTCTTTAGGGATGGCCTTCAGCTGGGTCGTAGCATTACGTTGGATGTCCGAAATGTCCGAAAACATGTGGCCCTTCAGGGCTGATTTCAATTTGGGGAACAAGAAAAAGTCCAGGGAAGTCAAATCTGGGGAGTAGGATGGGTGATTCTGGGACACAACTCGCCTGTTGGCCAGGAACTGCTGCACCAGAAAGGCAGTATGTGGCTAGGGGATTCTCGTGAAGCAGGGTCCAGTTGCCTTGCTTGGCGTACTGGGGGCGTACCCGATTGATCCGTTGCAGAAGACGTTTCAGTATATCCATGTACTCAGCGGCATTTAACGTGGTGCCCTCAGGGAGGAATTCTTTATGGATGAGACCCTCAGAGTCGAAGAAAACCACGAGCATTGTCTTGATGCAGGATTTCTCACTTTGCACCTTCTTCCTTTTCGGATCCCGTCACTCCATACTCTGACACTTGCCGTCGGGGTCGTACTTCAGGTACCAGGTCTCGTCACCCGTTACAGTGGTTTTCAGGAAGTTTGTGTTTCGATCCGCCATGTCGATGAAGCCTCCACAGGTGTCAATCCGAATTTGCATTTGTTCCGGCGTCAAAGTGTGGGGCACTAGTCAGGAGCAAAGCTTTCGTTTACCCGTATCCTGGGTCAGTATGAGGTGGGCCATCTCATAACCAATTCCCACTTCCTTCGCTATCATTCACACTGTCCCACGACGATCCTTGGCCAACTAATCCTTTACTTTCTGTGCGCTGTTCGGGGTGCGTGTAGTTGCAGGCTGACAACTTTCGGGGGAGTCTTCAATGGTCCCCACCCCTTCTCGGAAGCGTTTCAACCACTCATACACGCACTTCAAGATGACAGCACGTTCTTCGTAAAGTTTTAGCAGCATTTCATGAGTCTCTTTCACTGATTTTCCAAGTTTGAAATATAAGAGCATATTCGTTCGCTGATCCATTTTGAATTTCGACCGAGTCCACAACACCTGCACTCTACAACGAACTGTTTCCACACGATAAGCTAACTCGCAGCGCCGCCGCTCAGGAACTGGTTCAGACCAGACTTCACCTGTCCGGCACGGTAAGCCCCGGTTGCAAACTCTTACGACCGTGAGCACTATGACGTCATTCACCGAGCTTTCTGGACAAAGGTTGTATTATATACACCGGGAGTGGAATGAAATTCTTCACGAAGAGCTAATTAAGCACTCTGTCCCTGTTGGTAATTGGTTCGTTGCTTTGTTTTCATTTATTTTCTAATTTTTTTCTAGCAAATTTTCAGACTTTTCATTTACACAAGAGAAAAAGCAAAAGAAACCTATTAGTACAGATATTGTTAGTAGGCTTATGTATATTTGTAATGTATTAGTGTAATTTACATTCATTTGTTGGTTGTAACAGACGGTGTTTGTAATCGTTAGCAGTTTTATTTAGGAAATTATCGGAATCGAATTGTAATTCTAAGAGATTACGGCCACCCCCACATTCGTGTTCAAGCCACTATCAAACTGAAGACCAGCGCTGCGTAGCAATTCCTGCAAAGTCAGCCGTGGGTTGATTTCCCCTGTTCGGTGGTGTTTCTTACAGGGCAGTACTGTACAGTCAGACAGGGCAGGGACTGTACAGTCGGACGGACAGTACAGATCTGCCGACCAATTGGGGCAACCCTGGGTCCCGGAATGGAATTGTAAAAAAAAACAAAACATACGCTCTGTAGTAAGATATTATTTGTTGTTAAACGTACCGTGAAATTGTTTGTAAATTGATATTATGTTTGTTGTCTAAAAGTATTAGACTTTGTATTGTAAGTATTAAATTAAATAAAGGTGCTAAAGTTGGGTGCAACACGGATCCGGGTCAAATTTTGCTTTCTAATCGGGATTTGCTTTGTGGTCTGGATAAATTTGTTAGCGTAGGAAAATTAGTTGTGGTAGCGCTGCGCTCTGCAGATACTGACGTTGACTGCCATGCGCACAATTTGCCTGTCATCACGTGAAGTGGTGCGCTGAGGTGGATGCGATCGAACACGCCGGTCCGTCGTACCCTCCTGCATCCAACGATCACATATCCGCATTACAGTTGTTTGGTTTCGTCCAACACGAATACCGATTTCCCTGAAAGATAATCCACAATCTTGGTAGGCCACTATCCTTCCTCTGTCGAACTCGGATACTTGATCAAAAGATGATCGCTGTTTTCGACGAGGCATAATTGATCATTTTTTTGAAAAAAACACAAGAAAAACACAATTGCCGAACTTGAAATCGTCGAAATCTCCAAGCCTTAAATAGTGCTTTGAAGTGGCGCCACAGGCGCGCGCGATGTGCGTCTTCGCTGAAATTCTAATCATTTGCATATCTCACCTCCGCTAATGCATGTTGTAAATTTCATGTTATTTGCATGTTTCCTTCAGGGTGTTGCATTTACAGTGGCCAGCAGTGTATGTTCCAGGGAGGTGCTTAGAGTTTTCGTGGAGAACCTCGGACCAAAAAAGAATCAGATAGACTTGAGATCTACTCTCAGAAGGTGATTGATACCTGCGACCTTGGGCCAGATTACATTTTTGGGAACTTGAATCCCGGGCTTAGTGCCGTTTCACGTAGTCAGTGGACTCTGACTGTTTGGGGAAGAATTTTAACTCCCCGGTGCCTTAGGGCGGTTATGACTGTAAAATTTGATTTAACTGAAGTGTAAATATTGTATATAATTAAATATATAATTTTAAATCCTAAACTCCGTATCTTTAATTAATCTATGCCCAGCTACCTGGGAGAAGTGTTCATATCGTCACAATAGTTTGTCGAGTGATAATTTCTTGTTATTGCTTGATACATTTTAAACAGCATTTTGTGTAAAAGTTGTATTTATATCAGCTGAGATATCAATGAGATCGCAAAAGAATGAACCAATGAGCACAATTTTCGGTAATCCCTAGTTGAATTATATGCTAATAAGTTATAGATTAAAGGGAAAAAACCTGTGAGATATAAGCCAGAGCTTTTTCTGAAAAAATCGATGCAAAATCTTCTTTCTATTTGGAATTATTCACCTTTTACAGCACTTTTATCTAACGCATTAAAAGCCTGGTCTAATCAACCATAAATTTGGCTTTTCGTTTCTCTCGGAAGGTGTTCTTCCTAAAAGCCGAAGGCTGTGGGCATTTCTGAATAAGCCAAGCGTCTAATGTTTTAGTACTAAAAACTTGATAGTATTTCCTTTTTTTCTATTTCCTCCCCTTTTACGGACGTGTTATTCTTGAAACACAGGAAAACGGAAACGTCACTAGAAGAATTCGACGGGGCGTTGAAAATTAATGTCCGACACGAGATAAGATTTATCGCTGTCAAGAATTAATTCTCGATGTCTGACTCAAACATATTTCAGCAGTAGAACCCATTTGAGCTCTATTTTAGTCTGGGCTATTCATTTTTTCTCCCTCACGAATTGTCTTCATTCCGGGTATTGTGCCAGAACTTTCGACCATATTCTGCTTATTCTTTATACCTCTTCCACCGATGCGAAGAATTAATAAAACAAAGCCCGCAATTACTTTCCTTAGTTTCATCAGCTGGTGACGTTTTTATGGCAAAAAATATGTTTATTCGTTAACTTTGCTTTGTAAGAAAGTGTATATGAGATAAAATCACGCATTCTATTATTAGCAATCATTTACTAGATTCAGCGAGACATTTTTGATCCCTTCCAGAAATTGGTTCATAAAATATTATTGTATTAGAAACATAAAATATAAGAAGAGCCTGTGCTGTGTAGTTGCATTTTTTACTTACAAAATAATTTCTTTATTTTCGGTGGGAAATCTCAAACGATGTTGTATCAAAAATATTAAAAATTGGAATGAAAGATTTTATTTCCACTTGTGAAAAACTTTAACTTTAAAGTGATATTATGACACGGGTTTTCACTTCTGTCATTACTTTATTCTAAAATTGCATCATAGAAGATAACATAAAATATAAGTCTAGTTAGTTTTGAATTGAAATAGTTCTGCTTTTGATAAAATCCATTTTTTATTTTATCCCAAGGCGGAGAAAAAACGCTCTCAATTTAATCATAATGTAAACGGAATTTTTTATACAAACTAGCTGAATACCCGTGCATTCGGAGTACATTCAAATTAAATACAATGGTCAATGTATGCAATTAATTTGTATGTTTAATATCCATAAACCAAACTAATTTGAATTAAATCCTTAAAAAAATTCCATCTCAATTAGTCCAGTGGTTAAGTTTTATCTTTTGCCATATTTTAATATTTTGTTTCGTCAATTTATATCGTTGTTATGCACGTGACGCAGAATTAATTTGAAGTATCATAAAAGGAAAAGAAACCACGTGATCAACATTTATTAAATTAAATTCTAAAAATTAATCTTTAAAAATTTACCAAAAATCAGAAAACGGATTTAAAGATTTGAAAAAGATTTCATTTTAAAGGAAATTTTATAATCTTTTTTTGTGATATAAATTTTATGATCCTAAAATTATTATTTTAAATGCGAACTTCAAAGAATTTTTCAAAAACAGCTTAAAAATTTAATTTAAAAAAATCTATAACGAATTTTTCAAAAATCTTTCTTAGTGCACCCCTACACTATAAGGAAAATCGCCATGCAAAATTTCAGCTCTTTAGGTCCAGCGGTTTGGTCTGTTGCGTTATCTGTCAGTCTGTCAGTCAGTGAGTTACGGAACTGTTTTATATACTATATAAATAAAGATATCGTTTTTCTGATATTTTATGCAAAATCAAACCAACGTGCACTCGCTTTGCAGAGATTGATAACATATATAAGCTAAAAGATCTTATAATTATCACAGAAGTAGAGAAAATGAGTTAAAAAATATTTTTATGTGAAGACTTCAAAGAATAGATGTAGAACCTTACTCTCTACAACATTTAATTGGATTTGATCTTTTCATAAACTCATTCTCGATAGAATGCGTTTAGGTCATACGCGTATGGTCTTATTTCAATACAACTACGAAATAAGATGGGAGAAAGAGGAAAATGACGAACTGCGAGCTGTGATGTGAAACATAGTTTTCAAAAATGCATTATGCTTGTTCTCATAGGTGGATCTAATATTGCAGGCAACAAACTTCATTCTGCATTTTCAGCAGCGTCATTTGTTCGGCTCAAACTTTTAGGCTCTAAAATATTGTAGGAACAAAGCATGTCTAGGAGCCTACACAGAAATTTAAATTTATTGTAAGGCTTTTTAATAATGATGACATGGTCTCTCGGGCGTAATGGTTAGCATGAAAGCACAAAGCAGAAAGTTCCCGGTATAACGTATTTGGCCCGTAACACAGAGTCAAGTTGACTCTCAAAGTAGCGTCTGTCACAGGTACGTAACATAAAAACCAGCTAGACAACAGAATTGAGAAAATAAGATAGGTGCACTTTATTATGTGCTCTCGATTAAGATTTGCGCGATTAGTCGCCGTTACAGAGTTATTTTACAGCTCGATGGAGATGGATGATTGTCCCACACACGATCTAAGTCAGTCGGGACTGATTGGCGTTGATCAGGAAAACAGGCAGGTGGCCACGAAAATCAGATGAAGTCTCTATCTGTCGATGATGGCCCGGTCCTACAGAATTCACGCCTCGAACAGGAGTCGACACCGTTCGGGAAAACTGCAGGTTCGGAGATAGGCGGCTCGCCACTTCTCCCGTCCACTCCTAGGACTCTCAGTCCTAAAAAACCTCTACACTCAAAAAAACATCTCGGAGTCCCCCGTCACTGAGCAGAATTGAGTGATGACTGGAGTTCCTTGACCATCAGGTTTTAACTCTGTACGCAAGATGTAATGTAATCAATGATAATGTGCTCAATAGTTGAAATTTAAACGCTAGGTACATTAATTAAGAGTAAAATTACTATCAAAGTACTAAATTTAAAGTTTGACACCTTCATAAGTTGGAGGGTAAGGGAGATTTAAGAATAAGTAGATAAATTGGTAGCAAGGATAAGAGAATAATTTAATATAGTTAATTTTAAGATAAGAGACAGGAAGATCAATTAACAAGATTAGGATAGGTGACCCTCAGCAAAAGAAAAAAAGGCCCTCTTCAGGGTCATACAAATCGTAACGAGTTGATTGCAGAATTCCACGGGGGAAAAAAGAAATATCAAGGTGGGTATTTGGAAGAAGCGATACCACCTGGTACCGAACCCACAACTCAGGGTTTCATAGGTCAGCGCGATGCCTCTGCGCTACGGCAGGACAAGTCCCCCGTCAGACCTCCGCATGCCTTTTTTATTAACTTTCGCCCTAGCGGCGAAAACTAGCTCTCCAGCTTCTCAAAGCCTCTTCCCATTGGCTTTTCTCAAGTGACGTCTGCAACTGTCATCATCGAATTCATCGATACAGCACCAACCAGGTCCTATATCAAATTCGTCAAGAGGCGGTCCTCTGACGAGGTTGATAATGTCCTTGATAATGTTTTACAACCTCCTGGTAGTTTAATTAACAGTTGCCACGCAGATTTTGGAAAGGATTGTACCATAAGTATTACCAAAAATGTACCATGCCTGATATCTATAGGATTGTTTTTGATATCATTTCTGCAGATATCGTTAATAAAGATTTTCTTTCCCCCGTTCATTCACGGTAATGAATCCAAAACTGCGTGCATATTGAAAATTTAGAAATGAAGGAATTTTTTTTTTCACCTCACACTTTTTTTTTTAAGATGAAGAATTCTCGAAATTTTCTTAAATTTTTTTTTAACATCTAAGGAGAAGTAATGGTAAATTTTTATTCCGCCTGGTAATCAAAATTCACGCCATCGCCTTTTTACATTACGCAAAACGAATGCGGATTTAAAGAAAATAATAGAAATAATGTATTCTGCACGAAATTTTCTACGAATACGGAATAAGAATTTTTTCTGTAATAAATGAAAAAAGAAATGGCAGGCACGTTCTATTTGAAAGAATTACAACTACCGGTTAGTTGTAGCTTGTGTCGAAAGTTGATTTAATTGCTTCGAAAAATTATTTCATTCATAAAAAGGGAAATTTCAAATATATTCGGTCTCTTTTAAGAAATTAAAAATACTTACTATCTGTACTCTCTATTTATAAAAGAATAAGAAATAAGCACTTTTGTCTATTAGTATTTTTGGCTTATTGGTGTCGAAATAATGCTTAATCTGGCTACGTTGAAACGGCTGATTTGGCGCAAAATTTCGAAATTTTTTTGATTGCTCAAAGGCAAATCTTTTAGGATTCTAATACTGCTTTACTTTTATTCGTAAGATCATTGGATGAGAACTTATGGCCAATTTAATAAACCCAAACTACATTAAAAGACCTGAAGTAGCATTTTAAATGCCTTTTCTGAAAAAATAATTTTTCTTTTATTTTTGCAAACGAGAAAGCTAATAATTAAAAAAAGTTTTAAATATATTTCAATGCAATTTTACAGTAGTATTTTACGTATAACTAACTATATTTTGCATTAGAAGCTAAGCTATATGTGTTAATTTAATCATTCTACAGCTACCTGGGCTTAAAAAAAGATAATTTTTTAAAAAATCAGTGTTTTTTCACTTTTTTGGGTATATTTAGGTGATTTTTGGAAGTATTGTAAAATATTTTCTTCAGAACACCGGTAAGTGCCACAGTAGTATATAGTTAGGGATACGTAAATTTCGCATAAAAAATATCGAAATTTCGCAACAAAAAATTACAATAGATAAAATTTCGCATTTATTCGCAAAAAAATTTTAATTAAAAAATTTCACATTTATTAAAAAAAATCACGATTTTACTTACTTGGATAGATAAGTATCAAAATTCTTAGATAAAAGGTAACATTGTTGCAGTCTCCACATTATGTTCCTTAAGTCTTTGCCTTCTGTCATTAATTACTATGTCGTACATACTAAAATATCTCAGCATCTACTCTGTTAACGGGACTATAGAAGCTTTTCTAGCTGCCTTTACAAAGTTTAGGTAGCAGCATTTCATTGCAATTAAAATCTGTATAACATCAACATGAGTCTCTTGGTTGACTACTGTAAGTAACTGAAATACCCATGACTTTAGCGCTCAAGAGACGTTCTTAAATCTACGAAATTGTTCCACAAAACTTCATGGTTGATTTTTACAGTCAGATTTTTAGATTCGAAACCGTTACGGACAAACTGTCCAGGGGGAATTCGGAGCAAATCCGAAGGGGAGGGAGGTTTTTCAGTTAAAGTCCGCGGATGGTCTTAGTTAAACAATTATGTTAATATATTATTATTATTACCTAATTTCGCTTAGAAAGACGTTTATCACCGAGGTTTCACCGAAATGTAGTAAAAAAAAAATATTTTCGCATTTATTCGCATCTATTTCGAAAATACGAAAATTACGTTTCCTTATATATAGTATAAAGGAAATTAAAATATATTTACTTGAATGGAGTGCAGGGTCTCTGGCGTAACCACTCAATTGTACAAAAAATTTATAAAAAATTCCCTATATTTAAAAATGTTATGAAATTTTTACCAAAATTATATTTGTTTTCATGATTTTATATCACATTTGAGCTAAAATGTATGTATTTAAGCAGTACTGTATATTTTTCAATAGTCTCAACCCTTTTTATTTTACTTCTTTTGTTAGATTAAAAGTTTCGTCTTCGAGTTAAAATTTCTTTATTGCTATCAATTATGTACTGTCTGTGTGTCTTACAGTGACTGATTTCAATTTAAAGCATATTTTTTAACTACAGATTTCTTTCCTCTTTTAATTTAATATCATCCAAAGGCTTTTTTGAGGAATTGTATAATTAAATACAAAGTATATTTTTATAAAATTAATGTTAGTGTTCAGTATATTATTATTAGATCAGTGCATTTGTTTCCTGCTAACTCTTCTGTACCCTATGCTGTTCTCATGTGTATTATATACATATCTTATAAATACCAATATTCGATTAAGTTAATGATATTATTTGTATTGATAATCATGTATTTTTCCCCATTCCGTGATTACGAGTTTGTTTTCTGTATATTATCTAATAAGTACATACAAAATTTTGCAAAAAAAAGAGAATACAACAACAGCTTTGTTTAAGAAACAAGTAATAATAAATTTTGTTTAGATTATCTTGCCTTGCATGTCAGTTTTGATCTCGAAGAATCAACATGTATTTGAATCCCTTTTGTTAGTAGTTAATAAGCCGTTGTACAGTGCTGTGTACTGATGTGTGCGTATTAAAGGATATGTTTCCTGTTTAATGGCTTCGTGATAAATCTTTAGTAGTGCTGAGTTCTTATATATATATATATATATAATGATAACGTCTCACCATTCGGTCACTAAAAAATCGGGAGGGGCTGCGGAGAGTCTGCAGTAAATTTATATTATATGGAATTGCTTAATTAAAAAATATACTACTTAATTAAATTGAATTTCCTTAATTAAATTTTCTATAATCCCATTTTTAATATTTTTAATTATAATTTTTACATCTAAAAAAAATTGTGCGGTCGTGGGACCCCAGTCAGGAACGAAATTCCTTACGTTATTTTTTCAACTCTAAACGTGATTTAATATGTAGATTTCTGATGATTATATATATGTATATATATATATATATATATATATATATATATATATATATATATATATATATATATATATATATATACATACATTTATATATACTGCGCTATTTCAAAAATGAGTGGGAATAGAAACGGCCAGCGATTGTGTGGGGATTTGAATCAAGGACCTTTCGCTCCGTAGTGCGATAGTCCGAAGTTCGATGCGATAACCAAAAAATTTTTTCGATGCCAAAAAAATTTTCGTTGGGGGAAGGGATCAAGTGATTTTTTATTTAAAGAAAGTGGGTCGCGTCGAATAAAGTTTGAGCGCCACTGGTCTATAAAACCGTATGGACTCGGGCCTCTCAGTAATGATCGAAAAGAGAACTCTTGAGGTGCGAATCGTAACGGAGGGGGTGAGATCCGTTCACTTCTTAACCAAAAATGGAGAGGTTGCAGAAAGAATATGGGGTTGTAACGGCTCGAGTTTGAATATTTCGTGGTGTAGCTTATGCCTGTCGTTTATTGTACCACGTCACCTTTTTTTTCTTTCTCCCACATACCTGGAGTTCTGTCGAGCCGTTATGAACCCATTATGAAGTCATTATGTTTTTATGTTCGTTGAAAATCTTCTGTATTGCCAGAGTGTAGTATTTGATCTCGAAGAATCAACATGTATTTGAATCCCTTTTGTTAGTAGTTAATAAGCTGTTGTACAGTGATGTGTGCTGATGTTAGCGTGTTAAAGGATATGTTTCTTGTTTAATGGCTTCCTGATGAATCTTTAGTAGTGCTGAGTTCTTATTTCAAGCAAGGAAATTTACGACGGCTACATGGTGACATTAATGGGATGGATGTGCATCGCAGGCAGTCATGATAAGGGACGAGGCAGAATGCATTTAAATAATGAACAAATCATAAATAATCATTAAGACGTGGAAAAATCTACATCTAATATTTTTGGTCCAAATTGGTCTAACTTTTTGGATCAGCATCTGACAGTTTTGGAACTACACTGGTGTAAGAAATTAAGAGAATTTGCAGACTTGGTCTATTTTCTCTAGAACTACTGTACCGATTTTAATGAAATTTGATATGTACATACATTGATACAATACAAAACAAATAACCATTTAATAATTGTAATACACACGTATGATCGTGCGTAACACTCGTTGGAGTCGGAAGGTATGAAACAGCGGTTGCAGAATAAACAAAAAATTGGGTTAATAGATGGGTTAATAGGGGGTATGGTCCCCTCTTACAGATATACAGGTCTCGCAGCGTGATTTAATACTTGAAATAAGGCAGTTTATAATTTCCTGTGGCAATTGGTCCCACTCGTTCAGCAACGCTGTTTTCATTCCCTGGATGGTTCTCAGAGGGCAGTTGCGAATTGCAATTGCCCTCTCCAGAGCGTCCCAGACATGCTCTGTAGGGTTAAGGTCTGGAGATCTGGCTGGCCAATCCATCCGGCGAATATCCTCACTCTCTAGAAATTCGTCGACCAGAAGAGCTCTATGTGGCCCCGCGTTATCGTCCATTAAAATGAACTCAGGGCCAACTGCACCCCTGAAAAGGCGAACATAGGGCTCCAAGACCGCATCCCTATACCTCACACCAGTCACAGTGCCTCTTTCAAAGACATGGAGAGGTGTGCGGCCATCCAACATGATGCCTGCCCACACCATTAAATCTCTTCCACCATAATGATCGATTTCGCGGACATTGGAGGGTAGGTAGCGGGTCCCTGGTTCTCTCCATATGAATGTACGGCGAGAATCGGTGTTTAGACTGAACCGGGACTCACCAGTGAAGTGAACGGTCACCCATTTATCCATACTCCAATCTCTATGCTCTCTGCACCATGATAAACGGATTCTCCTGTTCGTAGAAGTGAGCGGGACGCAAACAGCAGGTCTTCTTGCAAACAACCCTCTCTCATGAAGTCTTTTGGAAACAGTCACCCTTCATACACGGGTTCCTGTGGCTGCATACAAGAGAGCTGAGAAGCTGTAGCACTCCTGTTACGCCTCGCTATAATTGACAAATGGCGATCTTCTTTGGCCATCGTGGCTCTTGGACGACCTTGCCCAGGCTTTCTCTCGATAGATCCGGTATCCTGAAACTTTTTCCATAAGTAACACACGACGCTGGGCGTTAAATTGAACTCTCTACAAATTTGGACTTGAGATTGGCCTGCTTCTAGCCTCCCCACAATTCGCCACCTCATTCCATCATCTAAACGTTGGTCGTTACTCATTTTTAATGTTACAATTTGAAATTAACCGATTGCTGCAAAATTAACCCATCTATTAACCCATTTTTTGCTTATTCTGCAACCGCTGTTTCATACCTTCTGACTCCAACGAGTGTTACGCACGATCATACGTGTGTATTACAATTATTGAATGGTTATTTGTTTTGTATTATATCAATGTATGTACATATCAAATTTCATTAAACGGTACAGTAGTTCTAGTGATAATCCACCAAGTCTGCATATTCTCATAATTTCTTACACCACTGTATATAATGAAGGAGCATATCTCGGAAATTACTTTTTATACTCGATAAATTTCAGTGATAATACACGTTATGGTTCAGTTTCCCATATCTCCCTAGGTAATGATTTTTAGAGATGTGAATAAAAAAAACATATTGCATTTTATTTCTCAGAAAATAATGTATGAATTTCTTTTTATAGATTCTGATTATTGGAAGAATGCCCATATAATTCTAAGGATATATATATAAAAGTTAATGATTTTAATTAATCATAAAACTACAAAAGTAAAAGATTGCAAATTATTGGGACAAACAATACGTAGAATATCTTTCGTGACTCATTTTAATATTAAGAGTATTTCTCTTCCATTCTCAGATTTCCTCTACCCTGCAACAACAGCTAGCCCAGCTCTTCTGTAAGGAGATCTTTAAATTTACTTTCCACGAATTTTCCCATCTCTCGCTGCCAATATGTTTTCTGATTCCGGGCATTAAGGAGTCCCTATCGCTTTGTATCTGAATCGGCATAATCTCACGATCGCAACTGACTCCCAAACTATTGACGATTCCTAAACTGTCAGTGGTTTAGGAGCAATGAGTAAAGCTACGGTGGGTTCTCTGAATTAAGTAATAAAATCAAGCCTTCGAACAGGATTTTGAGCAAGGAACAGGGGGATTGATCCAACTTCTTGAAGCGTTAAAAGGAATCTCAACCGTTTATCAAAGTTCTTTCTATTTCTATGTATTGTTTCATTACTTTTTGAGTGCTCCCCGAATTATTGTTAAACAATATCTTTTAGATGCATCGTTTAGAGCTCAAGACTTCATTTCAGCACGAGGGGCTAAAATGGCATGCAGCTTAAAACCAATTTCGAAGGCTACAATCACATGCCTACAGTGTGATTCGAAACCAAGGCCTCTGATTCCGAGGACTACAACCCCCCCCCCCCAAAAAAAAAAAAAAAAAAAAAAAAGTATTTTGCAATCGTTTGGCTGTATTTCATCCGAATGTAGCTTCCCTATAAAATAAATAACACATTTATTTGGTTTACTTGAATACTCGTTTGTTTTATATCTAGGTTAATGTACTACCTAAACTGGATTTTGTTGTGCAGGAACACGTACCCTTCTATACACCAAAAAGAAAGAGCTCGATCTTGCATTGTTTATATTTAATTAATTTCTTTAATATTTAATTATGGTTTGAGAGCGGTACGATCGTCTTCATTTTTAATTAACTATATTGATTAGTTTTTTTTGTTGTCTTTCAGTAAAGTCGAACAAAAAAAAGTATAGATTTTCTACGGAAAAAAAAGAAAAGAAAAAGAAATGTTATATCAAGCAAAATTCCTTTATATTAAATTTTCCTGAATGTTAGCTCTGAAAGTGACACCTGAATATTTACACATCGTTATGATTAACATTTTGAAAAACATGCATTTCAGTGATGCACTGAAGACCGCCCGGATTCTTCTATATAGCTAAAACCCAAACCCGTCTGTAATTTAGAATTCCGACTCAAAATTTATGGTCGCAATTCTGAAAAAGTTGTCCGAGAACTGGGGCAGACGGAATATCATTTTAGAACAGCCAAATTTGCCTTTGAAATGCTTCCGAAATCTATTGGGGGCTGATGCATTCGTTTGGATTTTTTCCCCTGTCAGTATTAAATTACGGCTTATACTGAACAGGAGACGAAACTTTTGGTTCGGGTAAAAAAATGCTTTAAAAGAAAAAATAGAATGTGAGAAGCCACATTTTGAAGATATTACCCAACTATACGCTGTATGAAGTCTATATCTATGAATAAAGCCTTTTGCCATTTTAAACACGAGTTTATATATTGATCAAAAGTGTCAATGAACTTTTTTTTTGTTTTGTGAAATATTTTATATGTCCCTTTTTTCGTCTCGTCAGAGAAAAGGCGAATATTTTAGTTTTTTTTAATCCATGCTCTAGTGACGTTTGGCTTTCTCAAAGGGGTGTGACAGTGTTCTGATTGAGTCTGCTTGTTTTCTGCTTGATATACCTGTTATAAAGCCATTCAAGCATCCTGTTTCAGGGACACTTCATGAGCTTTATAACTTGCTCAATTGTTCTAAACTTTAATTGCATTCAAATTATAATTTGAATGCCAACAGATAATTATCTGTTGGAATTATTACCACTAGGGGCAATGGTATCCAAATGTGGCACCTGTTGGCTCCCTCTCGCATGCGGTTTGGCGAGATAATGAAGGAGAAAAAAGGTTTTTTTGAGTCACTCGCTTGAGCGACACACTCTGCTTGACTGCGATGTAAAAAGGTCGTTGGTTTTTTTGTGCGGTGTTGGGTGCTGGGAGCATGGAATGAAGTTAGGATTAATAGTATTTCTTACTTTTCTAAATTGATATTGATGATAATTACTTGTTTGAAATAAATTAGTTAATTTGTTTGCTGTAATCGTATGCTGTTTCTTCCTGGTTCATGTGTGAATTCCTTTATTATCTATTATAAGTATTAAAACTTCTCAGTGCATACGAGCCATGTGGGGCTATTCATAAAACGAAGGTATAAGTTCCTTTTTTTGGCTCAACTACGTCTGAATCGTATAATGAACGCTCCACAGTGAGACACAAATCTTTTTTTATTGCTGCTTTACCAAATAATTGTAATTTCTTAATTTAAACGCAATGTACTCCATGCCACTGCGATCACGGTATAACAATACCCCTCGAATGGCAATGCTGTTAGTTTGTATAGCTTAATAAATGACGGTTACTCTAATCTTCCAAGATTGGAGTATGTAGACTGACCGTTGCACTATCAACCAAACCAAACCAAATCAAGCCAGACGTGTTAGGACATTACAGCTGTATTAAGCTGTAATGCATCTGATTACGTTGTCCCGGACGGTTAGTCCATCCGATAATTGTCAAACTGGAGACCGGGATGCACACCAAGAGCCTGTATACTCAGCCGAAGGTTGATTTTTCATGTTCGGTGATGTTTCATATGGACCTGGGCGCCTGTATTAAGCCGTATACTGATATTCATCTACAAACCAAACATTCTCTTTGTCGGGGTCCTTGACACCGTTCAAAATCATTTGATTGGTCAGGAACCATTAGAATATACAACTGCTACACATTCTGGGAAGAGGTCAACCACGTAATAAAATTCTCGCTTGGAAAGGGAAGGGACGATTGCAGAATGAATGTCCCATGGATTGCACGACTCTTGTAAAATCAGAGAGTTATATTTAAATGTAAAAATAAAGATGCTGAAGATATTTTAAATTACACTTTAAAAATTTTTGTACCCATTAAAATTCTTAATGCGGACGGGCGCGGTGGCCCAGTTTGCAAGAGCTGCGGACCAATGATCTCAACGTCTCTGGTTCGATGCTGGTAGCTGCAAATCCCCCACCGTGTACTCTAATGGCGGCCTGTGCACGTAAAATCTGTCGTGGCTGCAATGTCCTCCAAGTTCTCAAATTAACTCTGGAGGTGCTGGGTCAAGTGCATCGGTCTCGTTACTTGCCTCGGTTCTAAATCATGGGACCGGCCCTTTAGCCGGGCAAGTCGGACTCCAACCTCCGTGGTGCTATTAAAAACCGGAGCCGTACCACTCTGCCCAATAGCCTTAATTGGACTTGAGGTGATATATACTATCGGTCAAAGGACATAAGAAACAACAACAAATTCTTGAGACGTAAGGAAAAATGTCTTTATCCTAGTACCATAAGTTTAGCAATTATGGAATTAGAAAAAAAAGATGCAGATAAATAATCTACTAAACATATATGTATTATGTGTAGTGATAAAGAGAAAAATTACATTGCTAAGTAATGCGAGACTTACTGTTTCAAAGACGATATTAAATTCCTGAAGGTCACACCAATATGCTCATCCAGTAATGACAGAAATATTAAAACTTGCCTAAGAGGAAAATGAACCAAATATTTAGATCCCAAATTATTTATATAAATACAAAATCAAGAGATTACCTTGCATATTCTAAAATTATTTATTTTTCTCCTTTCCTTTTCACTTCTTTTCGTTGATTTTATTATTTATCTTCAATTTTGGTACTTCATTCTCTTAGAATTCCAATTTGTTTTAGCACTTACTGTTCTGGCGGGCATCAAATCCTGGGAGACTGTTAGAACATAAAGCTATATACTGTGAGCTATAAAATTATCTTTGAATTTTATTGTTAATCTATAATCAGAAGATATCGATTGTGGCTCATATTCAGGAAGAATTCGAAGAGTTTTCATTTTCGACATGAGAACTTCGGGGTAAACCGTTCATCTCATTTCATTTCATTTCTAACTTCACATAAATAGCACGGGCGAAATATTAAAAAGCGAGATAGATAATCAAACTGTGCTCGTCAATTATTTTGTTTAAATAGCAGATGCTTTTAAGAAGCATATTTTATTTATGTTATAGTGTTTTTTTCTCTGAAACCTATAGAAATGTAATCAAAATGAGAACGTCTCGATATACACTCGCAGACTGAGGGCCAGAAAATTTTTATAGTTCTGTTCCTATTCGCAGTTGAATACAGAAAAAAACCAGAACATTGAACCTTTTTAGGAATTTAAAAAAACCTATGCGTTGCCTTGACCAATTTCAAATTTTATGGAGTATTTAGACCACCTGCCCATTCGGTGGGTCACACCTCTGTTCATGGGTTATTGGAAAGATTTCAAGCTAGTTAGGCAGGACGCCATAACGAACGCAACTTTTAATATAATTAAGTTTAATCTTTCAATCCGTTTGCGTTACTCATATTTTCAGAATAGGAATCAGTGATTCTTTAATGTCCAAAATGACATTGCAGTGTACAAACCGCAGATAGTGATACAAACATAGAGCATCCAATAGTGATACAAACCACAGATTATGCAATGGTGAATATAAACCATAGAGTATGCAATAGGGATATAAACCATAGAGTATGCAATAGGGATATAAACCATAGAGTATGCAATAGTGATACAAACAATTGCTTTCTTTCAAGTTACCAGTGACAGAAATATCACCTGACTTGAAAATGAGCTTCGATGCGTACTGAAGACAGTGAAAACAACAGGGAAAGTGTTTAAAACAAAACAGTAAACTCTTTCGGCCAACAAATGGCTTCAAAGCAAATTTAGATGAACAAATTTTTTTGTCTAAAATTTAATAATAGAACTTCATCAAAAATACTCGTAACTCGAGAACTTTTTGTTCGATTTTAACGAAACTTGTTTTATTCTGATTTTATTTTAACAAACTTGTCTTATTCTGTTTTTATCATGAGCGCTGTATTCATGGATATTGGACACTTTTGTGTCTGGTATTATCTGTTGTAATAGGTTCTAGTATTATAAACTCTAAAACTGCACTTCATAGTAAGTATTAATTTCCCTAAAGTTTTTCATGTTGACTTTAGGTATTTGGAATATTTTAACTAAACATGTACTTAGTCAATATTTTGAATGCATTTTATAACTGTTGAAGGTATGCATTTTAAGAAATCTTGGAGAATGCTTATATATATATATCAATAAACTGATACAACTGCTGAACGGCAAAAGTATTCTCTTTAGAATGAGGAAATCTATTGAAGCAAAAAATTTTATTGCGTCTGGGAGATCCTGTCTCGTTTCTTTTAAGGAAATTAATAACAGCTGTTATTTCATTTAATCTCGTATAGACACTGAAAATAAACTTCGGTCGATAATAAATTACTATTGGGTGATTTATAAGAATATTGCAAAAAGAGAAATAAATTTGTCTTGAAATGAACAGTTCTTCCGAAGTTATAGCTATTTTTGTTGTCTTAGAATATTGAAATCGTACATTCCCATTTTAATACAATTTTGTCTCTCTTTCGATTATTATGTTGAAGCATTATGTATGTGTTATTATTATACGTATCTGTCGATCCATTTCTGAATTCAATAATTTTTTCCCCCTGATCAAGGCAAGTTTTATATTGCATTTACTCATCTCGTCCTGGGATTATGTTTCAGCCCGAGCAAAATTTTGTTGATCGAGAGTAAAGCGTGGTTTTACTTTGAAATATGCCTCCAGAGCAAACGGTTTTGTGCTATCAAATTCACTTTTGGAGAACTTCCAAGTCAGATAATGTAGTTTCTCTTAAAATGCAGGCTTTATGCACTGAATACTTTTGAATCATAAGAGAAGATTTTAAACGTATTAATAGAGGAAGTGTATTAAAAATTTACGCCTGTGAATAATAAACTAAAAAGTTTCATCAGCATTAATTTTTTATTCCCAGTTATTGTAGTTTAAAGCATGGTTTAGTACATTCCCGCCTTGACTCTACGATCTAAAAGTTTTAAAATTTAATGGACACAGTTCTTTGGGACAGAAAGTACTTGTGTAAAAGTGAGGGATAATTTTGAGTTAGCTCATGCAACTTTGAGAATATTATATGAATATACTCTTTTTCTTTCGTATTTATTCATTACTGGAAAGAAATAAAAATTATAACCTCTAAAATTATCACAATATATATTTCTTTTAACCCAAGATTAATTTTCTGAAACGGAAAATTAGGGAACCATACAACGTATTGATGCAAACAATTTAACAGTTTTTTTATACTCCACAGGACTTTCCACTAATCCTGTGGAAATTTAATCCCTAGTAATTTGACACTTTTTTAAAACAATCATCATCTTCCTAATCTATTTTAAGACCTTCATGCCAGCGATTTACTTTATGAAAGTCTATGAAAGTCACCGATTTACTCTATGGAGTACGTCTCAATTGCTAATTTTAGTACATCTAGGCCAATGGGAATCCCTCATCGGATAATTTACTTTTTAACCATATATCATTTTAAGACTATTTCATAGGTGTTTACATGGCCCTAAACACTCTACCGTATTTGCTTTTAGATCATTACAGACACCAACGAGGAGCTTCTCTGCTTGTTTGGTGCAAAATGCCCTTTGGAGAATTTGCACCACTAAAAAGCCAAACCAAAACTTTAAAACCATTGTCTCTTACCCTGATTTTTATTGTTTTGATTCTAATATCTATTGAAATTAGATCAATCAGGTACTGTATGTTAATTGTCATTGCACAGAGGTAACTGTTATCAGTCAGGTCAGGGGTTGGAACTTCTAAGGACTACATTAACAGCTAGTTGCTTTTAGTCAACCCTCTACATTCTACTGGATTAGGAACGCAATTCCCATACGAATACTGTTTGGTCTCTCAGCCTCCTCTTGACACTAGTCAGCCATATAATATGTGCGCTTACACACACAAAATAAATAGACTGAACTGCAACAGTGTTTTTTAGAAATTCAAATTCTACTGTAGGACCAATGTGTGATAACATATACATTCATAAGGAGAAATTCTAAATGAGTATGGTTTTAAAGATTTGGTGCTATACCAAAGACATAGATATTACACGGCTCTCATTATAACGATCCTTCATGTCTCGTGGGAATAATGTCGTTATAACAAGTGGTCGCTGTAGCGAAAATTGATAAAAAATATAATAAACTCATCATTTGCAGGAAAATTAAGATTTTAAAATAAATTCCCTATTAGTATACGTTTACATTGTGCATTCTTTCGTTCACTTTGTTATCAAATAAGCATTGGTAATGGAGATTAACTAAAGTGTATGCAATTTCACAGAACGATAATATCCCAAATAAAAATTTAAAGTAAAAATAAGTGAAATCCCAAAAATTGGGTCTTATATTTATTTCTTAGAAAAACAATGACAAATCATCTTTTTTTTGTATCGGAGATGTTTGTGAAACATATTTTTACCATGTTTTTATTAACTCGCTATCTTGTTTGTTTGTTTGTGTGTTCCTCCAGTACAAATCTTACAATTGATTTTTAACTAACTTCCTGACTAGCTAGGCATTTGAAACTTTTAGAATAGCTCAGAACACGATAACAATGCATTCTTTTAATACTTTTAGCCGAAGAAAATTGGCAAGGTGGCGCTTCGATCGAATAGAATGCTTACACTTTTGCGTAACGGCGTTTGATGATTTTGAAAATACAATACATGTGAATTTAGTTTCTTTACAAAAATATGGTGTGAAAAATTTAAAAATATTGTAAAATTTAAAGTTTATAAAGTCTGTGAATAGTGGAAACGACTAAAAAGTGATTAAAATTAAATGAAAGAAAGTAAAAAAGAATAATTAAGTGAAGGTTTGTGCAATTAAGAGAGAATTGTCAAGTTTATACGATTCAACAGAAAATTTAAAAACGTGGTAAATAAAAAGTTCTTTTTATCTTCTAATTATTCCATCTTCGTGTCACGTTTTCCATAGATAGTGCAGCGAGAGTTACTCGGGGACGCAGTACTGGGATTAAATTGTATATATATATACTAGATGACCTTTTGCATGTGATTACAATACGATAAATTTTATAGCGAGGTTGGTGGTTTGTAGTAGTATGAAAGATGAACCGGTTCATTTGTAGCCATTGATTATTATTTGTCCAATAACAATGGTGCGCAAGGATGATACAAAACGAGTAATGAAAACGTCTGTGGCCACAATATTGGAGGTGAAGCATAAGACTAAACAAGGGAACATGAGATATGCACACGTCAAAACAGCTCTGTAAACAATATTAAAAGTAAAATATGACACAAACTCGAGGAAAATGTTATATTTACATTACAAGCCCTCTTTGTGCACACAATTTGACTGTGCCGTTTCGACGCATCCAGAGAAAGAACTTTAGGGCCAGAAGTCAATTTTTCACTTCGATTTTTAAACAAACAATGCAATGTGTCATTCTGAATTAACAGTTCGTCAGAAGAGTAGAACTTAATCTTTAAAATGGCACCTCATTTATCGATTTTAGTTAAGTATGAAGGGAGAAAAAGGGATAGAACAGAAAAACACCTTTTAGAAATATTATATAACCCTTTTCCCATGCAAAAAGAATAATGTACACATACGCGGATGTTACCAATAAAGAAACTCATTAATGAAATCACAGAATGATAATAAAAGCAAACGACTTTTAAATTTAAAAGTTCAGCTTGATTAATAATGGTAAAATAAAAAAAAGCTAGCGTGAACGCCATCTAGGTGAAGAAAAATTGTTTATAATGCTTTGATTTTTAAACAAAGAGTAAGATTTGTAATTCTAAATTAACAATTCGCACGAAGCAGATATCTTAATCTTTAAAATGGTACCTCATTTATCGGTTTTGGTTAAGTATGAAGGGAGAAACAGGGATGAAACAGAAAACATCTTTTAGAAATAATAATAATATATATATATATATATATATATATATATATATATATATATATAAATAAATAAATAAATAAATAAATAAATATATATATATATATATATATATATATATATATATATATATATTTAAAATATCGCTTAAGATGTGGCATTTTATTTGAAGGAGAGCTCAAGGAGTAGCGCTTATATTCAGAGAACGTATTTTACAGCCCCGCCTTTTCAGACAAGTGGAGTTTATCTGGGAAAGATATTTAAGCCCTCTAAAAATAATACATAGTTTTTTGAATGCAACCGAGTGAAAAATATCACCATTTGAGTTTCCAGTTAACGCTCTTTTTTTAGCGATGAGAAAAAAAATCTACATAATGGTTTCTCTTCGACAGAGATATTTATTATGTGAGCAAAATTAAAATTTCAGGTGGTTCTCTCTTGGTTTTATTTGAACATCATAATGCAAATCGAAATTTATTTCCGCAGCCTGAAGTTTGTTTTTCCGCTCTTAAAGCAGTCAAAGGCGTCGTTTCCAGCAAAGTATGCGGAAACTATATGAAATTTGACAAAAGGAATATTTAGGAATCCTGTCTGGAGAAAAATAATTCAAATTTCATTTCACTTTTTATGGAAAAATAAAATATGTTTTAGCAAAAATACAGTAAAAGTACAGAACCACAAAATAGTTATGAAAAATTGAGAATATAGTATACTAATAATCTTGGTTAATTCAGGTTTAGTACAACTTTGGTTGGAAAGATAATAACATGAAACACATAGGGAAGATTTTCGAAACAATATACATTTAAGGTTTGATTTAGTTTTTATGGCCCAGAATATGCTAGAACTTATAGGGGCGATGTGGCAGTGAAAGTAATTAGTGGTCAGTTTTTGGCATAAGTTATGATAGCAAACATTACTGAACTCGTCACGTACATTGCGCCGTTGTTGTGATTCTTTTAGTCAAGAATTACTCTGGTTTCACATGACAAACTGATTTATTGAACATAATACACATATATAACACACAGTTTAGTTTAACTCAACAATTATGAAATACAAATTTACCTTAATTTTCGTATCAAATTATAATTAATCTCATTCTATTCATTACATTAATATCATAAAAAAACATCTACCTTCCATTACACAATTCTAATTCTATATAACATTCCTCTCTCAAATTACTATTTATTACTCGATTACGCCCTATGCATTTTAACTACTTAACTCTCCCTGTTATTTGAAGCAATGATCATGTAATGACACTGAGAAAGAGCGGGAACGTTACCTTTTCTGATGATCATTGAAGACACATCGGCGTAGAATATACTATCGTAGGTTAGCTCTGCTAACGCTCTGGCAAGGCGGTAAATATAGGCACATATGCTAGTCTCAAATGTCCTTAATGAGTTCATTAAATATAGTTCGGAATGGTGCGAGCTTATTCACAGACATTTGTTGCTGCTCCACATTTATGGACGCTTGAAGTTATTCAGCTGGGTTCATCAACTCTAGGATCTACGGAGCATATCGTTTCGGGGTGCAGGGTGCATTACTCATCGAAACTTCTCGGAGTATGATATCAACTGCAGGGTGCATTCATCATCTAACTTCTAGGCGCATAAATACCGACTGCAGGAGGCGTTCACAATCTCCACACTTATTTTTATAGAGGCTATCACTCGGCCTTGGCCACGTATCAGTGCTTACCTTTCTCTAACATTCACTCATGGTTTCTCTCTTCGTACTGAGATAACTGCAAACTATCTGTGGGACTTCAAATCTTAGATCTTCTCTCTTAACTCTCCTTACTTCATATCATTTTTCATTATTAATTTTAGTTACGCCTTTTCCAATCCCTTATTAGCCATACTCTCCCCCATCTCTATTTCTTCATTGGTGTGCGGTTTCTTGCTAATTTCGCTTCAACCAGTAATTGGCGTGGCCGTTATTTTGAAATTCTCTTCTTTCTGGGGTCGCATTCCCCTATTCTGAATCCCATGCACTCCCCTTTTCTGAGTCCTCTCTTCGAGCACACCTGTTTTATTGGCGTCATAAATTTTTGCCTCGCCGTCTTCTTATATTTTTACATCTTCCCTTTATACTATTTCTCTTTTTATTTGCGTTTCTCTTTTTCTTACATTCTAATCTCTGTTCCCATCAATTTTTATCTCTTACTTTCTGCATCTGCGTTGCTTACTCTGTCTTCTCGTTTCCACCGATAAGGCTTTATTCTTGTAATTGCCATCCACTATTCTTTAATAATATCTCTTTCAATTGACATAACTTTTACGTCGGATCCTTTTTGCACTTTCAAGATGTCGCGAAACCCTGGGACAGACAACCGGACAAAAATTCAGAGCCATCATAGAATTGTAATGTGTCACGTAAGAATTTTAAAAATTCCAAGTTAGAATTTATAAATAGTACACAAGAAAGAGGTTAAAAAGTTTGGCGGATGGTTGTTCCCCATCGCATGAAAGAAAATAGCATGAGGTAAAACAAGGAACGATAACGACCGGTATACAAAATCAAGATATTGGGGAATACGTTGTAACGACCGGCTGACAAGGAAAAATGCTGTAATTCGTGTTTTGAGGTCGTAAAACTACGATATGAACTATCTCGGAAATGTGAAGGAGTGGCCACATCTCATGAGTTTTCCTGACATATTTCCACCCTTCCCTTTTTCAAGTCAGACACACTGTATGTATGTTTGAGGCTGTTCATGTATTACACAAGCATTTAGGGAGGGGGAGAGTGTTCAAACTAAGCTTACTTTTGCTGACAAGGGGGGGGGGAGGGGAATCATGCAATGCTTACGTAAGACCAAAAACATTCACGCAAGGGAGTTCGCTGCGATGTGCTCTTGACCACATCGACTCCTCTGCCATCTGTATTTACTTACTTTTGTATTATAGTATTAACTTTTAATGAATTAATGTAACCTTTAAGGGGTGAGTACACTTTAAAACCTTCAAAAAACTCAATTTTTTATTAGGATTTAATTTTGAAGAATGGAATATGAGGAATCTTTAGGAAAAAAATGAAATTCATACTACAATTAAAACCGCTTTCATGGCCAAAAGTATAAAGCTAATAGTAAAGAAATTCATAGAAACTTTAAACTTTAAATTGGTGTTTCTAAAAACTGTTATTTTCAAACTGCGCACTATTTCCTCAAAACTAATCGACAAAAATTGCTAAAATTTTGTATACATGTATATCTTGTATCTTTATATAATGTCTACCTAAACTTAAGTAAGTACATATTACAAATTTTTTTACAGAAATTTAAAAAAAAAAATTTATGATATTTTTTGTAGATTACAATTCATTTGCCAGAAAAAATATTTTTACGGGAAATATGGTAATTATTTTAGGTGTAGATTAAAGTATAACCTATGGATAGAATACACTGCTGGCCACCCAAATTGCAACACCAAGAAAGAGAAGAGATATCACAATGAAATTTATTTTGTAGATAACATGTTGACCAAGTATCAAATGATTAAATTTATAGACTTCTGTGAAGTATGGTTCCTGCTAAAATCAGTAGCCAGAGTAGCCGCCATTGTTGGAGATCACCGCTGTCACACGCCTCGGCATTGATTCAAAGAGACTTTGGATGAGTTCTTGGGGTACAGCAGACCAAGGAGCTTCCACACGTTGCCAAAGTTGATCTGCTGTGGCCGCTGGGGATGGAATCTGGGTAAATCGTAGAGCAACCATGGATCACATGTTTTCTATCGGCGAAAGATCCGGAGAGCGAGGCGGCCAGGGAAGCAATTCAATCTGGCGATTGACGAAGAACCGTTGGAAAATGCGTGCCACGTGTGGTCGCGCATTATCCTGTTGAAATATGGCTGTGGGCAAGCCCTGAAGGTAAGGAAGGACAACTGGCTCCAACACCTCGGAGATGTAGCACTGGCAGTTTAAAGTACCGGCAATGCGTACTAGAGGTGTGCGAAAGTGATATCCAATACCGCCCCAGACCATAATACCTGGTGCAGGACCAGTGTGGCGGTGCATAACGCAGCTGTTGAGTATCCTCTCTCCACGGTGTCTCCAGACTCGAATGCGACCATCGTGGTGTTGTAGACAGAAGCGTGACTCGTCAGTAAAGACAATTTCATTCCATTCTGCCGTTCACATCCTTCTGTCATCGCACCATTGGCGGCGGAGACGTCAGTGGTTCTGCGTCAAGGGTAGACAAAGCAATGGACGTCTTGCGGACAGACCACTCTGCTGTAAACGGTGTCGAATGGTACGCGCATACACTGGATGATGCGTTACAGACTGCATGTGCTGTGCTATGGTTCGTGATGTGACTGAGCGATCCGTCACTGCCATGCGCACAATTTGCCTGTCATCACGTGAAGTGGTGCGCTGAGGTGGATGCGATCGAACACGCCGGTCCGTCGTACCCTCCTGCATCCAACGATCACATATCCATATTACAGTTGTTTGGTTTCGTCCAACACGACTACCGATTTCCCTGAAAGATAATTCACAATCTCGGTAGGCCACTATCCTTCCTCTATCGAACTCGGATACTTGATCAAAAGATAATCGCTGTTTTCGACGAGGCATAATTGATCGTTTTTTTGAAAAAACCACAAGAAAAACACAATTGCCGAACTTGAAATCGTTGAAATCTCCAAGTCTTAAATAGCGCTTTGAAGTGGTGCCACAGGCGCGGGTGATGTGCGTCTGCGCTGAAATTCTAATCATTTGTATATCTCACCTCCGCTAATGCATGTTGTAAATTTCATGTTATTTGCATGTTTCCTTCAGGGTGTTGCATTTACAGTGGCCAGCAGTTTATATACAAATAATTATATATATATATATATATCTTATAGTTTTTAAAAAATTTGCGCGCAATGCATGGATCTAATGATGTGATTGAATGTATGTGATTCATTCACGTGTGTATGCGATTCATTTTTCATAAAACATTAAATATTTTTTTACATAAAATGATTTCTAATAATCTCACGAAAATTCTGCTTTTGTTTCTAATAGATAGAGCTTTGTACAATTCCCCTAAAAAATTGGTTTAAAATAATTCCAATATAATTGTTTGACAACGCATTAAGTTTTGTAGTAAAATCAGTTCCTTCTAGTAAAATCAGTCCTAAAAGGTGTATTCCCCCCCCCCCCTTAAAAGGTTGATGCAGTTCTTACTGTTTTCATTTTTCGGTTCAATGTATTTACTGCCAATGAAATTTTCTATCCATACGTTTATCTTAGAGATGTATGATTCATTTAATGATTA
This sequence comes from Dolomedes plantarius, assembly GCA_907164885.2. NCBI lineage: Eukaryota > Metazoa > Arthropoda > Arachnida > Araneae > Dolomedidae > Dolomedes > Dolomedes plantarius. The sequence goes on along the minus strand of OU015491.1, from coordinate 48,432,450 downwards.
AATAATTACAAGATAAAAAGAACTTTCTATATGCCATATTTTAAAATTTTCTGTTGAATCATATAAACGTGACAATTCTATGTATTAATAAATACTTTTTAAAAAAAAATATTTGAATTATCCTATCAACTTGAAAGAAAATGAAGTTAATTGGAAGTTAATTTGCGTTTTACTTTACGTTTCCGTCCCGGCCGATAGATGGCTGCACCAGTCTACAAAATAAAATTAACTGAAAATGAATTCAATACTGCTTAAAGATGGCTAAAAGTATTAAAATAATGCATCGTCATCGTGTTCTGAGCTATTCTAAAAGTTTCAAATGTCTAGCTAGTTGGGAAGTTAGTTAAAAATCGATTGCAAGATTTGTACCGTACAAACACACACACACACACACACACAAACAAGCAAGAAAGCGAGTTAATAAAAACATGGTAAAAATGATTTGGCCTACGAAATTGCGACGAGAAATTTGCCAAATCTTACGAATGCAGAACGGCGGGAGACATTTGCTTATTTTTGCATAGAAGGGGAGAGAAGGGGTCTAAAATTTATAAATAGGGGCTTTACGTAATACTTGAAAGGCCCCTTAGCCTAGATTGTTCAATTTATTTTAGTTTGGACGACGCTATTTTTTTTTCATGCTATGTATTTTTTTTTATCAATGTGGTGCATGACCTATGGTTCATTAGCGATCATTCAAAAGATCGGACGTCAAAGTCAAGACCGCCTATCACGTGTGTAGATCAATCTCGTGTCTCCGATTTTCAAGGCCGGCATTATTTCATCTGAACTACGACGATGATGGGAAGAAATTTGTTTTCAATGACTCTGCCGCACAGCTTTCTGAAAGAAATATATATCAGAACCCAAAACTGAAGACATTAGCTGTTGACGAATGGCTGATATTGTTACAGTTACGCGTGTGTCCTTTTTTTACCATGTTTTTATTAACTCGCTTTCTTGTTTGTTTGTGCGTGTGTTTGTCCAGTACAAATCTTGCAATCAATTTTTAACTAACTTCCCGTCTAGCTTGACATTTGAAACCTTTAGAATAAATCTGAACACGATGACAATGCATTCTTTTAGCCATCTTTAAGCAGATTTGAATTCATTTTCAGTTATTTTTGTTTTGTAGACTGGTGCAGCCATCTATCGGCCGGGACGAGAACGAAAAGTTAAATGCAAGTTAACTTCCATTTAACTTCATTTTCTTTCAAGTTGATGGGATAATTCATCAAAAAAATTTTAAAAAGGTATTTGTTAATACATAGAAATGTCAAGTTTATATGATTCAACAGAATATTTAAAAACATGGTATATAAAATGTTCTTTTTATCTTGTAATTATTAGAGTTTGTGAGGATTGGGAATCCGAATAACAATAGATGCTTCTTTAAAGTAAGAGTAGTCAAAATTCAGCATGAAAACGACTGTCAAGAATTTGTGGTATTTTCCTCATAGATCCTGTTGCTCTGTTTTTTTGTGGAGAAACTTCTTTAAAGTAAGAGTAGAAAGTAAGAGAAGCTTCTTTAAAGTAAGAGTAGTCAAAATTCAGCATGAAAACGACTGTCAAGAATTTGTGGTATTTTCCTCATAGATCCTGTTGCTCTGTTTTTTTGTGGAGAAACTTCTTTAAAGTAAGAGTAGAAAGTAAGAGAAGCTTCATTAAAGTAAGAGTAGTCAAAATTCAGCATGAAAACGACTGTCAAGAATTTGTGGTATTTTCCTCATAGATCCTGTTGCTCTGTTTTTTTTGTGGAGAAACTTCTTTAAAGTAAGAGTAGAAAGTAAGAGAAGCTTCTTTAAAGTAAGAGTAGTCAAAATTCAGCATGAAAACGACTGTCAAGAATTTGTGGTATTTTCCTCATAGATCCCGTTGCTCTGTTTTTTTGTGGAGAAACTTCTTTAAAGTAAGAGTAGAAAGTAAGAGAAGCTTCTTTAAAGTAAGAGTAGTCAAAATTTAGCATGAAAACGACTGTCAAGAATTTGTGGTATTTTCTTCATAGATCCTGTTGCTCTGTTTTTTTGTGGAGAAACTTCTTTAAAGTAAGAGTAGAAAGTAAGAGAAGCTTCTTTAAAGTAAGAGTAGTCAAAATTCAGCATGAAAACGACTGTCAAGAATTTGTGGTATTTTCCTCATAGATCCTGTTGCTCTGTTTTTTGGTGGAGAAACTAAATGTGTATTAAATTTAGCGAATTAATGCAAAAATGTTAGATTTAATTCTAAAATTAAAAATAACCATTTCGAAGCGAAGAGCGTGCAGGTGGAATTCGGCGAAGCGTCAGTAAATTATTTTTATGAAAAGAAAAACTAATTTTATACTTAAATTAAATTAATTTTTTTTGCGTGCAATTGTTCGTATCTCCGTTACAGTAATTATGTTTATTCCGTTTTAAATCTTAACCCTCAAATTGAATCCTTTAAAAAACTTATCCTTTATTGACTTTTTAATGTTTCACCAAGAAACCTATTTTACTGTTAATTTTTTTTCTGCACTGCGGCTGTCTGTCAATGATAGATTTTATCGCATTTTCACGTATACGATTGATTAATGTGTGTACGCTATAACGCTTATTTTGACTTTTTTTTCTTTTGACAGCATACAACAACATTGTCTTTGTCTAAAGAGACAAAACTGCTTATTGTGAGCAAATGTGGCTGTCTTAGTGAAAAATATCCATAAAGCAATTAGCCGGAATACATATAACTCAACTTAATCGCATTCAATTGTGCTCGCGGGCAGCGAAGAATGATGCATTTTCTCCTTGCCGTGAAACTTGCGTCAGTTTCATTCATCCCATTCCGGCTGGCTGAATGCGAATGTGATTTCTTTTGACAACCATGTAACGGATTTGAATAACAACAGACCTCTTTCATTTATTAACTGCAAATCGGCAGCGAAAACAACTCTCCCCAGAGTTGCCGTTCATTGACTGGATCATTAATTGCGTGGTGCCAAGAATATAGTTTGCAAAAAGGCGTGTCTTTTGATTGGGGGTTCGAGGCGCAGCTTTTCTCATTAACAGGATTCCAGTTAGCGAGGTGCATTTCCGATTTTGATTAGTTAGTGTTAATATTGCACACGAGATAAAATTGATCTTCGATTAAAATTCATAGTCTCTAAGTATTAATCAGAACACCGCACATGGGCTTTGTCGAATCTTATCAGTGTAATTCGGTTTAGTACTCTTGTGGTCAGCGCATGTATTCAGACGGCTGAATTTCTGGATCGATTTCCAGGACGGCCGTTTAAATTTCAAGCGAAAATTACAAATTTTATCAATTTTTCATAAAAATATCCACTTTGAAGCCGTTTGCGGGACTTAAAAATATTTTTGTAGAGCAATAGAATTTTATATTCTTCATTTTAATCCCTTTTGCTGTCTATAGCAAATCTCTATGAATTTTTTTTTGTTCCACCCTAACACACACACACACACATATATATACATATATATATATATATATATATATATATATATATATATATATATATATATATATATATATATATATATATATATATATATATATATATATATATATATATATATATATATATATACATATATATGACGCCCGGTAGTGTAGTGGTTAAAAGCTTCAAGCTGCCACACCACAGGTCCAGGGTTCGACCCTGCGACTGGGCAAGGTCGACTCAGCCTTTCATCCTTTGAGTGGGTCGATAAAATGAGGATAAAGCATGCTTGGGAACTAACACAGGGGGTCCCGCGACAGGGTCACCACCTGCCCGAGACATATGCTGCATGGCACCCAAAGTCCACGGTCAAGAAAGCGGAGATGGGCAACACAGGCCTTAGTCCACAATGGACTGTTGCGCCATTGGTTATATATATATATATATATATATATATATATATATATATATATATATATATAATATATATATATATATAGAGAGCGAGAGAGAGAGACGCACACACACACACACACACACACATATATATATATATATATATATATATATATATATATATATATATATATATATATATATATATATATATATATATATATATATATACAGGGTGAACATATATCATCGTGTTCTGAAAAAAGGGTAAATACCCATAGAGGTTTATATACATATTTGCCCTTTTTACAGAACACCGGCGATATATATATATATATATATATATATATATATATATATATATATATATATATATATATATATATATATATATATATATATATATATATATTTCTCCATAAGAAAATCTATTATATTAGTTCTTTGTTAGTCAATCTGTAGCTTTTATAAGAAGCCATATTATCACAGAAAATTACAGGCAAACAATATGAGAAACTATAGTTAATTTAGCGCCTGGGACATAACTACAATTTAACTGCAGTGAAGTATTCATTGAGAAACTTATTTTGTCACAAGGATGTGAACCCATGCGTTATACCATTTCGCACTTAACAGAGTCAGAGACCGGTTTGTTTCCGAATATCTTTTGTCTCCGAGTCTAAGCTTCATCCTTTAAGCGTGTGACGCTCATTTAAATAAATGAATCTCTCACGCGTAGGGCGAAATATCTTTTTCAAAAGTCATTATGCCGTTTTAACTAATAACCAAAACTTCAGATGCAAATTGCGCCAGCATGCTATGTACAATAAGCAGTCTTACAATAAGCTAACAATAAGAGTTATTAATTGCCTCCTAAAGGATTTGTAATACATTTTCAAATATAGATAATTTTAAGAAAATCTTTCGAGATATTACTTTGTTGTAGTGTCCTTTCCTATAACCGTAGGTGATGAATTCGGAGCCTGTTCGGTAATAGCTAGATTACTTGAAATTAAAAGTTCTTGCCAAACTAGCAAAACTTTCGTATAATTTGTAAAAAACGCTACTTAGAATTTATAAATAGGCTTCAACCAGTACTGGCAAGCATCTTTACATTGCTTCGTGGTGTAGTGGTCAGCAAATCTGCTTAGAAAAGAGATGCCTGGTTCAAGTAGCCAGCATTTTAGCATTCTGAAGGTAGAAATCAAGGGAAATGAATAAATGCAGAGAAATAGGATTGGCTGGTTATTCTCGTACTACCTTAACAATTGGAGGGACGTCCAATGATAAGCCACATTCACGCACTGATCAAAAAGGTACACAATCAGTAATATATATATATATATATATATATATATATATATATATATATATATATATATGAGAGAGAGAGAGAGAGAGATACACCCTATCTACCAATAAGTATTTGGACACCCATGCAAATGACGATATCTGCGGTCCTGATATACGTCATTCCCTCCGCCGTTAAATATCATGTAGGAAACTACATTGCCATTAGTCGCATGCAAGATGCCCCAAAGTGCAGAGTTGTCTGATTTCGAGAAAGGTGTAATTATCGGGTGTCACAGAAATAGCCGATCCTTAAGGAACATATATAGAAAGCTGAATTACCCGAAATAGACAGTTGTCTATGTGATTCAGAAGTGGATGGAGAGCGGTGATTGTCGGTATGTGTCCCGACACATGTGCAGACCCACGAAAGTGGTAGATAGAGACCGACGGATGCTGTAGAGTGAAATTCGAAAGAACCGCATCCAACTGATGGCCCACATACTGCAGGAGTTTCCACAGGATTCCAGGAGTGTTGTTTCGATGAATACCATCCGTAAGGAAGCACATCTGCTTTGATTTCATGGTCGTGCTGCCGTCCATAAGCCTTTGATCAGAAAGTTCAACCGCGCTGCTCGGTTAATGTGGTGCAAAGCACATCGAAAGGGGACCGTAGATAAGTGGAAACAGGTTCTCTGGAGCGACGAATCCAGGATCATCCTCTACCGTTCGGATGGCAGGGTCTGGGTCTGGCGTCTGCATGGAGAACGCCTCCTGCCAGAATGCATTGTGCCCACAGTAAAGTTCAGCGGAGGTGGATTTATGGTGTGGGGGTGTTTCTCCTGGTACAGACTGGGACCCTTGGTCCCAATTTATGGTAAGCTCAACGCCGACTCCTACTGCACTATTTTGAATGACAGTGTGCTTCCTACGTTGTGGCAGCTTTACAGGTTGGACCCATGTTACTTCCAGGACGACAAAGCCAGCTGCATGTTGCGAAGTAACATCCACTTTCCAGTTCACCACATTCCACTTTCCAGACATCCGGTGGTATCACCGGATGTCTGGACGGTGGTAAATTGCGTCAAACTGATTCTATCGACGTTGTTGGTGCGGACGTGGCCGCTCTTATGATTGCGCGATCCTCGCTCGCATTTGTGTTTTTGAGACGCTATGACCCTCCGCGATGATAAACTATCCCTTCCGTAATCCATTGTTGCCAACACCGAGTAACTACCATATCGCTCAGACCAAGGTGGCCAGCCGATACGCCTGTTCGACCAACCTGCTTCTCTGAGGTCTCAAAGTCCGACAATTGTTCATACTTTCGCCGGTTACGTCTCAGAGGCATTTCTAGTCACAATACCGTTCATCCAAGTCGACAGATTTGTTTGAATAACACTATGGCACGAGCAATCATGCTTTTAAACTCTCTGAGCTGCGCATCTCATATGCGCATAGCGCGCTTACCCGTGTCTCATTGGCGTCGAAATTTTAATCATTTGCATATCTCTTACCAGACGACATTCCTGCCAAGTTTCGTGATAGTAGCTTGATTTCTTCTGGGTGCATATATATTTTGTGACAGAGTGTGTATATATAAATTTACAAAACCCTCAATATTGAAGTAAAACTCTCCATTGGAATTCTCTAGTGGTAAGAACATCTTATAAATGAATGATTTACTCGGGACGAAAAAATAAGTTTTAAATAAACATATATATTTTCAAAATTTATATAGATATTCAAAATTTTGATTTATTGGATGATCATACAAAACAATTAGTCTAATGCTTGAATATTTTTATCTTTAATTAGAACCGAGAATTCGCGATTTCTAATTAGAAGTGACAAAAGAGAAAATTTAGGTAACCGAACTTTCTGATTTTCTCGCAGTTTACACGACTAGGCGAGTACTGAAAGAAGTTAATTAATTGCTAGGATGACGTTCACTTCCTTAATTAAATTTAGGAAAAGTTTATATCTATTTAATAGATTATACATGTTTTTCCCCAGCGGAAATTTTTCTTCATTTATTAGCCTTTTTCTGATAAAACGTACGACGCTTGCATCAAATTAGTTTCAAATATTAAATTTGATATCTTGTTAATAGCGAATATCTAAGAAACGATTTTAGTTTTTCTTAAACTATGCCAGTAAATTAATATACATTCATTTTGGCCAAATGTTTTCCGACGTAGTGATGGAAATGCGATAGTAATACAGATAACTAATTAAATCAAACCGTGATCCTCCAGAGGATTAAACAGAATGATTAGAAATATAGAGCGCAGGCGAAAACATCTCGAAACCTGGAAGTTCATTTTAATCCGGTTGTTGCTACGCTTAGTATAATTGACGTTCTTCAGTTACTTTTGCAAATTTTGATCACATTGAGTGTTTTCAATATAAGTACTTTCGTTTAATTCTTCAAATTTTATGCAAAATTTTTCTACATATTTCTTGCGGCATGGCACACAAGTTATTTTCTGTGAAGAATTGTAATCGAAGGGAATGCATCTCACCTTAATAACAAATTTGTTAGCAATATGAACTAAGAATTACTTTAAAGGTCCACTAATTACTTGCCTTACCGAAGTTTGACGTCATATTTTGCATTTTCTTTTTAAGCCGGTTCAAGTTAAAGCGATTCTATTCATAACTAAGCCGAATCACTGACGCAAGTTTCTTTTGATTACGTCATGTTTGGCAAACTGCCGTACGTCATATAATTAAACATAAAAGTCTCTAGTAGATGGCGTATTTCGTCGAAGTTACAACCCGATATTTGAATATCAGCTTTTGACACGTGTATATAAGCCGTGGACACTTTCAGGAAATGAAGATTTTGCTCGTAACTTTTAATTGTTTGTCCTGTTTGTTCGCCCTGTTTCCTTTTTCACCCTTGTTTTAGCTTTACTTGTTCTATCGAAGCTATTTGTTTTCCCCACTTTCTATTTTCCTTCCTACTTTCGTTTTTATTGATCACTGAAGTTTTATGCATTGCTATATCATCCTACAGTGGAGGGCCCGGCCCATGTACTGCAGTTACCACTACTCTTCCTGAAGCTCCTGAAGAAAGTGAAGAGAAGAGAGGAGATGAGTATCGGTGAGATAGTGGGTATTATCAGGTAGTATCAAGCTGCTCTGTCATCAATGCGTTTATTAAGAAGTTTGTGTCTGATCTGATGAGTAACAAGATGCTGTATCAAGCCTGCTGAGAGTAAGATATTTTATATTACTTCGACATTTAAATCCTTTTTGATAGTCCATCACAGTATAGGAAATATACTGTTTGTTTAAGAAATTGATTCAATGTGAAAACCCGGCGCACATTACTAAGCGTTACTAGTGAAAAATGAAGATATTGACATTGTTGTTTTTAACTAATTTTAACTAGTTTTTCAAATGAATAAATACTTTTATGTTATTGTTAAAAGGCTTGTCGTCTATACATTATTGTGAGCATGTTTAATGGTTTTAACGTATACCTTTTTTTTAACAAACATAGCTATTACTGCACAGTTTTTACTCTGCTATTCAAATATATATAATAGAAGAATTATAAGAATTGTTGAAGTGCAGGTTTTACATGTAAGCTAACAAAATTTCAGGAAGGCCGATGCGCAACGGACAAGGTAGAAGAGGAAACGGTAGATGGAGAAAGAGGGAGGGTGTAAGTTTTGAGCAATCTGGAGTAGCTATGTAAAAGGAATGGCCTGACTTGTTGAAAACAGAAGACATTAGGGTTTTTTACACGTATGTTCCTTCCCGCGTGAAACCACGATCCCGCGCGATTGAGTGCACGTGTGAAGGTGTCGGAGAGGAAGGGAAAACGGCTTTTGAGCGTACTGCAAGTTTTCCCGAGCGCAATACCGTACGCTCCAAGCACTCCAAGAGCGTATGTGTAAAGGGCATTAATAGCGTCCTTTACACGTAAGCTCTTTTGTGAGTGCTTGGAGCGTGAAGCGCAATCCCTTACGCTCCAAGCACTCGCGAAAGAACGTACGTGTAAAGGGCGCTAATTGCATTCACGTAGTACAGAGACAACATTAGTAACTACCTTTTTATTATCGATTTAAAAGGAAATTATGAGTAAGAATAATGAAAGGATTTGTTGAATAGATTCAAAAGAACCAAAATTCCGGAGAAAATAAAAATTTGCTACCGTATGTTTTGGGTGCTGCCATAATGTGCCATCCAAATCCTTTAGGCAAAGTTGATATTACAATGCAAAACGACAGCTGGAGCAACTCTTCTTGTGTATGAATACCGTGATTAAGAAATAGTGACCCATTTGAAAATTTTGCCATGAAATATTATAATAATATATTAAGTAAGATTAGGTGGTAGGTAATATATTAGGTGAGATTCACTCGAGGGAGCCTGTAACCCCTACAGGGCGCGTCATCAAGTGGCGGATCGGGGAATGCCTTAAATGGAATTTCCATCGGTTTGTAGAAGGGAAATAAAATACCTACTACCGACCAACAGACAAAAATACAACCTCTTTTGAGGTAATGGCTTCTCTCTTCTATGAATAGTGCAGTTTTCCTTCTGCACTATTCGTAAGACACGACAACGACAACAGAAACAACAACATTAGGTGATATTTCTTGTCTATACTCTACATAATCAAAACTGTCCGAAGACATCCAGGTGTCTTGCGTATTACTTAACCAGAAGTGCGTAAGAGCTATGGTGCGTAAGTGCCATCTTTTGATATCGTGACAGTATTTAATCAGCTAATAGACTGCTCGCTAAATTTTGGATCATTCTATGGAAGTTTTCCCCACTTCTCCAAAATAGAACTCACGAGTTAATTCTTTGGTTGTTGCAGCTTAGCTCAAAGTCACCGTTCTATTTCACGCCACAGGCGTCCGATAGGAATACTATTAGGGTTCTGAAAGGGCGAATTCAAGTTCTTAGACAATTTAAGATAATTACCATAGGTTTACTGTGCTTTTAACTTTTTTGGGGAGGGGGCACGAATAGAATTCAGTTAGGGCCCTCCTCAGAGCATTGACTGCCGGACGGTCCTTAAAATATGAAATATTATGATTTTAAAAAAAAAAATTGAATAACAATAAAATTGATGTTTGAGTAGTATTCAAAAGTTATACAATGAGAAAAATAAATAAAATATAAATAAAATGCGAAAAAAAATATAGCATCGAATTTTTGTTATGGATCATATCATAGTTAAATGCTATGTTAAGGCTAAAGACATAATCGGAATCTTCAGTTTCACAGTTTAAAAAAGCAGAAAAAAAGCAATTTTCTTAAAAGTTTTCTACAATTTTCCGATTTTAACTGAACTTCTATTAACGTTTTAATTTATTTCAAGTTAAGTTAGGTTGGGGCACCCCCCTCCGACACTACGCCTATGGTAATTACTGATGACAACAGGAAGCTTTCTGACTGCTTTGCCCATCAAGTCCTTTGGAGACTGCGTCAGCAAAATATCGCAATAGACTAAACCATACGTGGATATTAATATCTTTAAACAACTGCCGCACTGCCAGCGATTAATGCAAGGTTATGTTATCCAGTTAAAAAGCTAATGGGTCTTCAACCGAACTGTTGCCATAATAATGAAGTGGATAGATGTCAAAGATATTAATATATGAGCCATTATTAATATATAAGCCAAATCGGTTAAGTCCACTTTTTGAAATTTTTGAAATTTTAGTGTGTCAAAGCATTTGATTGCTAACTTTTTGCATTCATAATAATTTTCCTAAATAAGGATTAACACCACTAAAATGACAAATTTGTTTTTCGCCATCGAATAATAAGTAACATTTTTCGGAAGCCAATGAAGTTAAGTCTGTAATGTAAATCGTTTCAATAATGCAATTCAAACGCAGAAGCAAGTACTTGATGATAACTGTCACTCCTTTAGTATTGTTTCATCAGAAAACAGTAACATAAATGATTCAGTTAGAGTCTAATTGCTGCAGTAAGTACTTGGGAATTATTTAACAATTATTCCCTTTTATTCTCTAGTAAAAAACTAATTTGAAGACTGAATTGTATGTTATTACTTTTTTTCATTTGCCAAATCTGTTAAGACCCTTGGTCACGCAAAAATTATAAAATAATAATGATTACTCCAAGGATATTTTATCTTCTTTCATATGTCGTCAGATAAAATCAACATCTGAAATAATACATTCTACAGTGTTTATTTGAACTTATATTTTCAGAGGAATTTTAAAAAACAATGTTTATTATTTTATCCCTTTTCTTCACTTTTAACGTAGGATTACGTTCTTCCATAACGGTCCTCCGGAAAGCAAAATTGCAGACGCTAAAACCTTTCTTCGTCGGGAGTTATAATTTTGGCAGCGCGCCAAACCCAGTCTGTATCGCTTGGGCAAGCGATACAGAGCTATACAGTTAAACAGAAAAGTACCAAAATGCGTCAAAATTTTGACTGACTGACACACACACACACACACACACACACACATATATATATATATATATATATACACATAACACATACATACATATATACATACAAAAGAGGTAAGCAATGATAAGTAATCCTACGTTAATAAACTGAGGGAGTTTCGTTTGAAGAGACTACCTGAAATTTTTTTTTTTATTTTATGGGCTTAACCGATTTGGTAAGTAAGCAGGTAATATATGGCTCAGTTTTGACATTTTTTGTGAGTTGACATAATGGTGCTCAACGAAAAAATACCCGCATAAAATGGTATTGCGCCTCCTCCATTGAGTATGACATTTTAGTAAGTTCAGTTGGTCCAGTCAGTTAAACCTCTTAAAGCTGCTATGTACTAACCCCATTGGATTCGCTCACCTCAATGTTAACCTACGGAGAAAATTTGTCCACGGATTGCCGACTTGGAATCAAAGATTTTTTAAAAAAAATTGTACTCCGTCATAGAGAAAAAAATTTTACATTTGTGTACCTTTTTCGTTTTTTTTAAAAAAATGCAATTAATATTTTAAAATTTAAATTATTCGGGAAAAAATCTGGTATAGTGTGTTTTAAACGCTCATAAATTCCTTCGGTGGACGAAATTTATAAAATGAATCCGGTAGCGCTTTGCAGAAAAGTTCAGGCTATCTGACAATACCAATTTTATTGGATTATCAGCATTTATGTACCTGTAAATAGGTGACAAAAATATATTTTAAATAAAAAATTTGGGGGCAGCGCTTAACCCCCCTATAGAGAGAGAACCATTACAATCCTTCAAAATGTCAATCCTAAGGCGGGTGGAATTCTCGAACTGTCAACTGGACTCCTCCCACCACAAGAATCTGCAAGAAGAGGAAAAGGGAAATACGATTTTTTTCTTAGTACATAGCAGCCTTAAGGGGACAGGGGACCTTGAAATTCAATTGTTTATAAAATTTCAACTCTATATACAAAATGAGAATAATTAATTTTCTATTTAACTATACATTGAAAACCCTTAGAATTCAAAATAAGGATTTTTTGGCAAAATAATGCATGTATTTCAAAAAAAAAAAAAAATTCAAAAATGCTAATGTTTTTTAAAAAGCTCCATGCGCATTCTATATTAATTAAAATTCTTAAATTTTGTATTGTAAGTTTACCATATGTATATAAATAGAAATGTGAATTTATTTATTTTTTTTTTTGTATGAATCTAAAGTCTTAAATTTCTTTTTCTATTCTGCCTTTTATTTTTTTATGTTGTTTACTCTATTTAATGGTCTACAAATTTGAAAAATATTTTATTTCAAGCAATTATGCACAGTTTTGTGACAAACACTTCAATTAACAATTCCGAGAAATTTGGAAGATATCAGAAGAAAATGAATACGCATGGAACCTTTTGAAAAGTTCTAGCATTTTTGAAGAATTTTTTGATAAATAGGTCTTATTCTTCCACAAAATATTTATTTGGGATTTCTAAGTATCTTCAATGTAGTAGGAAAGAATATAAATCATACTCATGGGGTATATAGATTAAAATATTTAAAATTAAAGAAGAAAGAGATTGAAAGTCCCTTGTCATCTTAATACTCTAATTTACTCCCGCATAGACAGAATGTGGGAGATAACTGAATACGTTACAAAGAAATGCATAAGAATCAAGCAAAGTTATATATATATTTTTATTTTTGGTCATATATATAGTTTCATATAGCATCCTTTATTTGTGAAAAGAACTGTTTTTCAGTCCATTTAACATATTATACTCGCAAATGAGAACGCTTTAAATTTAATGTCTCTTGAAGGACTGAAAACATGAAAAAGCAATCTAGAGAATAACATCAAACTGGCCATGCAGATAATTAATTCCTCTTTCAGTATTAAAAGCAATAACTTTTGTCATTCAAATTGGTCCCGTAACAACAAACTCAGCTGTACTCATTTAATCTTATTGTGGTTTGGAAATGCTAGTTAATTACCTTCGTTTTGAGTATTACGTATTTACTGCATCAACAATTTTAAATGAAAGCAACTGTCTTATCAGCAAAGGCTAAGAGAAGTTTTTTAAACTCACATCTCATTGTAAGTTATAAAGAAAAGGTTTAAAAACGCTGATGAGGGGAAAAAAATCCCTGTTAATTATTTTTTCCTACATACGTAATCACTTGCTCCGACTGTCTGCAATAGATAAGTTTTTTTTCCTTAAAAACGTGAGTTATTGTTGCTTTCTTTTAAAAAGACAACAATGGAAAACAATAGGAACGCTTTCAGAGCATCTTCAAAAGAAAACGAGAAATGTTAGTCAGCCGAGATATAGACTGGCTAATCGCAGTTAAATTTAGGCACTGCATCTGTATTTAACTGCTATCAACCCCTCTGCGCATTAAATGATAAAAGTATAACGTTTTAAATCTATTCATAGAGAATCGGAAAGTTAGTTTTATAGTTAGAAGCATTACTGTGAAAGCTGTTTTAATGCATTCACACATTCTAAATTAATGAAAATAGTTTGTTTAAAACATTCATTATAAAATGCGGTGATAAAAAAATTTCAATTTACTACTTAAAACATTTTACTTTAAGACACTGCTCTCAAGAAATAGATAAAGAGACCAAAGGGAATTAATTTTGAAGGAATTTTTAAACAATAAATTCACGTACAGAATTCTTACGTAAGTTTTATGTGGTACAGAAACAGCCAGAAGGGTATAGCTTTAGTGTATTAAAAGATATATAACATTGTTCCTTTTCTTTCGGTTCTTCCATTATTTCTAACATCTTTTAATTGTTTTATTTCTCCCCTCCAATAGTTATATCCTTTAACACTAATAACTATTTTCTCGTATACGGTAAAAAATATTTTTTCCTGTTCGTTTAGCAATTCGCAGTCATCTGTTTTTCAGAATTAGCTCTAAAGCAAGACAGCAATCACTGAACCAGAAGACAAATGATTCCCGCTTCAATGAAACTTAATAACACCCTGTATGTATTTCGTACAACAGTTTTGAGTTAACTGAAAAACCGGAAAAAGACAGTTAATTAGAAACTGTCGACAGAAGTGGCACTTATCTGGAGTTTTAACCTTTTTTTCACCTTAAAGAGTCTTAATAAGAGTCTCATAGTGTCTATAATAGGACACTGCAAAGAGATAAAAGATTTTATTTTCTTGACAGGGAGGGGGGGGGGTACAGGTTTTAAATTTTTTTATGGAAATGATAACTTACTTGGGTTTTTTCAAATAGCTACAGTAATCTTGTGCCACACGAGGGTTAAACGGGCAGAAGTTAAAACAGGTTGTTTAAAGCCGATTCCAATAGATTCAAACAGTCCTGCCATGCACGGCGCTTGAACATTCTTCCGAAGGACATCGATAATTTGGTCATCGTCGTAGGAGTTAATACCGCCACCTGAGTGAAAGAACTAGGTAATCCACAAACTAAGCTGTCCAGACGGTCGGTCCATAAGCAATGTTTAGCCTGAAGACCAGAAGCTGAGTAGCAAAACCTGCCGAGAGTTGATTTCCCCTGTTCGGTTTATGTTTAGTATGGGCATGGGTTCCGGACAGACAGTACAAATCTATCGACCAACTTGGGCAACCGGGGCCCCGCAAGAGCTAGGTAACTCCAAAAAAATTATTACGATATCTGGCTATTTATAGCTAAATTACATAAGAATTGAATGCAATAATTACAAGATAAAAAGAACTTTTTACATACCATGTTTTTAAATTTTCTGTTGAATCATATAAACTTGACAATTCTATGTATTAATAAATACATTTAAAATTTTTTTTGATGAATTATCCCATCAACTTGAAAGAAAATGAAGTTAATTCGAAGTTAACTTGCATTTAACTTTTCGTTCCCGTTCCGGCCGATAGATGGCTGCACCAGTATACAAAACAAAATTAACTGAAAATAAATTTAATTCTGCTTAAAGATGGCTAAAAGTATTTAAAAAATGCATTGTCATCGCGTTCTGAGCTATTCTAAAAGTTTGAAATGTCTAGCTAGTCGGGAAGTTAGCTAAAAATCGATTGCAAGATTTGAAAGGGACAAACACACAAACAAACAAGATAGCAAATTAATAAAAACATGGTAATAACTAGACAACTCACTTTGATGCTAACCTAATACCATCTGTTGGCTAGTGTAATAATTAGGCAAACAGAACAACGAGTATTTTCTCACTGCAAGAAGTAGACATTTGAGATCTTCAAGAACTTGAAGAATTGGGTCACCTATTTCTTGCAGTCAGGTGACGAACGTAGTCATGCTTGTCATTGTCACGGCGGTGATCGAATTTTGACCGCACAACCTAGTCTCTCAACCTATTGACCTCCAGGAAACTTTCCCTTAATGTTTTCACCACGAATCGGTGCGACAGCCCGATAGTCACAATGTGAAGTCACGTGTAAGTCAAAGTGACTCCGCTGTGGAGTCTCGCGTGATTTCGCCCCGTAAGGTTATAATTACTCCACAGTAATTGGCCGTGCACTTCATTTCCAGGTCTCGAAGTGATCGCAATGCGACGTGGATTGCTGGTAACAGTGGAACAAATTGTATTTTGTAAAACAAAAATAATAAAGTTACATAAGAATTTACAAATTGTTAAAGAAGCTAGAGCAATTAATTTACACTGCTGTTATTGAGTTTACACTTTAAATCTGTCATAGGAATTGAAATGCAGCATCCCGGAGGCACAAAACTGGCGGGTTTTTTTTTTAAAAACTGTTAATAGTCAAATCAAAAAGTCGGTAATGCATCGAAAATTGCTAAATCCGTCATGTAGTAGTGCTTTGAGCAACACACAGGCTTGTACGATGCTACTGAAGGTAGTCCTTCATTTTCAACATCCAAATAAAACAAGTAAAACTTTTTTATTTGTTTTGTGATGAACCTACAAATATTTTTCCATTTTTATATTTGATGATAAAGCATCGAATAATAATAGCAGTTAAGATGATGTTACAGATGAAATATTCCAATCTATATAATCAAAAGAAAATTCTTATGACCTTCCTCTAAAAATGATGTATGGCAAAGAATTTCGGTTTTTTTTACGGTTCCCAATGAATGCGAAAAATATGATTTTTTTAAATACAGACAGCTTGAAATTTTCTTCCCTATAATTACCATTGTAAGAATTTTCCTGATGTTTTAAGAAATGTATACAATGCATGTTACTTGTTAATATGAGAGTAGAATTTGTTAGTTTTTCTATTATAAGTTTTTATTATAAGTTTTTTCACCTGACACTAAACACTCGACTTTTGAAAAATATAGAGGAAAAATTAATTTGTGTATTTTAATTTCAGTTTTAGCGTGCCCAAGAAGTTCCACACAAGAAATCTTTTTCACTGATGTGAAATTAACGTATTAGAGAAACTGATGTTTCATTAGATAATAATGACAGCTTAGAAAATTTTCTACGTTATTTAGATTAGGTTTTTGCGAATAATGTTTTTCTTTCTTCAGTGAAGTTTCTTTAAATTACATTTTTTAAGTACTGGACTTCAATTTAGCATCCTACAACCAGTCAGGTGAACCTATTAACACATTAAAGCTATTAATATCTGTTAACACCTGTTTCTAGAAATCTATTCTATTAGAAAAATATTGATAGGCAGACATGAATTGTGCCCTCGGAACACTCTTGGTATCGTGGTGATAGTCCCGGAAGATTCCTTGCTCTCATCTGCCGCACAGCCACTCAAACGGTACACTTTCGATTTTTCAGTGGCCGTCTGAAGGGTCGCATACAACTGTGGTCGCAAAACTCATCCCGTATGCCTTAACCTTTAGCTTACGGGGCCCATTTTTCCGATTCCCTCTTTAGAACGGGGAATTTCAAACCCCCTTTGTAAGAACGGCCATTAAGGGGGTTATATATATATATATGTATGTATGTATATGTATATATATATATATATGTATGTATATATATATATATATATATATATATATATATATATATATATATATATATATATATATATATATATATATATATATATATATACACTCAAGAGCCAAAACAATATGACCACTCGTACATTTTGCAATGAATTCGAAGTGGTATTTAACTGCTGCTGGAGAGTCTGAAGAATCATTCTTTTACTTACTTCTGTGTGTGATGGGAAAGGCTGCGGATCTAAGCGACTTTGATAGAGGGCAGATTGTAATGGTTCGAAGGCTCGGAACAAGTATTTCCGAAACTGCACGACTCGTGGGTTGTTCGCGACCTACAGTTGTTAGTACTTATGCAAAGTGGATGAATGACGGTGAAACCAGCAGTAGACGACATGGTGTTGGACGTCCACACGCTATCAAAGAAAAAGGTCGTCGGAGACTGTCTCGCATGGTGAAGCAAAACCGGAGCCAGACAGTGGCTCAGCTGGCAGCCTAATACAATGCAAGGCCAAGTAGAATAGTATCGCAGCACACTGTTTAGCGGACACTGTTGGATATGGGGCTACGCAGCAAACGTCCCACTCGTGTGCCTTTGCTGACCTAGCGTCATCGCCAACTGCGCCTGCGCTGGGCCCGGGAACATCGCGACTGGTCCATGGATCAGTGGGAGAGAGTTGCCTGGTCAGATGAATCATGGTTTGTCATTCATCACGCCGATGGCCGTGTCAGGATACGCCGTCTTCCAGGCGAACTGTTGCTCCTTCAATGTACAGTAGGTCATAAACAGGCCGGTGGTGGCGGTATTATGCTTTGGGGGACGTTCTCTTGGGCGTCTCTGGGACCCGTGGTTGTGGTAGAGCAGACCATGAATGCTACAGGGTATCTGAACATCATTGCGGACCAGTTGCACCCTTACATGGCCTCTGTTTTTCCAGCTGGAAATGGAATGTTCCAACATGACAACGACCCGTGTCTCGAGGCTAAAATTGTGTTGGAGTGGTTCCAGGAACATGATGCTGAATTCCAGTTAATGTCCTGGCCGCCTAACTCACCGGATCTCAATCCGATAGAACACATTTGGGATGTCATGGGACGGCAGCTCACAGTTCAAAGACCACCAATTCGCAATATCTTGGATTTGCGTGACCGTTGATTAAACATCTGGTACAATCTGTCTCCGGCCATCTACCAAGGACTTGTGGCATCCATGCCAAGGCGGGGTGAAGCTGTGTTGCGCGCCAAAGGTGGTTTAACTCGTTATTGACAGGTGGTCATAATGTTTTGGCTCTTGAGTGTATATATATGTTAAAAACTTAAAACTCACGGCGCAACAGTCCGATGTGGACCAGGGCCGGCGGTTCCCATCTCCGCTTTCGTAACCGTGGGCTTGGGGTGCCATACAGCATATGTCTCAGTCAGGTGGTCAACCTGACGTGGGACCCCCAGAGTTTAGTTCCCAAGCATGCTTGGTCCTCATTTTATCGACCCACTGAAGGGATGAAAGGCTGAGTCGACCTTGCCCAGTCACACGGTTGAACCCTGGACCTGTGGGATGGCAGCTTGACGCTATATATATATGTATGTATATATATATATATTGCCAGATAGTATATATATATATATATATATATATATATATATATATATATATATATATATATATATATATATATATATATATATATATATACACTCATGGACAAAAAAATTAGCGCACCAAGAAATAATTGCGGTATTGTAACGAAACTTGCAATGAAGGTACATGTCGGGGAGATATGCAAATGATTAGAAATGCAGCGTGATTGCGCATTACGTATAGCCGGTAGAGGGCGTTGAACATCGTACTCTGTAGAGTATAAAACAGGTAACCAAAGCTTGTTTGAGTGTGCTGAATCATTTACAAAGGAAGAGCTGAGATAGACATGCCATTACGCCGTGTTCGAAGACAATATATGCAGTTGTCGCAGTTTGAGAGGGGGAGAATCGTCTGGATGATGGAAGTTGGGTGGTCAGCTAGGCGAGTAGCTCGTCAATTAGGCCGCTCTGATTGTGTTGTGAGGAGGTGTTGGCACCAGTGGACCCGAGAGATGTCATGTACACGAAGACCAGGCTAAGGACGCCCTCGACAGACCAGTCGTCGAGAAGACCGCCACATCGTAAGAAATGCAAGCGTACAGCCAACTGCTTCATCGGCCGCCATCCAGGCACAGGTAGCACCTTCACTAGGGGCCTCTGTGTCTTCTCGAACCATACGAAGGCGCCTGGCTGAAGGACAGTTGGTATCGCGGCGCCCATTACGTGTGCTGCCCTTGACGCCCACCCATCGACGCCTCCGTTTGGAGTTTTGCCGCGAACGAGGAAACTGGACTGCAGCGGAATGGAACCAGGTCGTCTATAGCGACGAATCCAGATGCAATCTCGGCAGTGATGACAATCGTGTTCGTGTGTGGAGAGCCCGTGGTGAAAGCTTCAATCCCCTACGGTGAACGCTTCACCCCTAGTATTGTTCCGTGGTACCATGACAGCCCAGCGGTATGTTCATGAAATCCTGCAACCACATGTGTTGCCACTCATGCAACGGCTCCCAGGAGCCATTTTTCAACAAGACAATGCTCGGCCTCATATGGCAAGGGTGTCACAAGACTGTCTCCGCACTGTTACTACCCTTCCTTGGCCTGCCCGATCCCCAGATTTGTCTCCAATCGATCATATCTGGGATCATTTGGGACGACGAGTTGGGCATCCCACGAGTTTGAACGAACTAGAGGCAAGGTTACAGCAAATATGGAACGAAATGTCTCAAGACATCATCCAGAACTTGTATGACTCAATGCCCTATCTTATCGCATCGTGCATTCGCGCTAGAGGGGGTCCAACGGAGTATTAACTCCTCCGTTCTTTTGCCTTTTTCTCTGAAATAAATTATCCTTTTTTGATTTTCTTATCATTTACTTATATCAAAGTAGTCATTACGTATGTAAAATTTCGTTTCATTTTGACGACTCCTTCTTGGTGCGGATTTTTTTGTCCATGAGTATATATATATATATATATATATATATATATATATATATACACTATCTGGCAAAAAGTTTCCGGACGCCCAGTGGTACGGACTCCGAGAGTCCTAAGGCATATATTAATATGATGTTGGTCCTCCTTTTGCATCGATGACAGTCTGCACAGGTCTGGGGAGACTTTCGACCAGTTTTTGATAGGTGTCCATAGGAATTGACTTCCAGTCGTCTATCACAGCTGAAATGAGTGATGGCAGTGAGGATGGTCGATTTGGCTGGTTACGTAATCTGCGTTGTAATTCGTCCCGAAGGTGTTCAAGGGGATTTAGATCGGGGCTCTGAGAAGGTCAGTCCAGATTTTGAACACCCATTTCGTCAAACTATTCCTGCGCAAGTCTCGTTGTGTGAATTGCGTAGTTAGTTATCCTGCTGGAAAAGAAATGGGACTTACCCGAAATATTGCCATAGAGTAAGGAGAGCAGCATTGTCCAGAATGTCCACACACATCTCAGAGTTCATGTTTCCAAACAGAGGAGCTAAGGAACCCAGGCCAAACCATGAAAAATATTCCCACACCATATATATATATATATATATATATATATATATATATATGTTGGGATACATGCTATCCCAACATATATGGATTCCCCAAAAATATGGATATCCCCCAAAAATATGGATTTGAAAAATTATCAACAAAGTGTCGTCCACAGCGTTCGGTGCTTAGTGTGAAATGCATTCACAGTGGGCGTGGAGGAAGGGGGGGGGGTTCGCCTGCGGATGTCTTCTTCCACCGGTGGGGGCAAAATCCTCTAGGGCCCTGGAAGACATGACGGGCCCTACCTGGTACCGTGAAATGCATTCACTGCGTGAGTCCGTGATCGAATCACGGTTTGGGCACTGTGTGATGTAACCTCATAAGGTTTGGTTTGGAGCGCTACGGTCAACTAATTGCTAATTAGACCGGGATCTACAGTTTAAAGTCGATTCCTAACGGTTACAAGCTTCCATGCCAATAATGGGACTTGAACCCACAGGATCTGAACCGATTATCGTAACCTCATAAGGAGCTCCGTTGTTTTATTTATTGGGTAATCAAGCGATAGTAAAATAGCCAACAAGTGCTCTAACCCAAACCCTGCCATAAAGAAGACACCATCATTGTGTATAGGTTGGATGTCCCAAGGATAGTTGAAAAAAAAGTTAACAAAATATTATAAATACGCCTTTGTTAATCTTTTAAGTTTCTTACTGCTACTCACTTATTTAATTAATTTCGTATATAATTTTCCTAGAGGCAGATCCATAAAGATCCTATCACCAATGCTCCTAAGACTAAATTTCCGGACGGACCCTTCAAAGAAATCAGTACTACATATTTTACATTCATAGATACTATCAAAACTAATTAAAAATATTGCCCTCCAATTTATTACAATGGGAAGGAAAAAAGAAAATTTCGTATCTCCACCTCTGAGATTTATATATGCTCGCGTGAACCATAAAAGGAACGATATAAAATTTTTATTGTAATACAATAACGATATATTTTGCTTAAGTTTAAGAGAATTCTCATGCAGAGGAGTGGATTAATGATTTTTAATTCATACACGTTTCGTTGGAAAATATTTTAGCACGATACGAGATAGCGTGACGCTAAGGCAAAAGCCAATCGGAATATAGAAAGTGAAAGAAGATAATTCCCTAAAACTTTGTGGGTAATTACAAATTTTTGATCAGGCGAGTTATTAATTATGAAGTTAATTAAAAACACCGAGTTAAATTAAACTTCGTGTATTCGCGGGACGAATTTCCCTTTTCGCACTGAAAACACAATTTTGTGGCTTTTCAAGTCGCAATTTGTTTTAAAAGTGAGAATATTTTTCGCTATTAATCTTGGAAAACTTTTATAGTTTTAATCGGATCCGTAATTACGGGAGCCCGAAAAAAAGTGGCAGAGGGTAATTTATTGCCGAAATTTGATTTTCTCTGTTTAGCTGCATCTTGAATGGCCCTTGTGCGGAGCGGGAAGTTAAAATTTTAATAAGTTTTCTTCACCCTAATGGACGTGAAAGAAGTAAGCGAAGTCGCTGCGAGGAATTTTCGTTAAAAATGTTAACGGTGATTTAATGCGAGTATTTTGAGATTAGCTTATTTTTTTTCCCGCAGCTATTCGGTACTCTCGGTGAGAGTTATATATGTTAACAATGTGTAACATACACTTGCTACAGGTACAGTGCATGTAAAAAAACAAGAGTGATGGGTGGTATTAAAAGCTTAATTTCCATGAATCACGTATTTCAACAATTTAGGTCACACAAATTTGAAAAATACGTAGCGTGTGGTGTGCATTCCAGTTCATTAAAAAGTATACATATAAATATGCATGTATATATATATATATATATATATATATATATACAGGGTGGTCATAAAAAAACTTTGCCGATATATGAACCTCTAGCGGCCGTTCCGTTCAATCGATCGAGATGAGATTTCAGATATAGTTATTCAGAGGTATGAGTTCAAGATTCTGTGAACGGCATCAAAGTGGCGCTCACGGTTACGGTTATAGGTATAGAAATTCGAAATTTTTGAATGGCAACGCCCACTTTTTCCCGTTGCAAATTGCTCAATGCATGCGAAAACCCCAAATAGTGTAGGAACGGTACGTGTATCACAAAAAACGGACGCGTTATGCACGCACAAAAAGCAGATCTGCGAACGGCCTACAAAAACACGATCGGGGTGCACGGAGGAAATTTGCATATGTCAGAGGCAAGACACCAATCACTCATGACAACACAGATCGGACAAAAGAAAACTTTTATTTGGATTACACATTTTCCACATGGGTGCCATCGTCGTGCTTTTGTTGGCCATTCGCAGAGCTGTTTTTTGTGCGTGCATAACGAGTCCTTCTTTTGTGATACACGTACCGTTCCTACGCTATTTATGGTTTTCGCATGCGCTGAGCATTTTGCGACGGGAAAAAGTGGGCGTTGCCATTCGAAAATTTCGAGTTTCTATACCTATAACCATAACCGTGAGCGCCGCTTTGTTGCCATTCCCAAAATCCCGAGCTCATACCTCTGAATAACTATATCTGAAATCTCATCTCGATCGGTTGAACGGAACGGCCGCTAGTGTTCTGTATATCGTCAAAGTTTCTTTATGACCACCCTGTATATATATATATATATATATATATATATATATATATATATATATATATATAAATATATATATATATATATATATATATATATATATATATATATATATATATATATATATATATATATATATATATATATATATATAAATATATATATATATATTTTTTTTTTGTGATAGTAATCACAATGGGAAAAATTAACACACGGGAATTGATTCATATAACTTGTTGGCGATGCAGTCGCCAGAAGAGGTACACAGAGCCAGAGAAGAGGTACACAGATTACATAGTCCTATTTTAATCAACTGGAAGCATTACGATGGTATTCGTCGTCCATACAACAGGACGGGACGAGAAAAAGCGAAGGTCTATATCCAAGGAGATTTAGGAGAGAAGGGCCATGGCCCCACCGGACTTGCCCGGCGTCCGCCAGGACGGGACGCGAAAACAGCAGTTTACATGATTACTGGAGAAAAAGAAGAAGAGTCTTCCGTCCAAGCGATTATCAAATGATAGTTTTCTGATTTTGCCACCAGGGGGTCGAAATTACTCTCGAATTTAGTTTCATGGAGTTCACGTGTCTACGTCATGGTTCTCATGGGAATTAACTAATTGCTAGATTACGCGCTTGCTAGATCTGCGTTTTATTAAAAAGAAAGAATTTGAAAACAAGACTTATTTAATTTATACAAATTTAATGAGGCCTTCGGTTCGGTCAAGATATTATGGGTAGGGTGTTGAGTTCATATATTTTAAATGCCTGCTTAATGATCTGGAGGGCCAGTATCAATTATAACTTACATTATTTTTAGGTTACAATTTGGTAAAAGGGTTGTGCTTTATTAAAAAGAGAATATGCTTTAAAAGTAATTTAGGAAGACGCGTTTTCTTGTTACTTACACACACACACACACACACATATATATATATATATATATACATACATATATATATATATATATATATATATATATATATATATATATATATATATATATATATATATATATATATATATGTATACATATATATATATATGTGTGTGAAATACATTCACAGAGGCATACATTGTTGTTGTTTATTGAGCCCTTGGCAAGTCCATGGCTCCACACCTTTTAATGGCAACATATATAGTCCCCTAAGATATACATTTTTGTGTACTCTGTTCGTGGCCCTTCTGAACACGGCGCCCTTGGCAATTGCTCCGATGACAAGGCGTTGATAAACTACTGTATACATACATATATATATATGTATATATATATATATATATATATATATACACATATATATATATATATATATATATATATATATACACATATATATATATATATATATATATACAGCAAAACTTTTGAGGAGTGTCCGGCTGAGAAGTTTCACTTTAAATATAAATTTATATATATATCCATATATACTGTAACATATTCCGTGCTTGGTGTCAAAGCCGACACGCTAGGTAGCGTCACACCGGTTATGTTTAGTGATAAACAGCTTACTAATAAGAACTTTTTACACTGAATATCAATTTATTAGAGAGTCTGGATTAAATACTTCACAATTAGGTCGTGTTCTGGAACATACATTTTACATTAATAATGTTCTTTGAAGTCTGCGATGCACGCTAAAGATTGTCCGTTCAGCTGGCTGGCTGATCTGCCACTACGGATCGTAGATCGGGCCTTCAGGCAATAAAACTCTAATTGTAGAAGTCTCAGTTGCTGGGAATGGATTCCACTCGTCGGAACAGGCTGGAATGAGGCGAACTCGAACTCCAGACGCTGTGTGGTCTAATTATCAGAGTAGTGGACGGTTCGTCCCACGTTCTCACCAAAGAAGCTAGCTGCTTCGGAAATACTAAAGATCAAGTTTTGATCTCCAAATAACCCTTCTCAGCGAGAAAAAGGTCTTCTTCACACAGGGGGGCTGAGCCTCCAAAAATGTCGAAGTCACTCAAAGTGACTGGAGCTAGGAGATCAGCTATCACTCCTAAACTCAGGCTTCGAAACTCGTCTCCCCCTAAAAAAATCTCCGGCATCCGTTTTTAACACTTTTTCCCCTGGCGGGATCTGTAACATCCCCGCTCTTTGATCTGGGGCTCTGATAGGTCCTTGGCCTTGAACCGTGTGCAAAACTATATTTGTTCTTTATATCGGCAGCACACGTTGGGTCATTAGGTCGTCTCATCAGGGGGATGGTCTGCCTTTGTTAGTCTTTTGTGTTATAGTGTCTTCGCTGTAGACATCGGGGCGCCTCGCTATTGTCAAGTCGCTCCTCGCTTGCGAGTCGAAGTTGACTCCTTTCGTAAGTCACCCTCGGCAGGGGGAAACCTATTCTTTCCGCAGTCCGCCGCTGGCTTACTCTGTTTCAAGCCGAGGTTAATAATTTTCTGGGCCACGAGGAGGGGAAATCTCACAGCCCCTCCCCCCTTTGAAAAAGATTTTGCGGTTCCTGCAAAATCTGAAATGCAAGGATTAGGTACAGGGGATTCACTTGTATTCCATCTCTAGAGGCATCCCTGTCAATTTTAATCAATGCATCAACGTTTGTTACAGACCAACTTTTACATTTACACTATACTTTCCTTAACATTACAATTAATTTATAGTAGAAAAAATATTTTACATTAGCTCAATACCTTGATTTAAAGGACATTAGATTTCATTTATAATTATCTAAAAAACATTTACATTTACAACATTACCTTACTAAAAAGAGAAAAAACTTTATCCTAGTACAACTTTTAATTCAAACAATACACTTATTTACAAATATAATAAGAAAAAAAATGTTACAATTCAAGTAATTTTAGCTTATTCCGCTCTACTGAGACAGTCAGCATGTTTGTTTTGTGATCCTGGCCTATGAACAATCTTATAATTAAATGGTTGCATAGCTAGAGACCACCTCATAAGCCTATGGTTGTTACCGGCATTATTTTTCTCTATTCGCTGACACGGGTCGCAAGATTTTACGAACCTCTCCGCGTCTTTGGTGCACTGGGGCCAATAATAATAACGCAATAGCTCCTTTTTCGTTCTGAGGACCCCCATATGTCCCCGTAATCCCTCGTGAGTCAAAATTAAGATTCTGGCTCGAAGACATTTAGGAATGACTAACTGCCTCCGTTCTTTGCCTCTGTGATCCGTGGATCTTCTGAACAACAACCCTTTTTCAACCAAATATTCGGTTGTGGTTTTATTTTTAACCCTATTCCAGAGGGGCTTTAGTTCTTTACACCTCTCTTGCTCTTTTCGGAAAATTTCTGAGCTTACACCCGCTAAATCCATTTCTGCGCTCCCTTCTCCCGGGGGCAGTACTAATTCGCTCTCGACCTGGACCGTTCCCTCTTCACTCTGATCAGTTTCGGTTTCAACTCCTACGGCAGGAATTGAATTTTCTAGTTTTTCTCCTCGACTTATTATGGCTAGCGACCGGTTTCGCGTAACGATGCCGTTCACGGACTGGGGTTCGCTTTTGAGCCTCTCTACGAGTTCCTGGGTGTAATTTCCCATTAAGTAATGGTTCATTCCTACTGATTTTCCTACCACTGCTGCTTTCGTGAGCAGATCCCCATATTTCTCACTTTCTATTCGCACTCTAGCGACCGGTAAACTCCGCAATTCATTTTCTAAGGCTGTGCGGACCCATACCCTTTCTCCGGTAAAATCTGAGGCGTTTATTAATTTAATAGGGGCTAGATCAAAACTCGAACCACTGTCCCTGAGAATGGTGGTTTCGATACCGTTTATTTTTGCCTTACTTAAGTATGGCTTGAACACTGGTTCAAAGATCTCCGCAGTAGCTACACTGTTTACACGCTCGGCAGTGTGCCTGTGTAATTCGGGGCACTGAGGTCTCAGATGATCGGTCGACCCACACTGATAACAAGCCGGGGGCTTACGTCTTTCGAACTCGCGTGTGCGCCAGTTATTCCCACCTGATCCTTGGCTCCTCCCGTTAAAAGAGTTAGACCTTTCCCAGTCTCCCTTTTTATCCTCATTTATCTCCTCGGCGATTTTGGGTTTCTCTGCCGCCTTTTTCTCTGGTGGTTTTAAATTAAGGGGTTTTCGAATAGTGCGCCTTGTCGCTTCATATTCGTCCAATTTTTTCACTAAGATGTGAGGGTCCACTATAGCTCCCCAATCATCTAAAAAGTGTTCTCGGATTTCCGCCGGGACGCGTTTTTTAATATGGTCTGCAACCATGAGATTCTTAAGGGCTTCAAAATCTTTTACACTTACCCCTTCAAGCCATCCCTCTAAATAATTTCTCAGCTCGAAAATTAAATCTTTCCATAGGGCACCTGGCCGCCTCTGGTGTTGATTTAGTTTAACTCTAAAAGTCTCCGGACTTAACTTAAAACGGCTCAGAAGTAATTTCTTTACCTGATCGTAATCATCTGCTACCTCAACGGGTTCGCGAATAATTATTTCAGCGATCTCCGTGGGTAATAATGAAAGCAAATGCATCATTCGTTCCCCGTCTTCAACCTGAGCCTTGCGGGCCTGACGTTCGAAAAGAGTTAGGAAGAGCGAAATGTCCGACTTATCCGGATCATATTTCTGCATTAGGGTTTTGAAATTTCGTACGGGCCTAGCGCTCTCATTCTGGGACGAAGCTACGCTGGCGGTTTCGGCTGCATGAGTCAACCGCAACCTTTCCAGTTCAAATTCTCTTTGTCTAGCTTCGCGTTCTAATTCTAAGTGTCTAAACTCGGTTTTTTCGCGCTCTTCTTTAATGATTTTTATTTGAGCCCTAACACTCTCTTCATCATACCTTGCACTGGCCAAAATTCTGTCGTATAGGTCACATTTCCTATCGTGATCCTCGAAATCAATCCCTAGATCATCTGAAAGAACCTGGAGATCTTCCTTCTTATAAGTCATTAAAAATGCCATTTTTCCTATCTCAATATAACCCAATTACACTAGTCCAAAACCAATTCTCCAAAATAATACACTCTAATACGATACGTTAATAAAGAATAATAAAAATGCACTTTTCTTAATTTCTAGCACAAATACACTTAATACTCAAAACACAATATGCAATCTCGGTTCAATAACATGTTATACAATTCTACTCAGAAAAAATTTCATCTAATACATTTCCCCACAATAACATACATACACTTGCAAAAAATTCTATGTTTTCAATAAATACACTTTACTAAATTTTGTAACACTTCGCGACTTGTTCATAAACCAGATCACATATAAAACCACAATGTCTCGAATTTCTCGGACTCAAGAAAAATATTACTGACGAGCTGATGCTCTATCGTTTTTCGAATTTCTCGAATTTTGTTAACTATAGAGTTATTTATTAAAACAACTATGTTGTCGACTTTCTCGACCACTCAGTTAACTACAGAGTTAATTATTGAAACAAATATTTTGTCGACTTTCTCGACCACTTAATCAACTAAAGAGTTAATAATTTAATACAGATATTTTGTCGACTTTCTCGACCACTTAATTAACTAAAGAGTTAATAATTTAAAACAGATATTTTGTCGACTTTCTCGACCACTTAATTAACTAAAGAGTTAATAATTTAAAACAAATATTTTGTCGACTTTCTCAACCACTTAATTAACTAAAGAGTTAATAATTAAAAAAACACTTCAAATACACATTTGCCTCTAGAGAATGAAAAAACAAGTACCTGTCCTCGAAGCTTGCTTCTCTCCTCGGGTATGCTGGCTTTCTCGGCTTAGTAGGAATGGCTCCACACTAGTCAGGCACTGTTGAAAGTTCGAATTATCGTACGCGCACACACTCACAGTCTTGCACAATCACTCACTAAAGCTGGATTCGTTCTAACGCTGCCACCATAAATTCTAATATTAGTTTAGCTGTAACATATTCCGTGCTTGGTGTCAAAGCCGACACGCTAGGTAGCGTCACACCGGTTATGTTTAGTGATAAACAGCTTACTAATAAGAACTTTTTACACTGAATATCAATTTATTAGAGAGTCTGGATTAAATACTTCACAATTAGGTCGTGTTCTGGAACATACATTTTACATTAATAATGTTCTTTGAAGTCTGCGATGCACGCTAAAGATTGTCCGTTCAGCTGGCTGGCTGATCTGCCACTACGGATCGTAGATCGGGCCTTCAGGCAATAAAACTCTAATTGTAGAAGTCTCAGTTGCTGGGAATGGATTCCACTCGTCGGAACAGGCTGGAATGAGGCGAACTCGAACTCCAGACGCTGTGTGGTCTAATTATCAGAGTAGTGGACGGTTCGTCCCACGTTCTCACCAAAGAAGCTAGCTGCTTCGGAAATACTAAAGATCAAGTTTTGATCTCCAAATAACCCTTCTCAGCGAGAAAAAGGTCTTCTTCACACAGGGGGGCTGAGCCTCCAAAAATGTCGAAGTCACTCAAAGTGACTGGAGCTAGGAGATCAGCTATCACTCCTAAACTCAGGCTTCGAAACTCGTCTCCCCCTAAAAAAATCTCCGGCATCCGTTTTTAACACTTTTTCCCCTGGCGGGATCTGTAACATCCCCGCTCTTTGATCTGGGGCTCTGATAGGTCCTTGGCCTTGAACCGTGTGCAAAACTATATTTGTTCTTTATATCGGCAGCACACGTTGGGTCATTAGGTCGTCTCATCAGGGGGATGGTCTGCCTTTGTTAGTCTTTTGTGTTATAGTGTCTTCGCTGTAGACATCGGGGCGCCTCGCTATTGTCAAGTCGCTCCTCGCTTGCGAGTCGAAGTTGACTCCTTTCGTAAGTCACCCTCGGCAGGGGGAAACCTATTCTTTCCGCAGTCCGCCGCTGGCTTACTCTGTTTCAAGCCGAGGTTAATAATTTTCTGGGCCACGAGGAGGGGAAATCTCACAATACTCTTGAATCAATATTAATTGCTGAAAAAATAATTTAATAATGAAAAATATTTACTGAAATCTCAGTAGATATGTATACTAAATTTGATTTAATAAAACTTAATAATTTTAAAACTTTTTTATTCAGTAAAATTACTTGTATATATCAGAAAATATTAAATTCATGCCAGCAAAAATATAAAGTTATATTGAATATTAAATATTTACGGAAAAAATAATAATTTATCTAATTAAAATATCTTTATAGTGAAATAAATATATAAACGATTTCACCTAACATTTCAGATGAGCCGTATAAATAAAGGTGGAAACATAAATTTCTTTTACCCGTGCATTTTACTTTGCTACCGCTATGTTGGTGCATGAGACAATGTTTCTGAATTGTTTCTGAAATTTGAACTTAAGGTTTGGTTATTTCTACTAGCTTAATTTTTCTTTAATATATTGGCAATGTCAACCTCAGCTATACTTACGCATGTACATAAACGTTAAATGGATGCTTGTTTCACAGCAGCAACATCGTTGAAACAAACATTCTTTGATGTTAATGAGAAGCTTCTGAGTAGCATCTTTACGACTCAGAAGCTTCTCCTTAACATTAAATAATGTTAGAGTCAGCTTAGAGAATTTTACAATTGGGATAAATGGACAAATATGGATTAAAAATTAAATAAAGAATTATATCGAATATAGAAAATATTTTAGCGGCAGTATTTCCAGTGAACTATGACGAAGAAAATATGACTTCTATTTTATTTTTATTTATTTAATTTTTTTTTATGCCAGTACGGAGCCCTTGTCAATGAAGACATTCGCTTTGTATCCACGATAACCGTTGGTTGCTTGCAATGGGGGCACCGAACAGGTAAACCATTGCTACCCCCCTGTTGCCAACTCAATATCTGGAGGACTCGCACTTTCTCCCAACCACTGACCCCACAGAAGGTTGGTTGAAAGCGCTTCGGTCATTTTTATTTGCTACAAGAGGGCTAATTATTCCGGGGCCTACGGCTTAAACCCGATTCTTATCGGCTACAATCAACCTTGTAACATCATCGCCTACAAACAACCAAGGGGACTCGAACCCACAGACTCAGGTACCGAATACCAGTGCCCTAGCCCTTCGGCCACCACCCGGCCGTCGTAGAATGACTTTCGGTTCTCCGGATTTGGCATGTTCATATCCGGCCTAGATGCAAAGGTTTTTAAAGGTATTTGAACTGATCACCTCCAGTCCGAAGCCCAACGCGCTACCTCGGCCACCACCAGGGGACCACATGGACTAGAAAATATGACGTTATGCAGTGCCAAACTTCTAAATACCCTTGTGAAGTTATCTTGTTTCACCCTTTTGAAGTTCAGTTCCGATTTGTTGCTACAACTGCGAGTGACAATGGGTCGCTCACAGATAAAACCTGGCTGTGTTTTGAGCTCTGAAGTTGTTGATGCGTGGTGCAAGCCTCTGTGCATTAAAGTACAGGGTGTCTCAGAAAACCTTGACGCGTTTTAAAAATTCATACAAAAAAAGTACACAAGGTAGGAACAAGAGTCTCACATATGTGTTACCTTATATATTAAGAGTTTTTTTTTTTTAGTATAGTCAATGAATTTCAATAACTGCAATTTATGTGGCACGGAGAACATCCAGTTGGTAATCAATCTTAACCTATGTGCGTTCCAAGATGGATTCCGTAGCACGTGAAATTGCAGCAATTACGCGTCTTTTGAATTCTTCAACAGGACAACCGATTATCAAGGGCACTTCCCGTTTCCAGAAACTATTTATAATAAGCCAAGATGTTGTTACGACTCGGAGGATCTTTTTCAAATTTCGTTGCACTTGCGTAACAGATCCCGTTTTGAAATACTAGCCGAAACATATTGCTTTCTTTGATGGAATAACCATTTTACAACATCCACTCTCACGGAGCAACTATTGCCACATGTTCAGTTTTTTTTATACAAAAAAAAACCTCTTATACGATAACACACCTGTGAATTTACAGTTCTTTCCTTGTATATTTCTTTTTGTGTAAATTTTTAAAATGTGTGATGGTTTTTTGAGACACCCTCTATTTTTCCAATAAAAACCCCTATGCTGAACCGTTATATCAACGTCTGCCAGCATGATGCGAAAATATACATCCATCCCTAATTATCTATCCGTACCCTATATCTAAAAATATACTGTCAGTATTTTTTAAAATTTAACAATACAAAATTGTTATTAATGAACTATCTGTTTGGAAAGAAAGCATAAAATTAAGGATGAAAGAAATTTCTAAAAAATGTACCAGATGCGAATAAATTATTGTTCGTAGCTTCGTTAAAAAAGAAACATCTGCCTTAGACAATCCTTTACAATACTTTTTTATCTGGAAAAAAAAATGAATGAAAGCTTTCACTAACAAAACAGACGGAACGCATACAATTACGATAAACATTGCATTTTGAAACAAATGGGTAAAAAATATCTTGTTTGCATTGTCTAGTTTGATTCTATTTTTATTGATTTAATTATTAAGGGTACGATGAGTACATATAACTTTAGAGATAATTTCATTTAAAGTGAATATATAGAAGTAATTATAGAATTCGTGATAAGCCTAAGATTTGCCTCGTATGATAAGTACGCTTAGTACAATATATTTTTCTGAGTGTTTAGAAATTGTTTGCTTTGCAAGCTGAAAAATATGTATGATTCATTTAACAAAAGTTTCTACTTCGTTTCCAAACAATGTAGAAAGATTCCTGTAGGCTTTTCAGGGGAAAATAAGTTTAAAAAAATATTTCTTTTTAATAAATGATAACTTGAACATTTTAATGTTCAATTAAAGAACTTGGTGCTATTACAGTTCCAACTAGTGATACGATTGGCTGAAATGGAATAGTTTTTTTTAAATGCAAGCAAATAATTACGTGCTATTTAAAGTGCACGTACAATTAGTTTCTAACACGGTATTTTAATTGTTTACCTCAGGGATTCAGTTGTAATTATTTAAAATAAACAAATTTTTAATAAGCTCTCGAAACACCAAAAAAATGTACCTAATTTGGTTCATTATGATTTTTTTCTTTATAAAAAAACATTTCATTATTTTTAACATCATGGGCACTTATTTTATCAAGAAACAGGCATTGTTCAATGATATTTTTGTGTTTATTCAGATTAAAAGGAGAGGATTATGTATTTTTATTTACCCTTTTTAGTAGCTGTTCTGAAATTATTTCATCGGTTTTTAATGAAGTTATTGAAATTTATTATATATACACTTTGAATACTTCAGAGAAAATTATAAAAGGTCGCATTCATTTATTTTGGTTTAATACAATGAAACCCCTCATTTATGGACACCCGAGGGTGGAGACATTTGTATGAAAAAATGGGAGATTGATTGAATACTTTCGGTTACTTTTGATTATCAAATTTGAGCGGTCTCCCACATAGTAAAGTGGTTAGTATTCTGAGCTGTCCCGCAGTAGGTTTGGGTTCAAATCCCGAATTAGGCTTTGTCGTTCCGGTGTCGAACCCCTCATAGGGAGCAATGCTGGCTCACCTATATGGTGCTTCCATAATAATGTAGCCAGCAAAACTTCGCGGATATTCATGGGACAACGTCAAGAAGTACTTACCGGTCAGAGACAAGTGCCTGCCGAATTGAAAAAGAAAATTAAGTGTTACTATTCAAAATGGAATCAACACGTTTATTGTATATGCAACTACTGTCCGACCACGGAAGCAAGGTCCCTGGAAGCTGTTACGCATGCGCGAGAAAAGCTAGTCTACTGAGAAAATAGGGGAAAACGTCATATTTTCGGATGTGTTTGTTTGTGAAATACGGAATGTATTTCAGACTACTTTTTGTCCGCAATTTTAAAGTTATTTTTTAAAACTTTATTTTTGATCGAATATGTGAATAATAATTTCAAAATAATAAAAAGAAAGAAGCAAATCTATTTAAAAAATAGGAGATTTATAGGAGTGGATATTTTCGGATTACATCACAATCAAAATTATCTAAAGCTACGTTTTCGGTGGTTCTTTTTTTCTGAAGTTTCCTCGGAGATTCAAATTTTGGAGTTTCTTCACCCTTTGCTTCTCTGCGTATTCTTTTTACACTGGACATTGATATCCCGGTCATTTCACAAGCTCTCTTTAGGGATTGCGAAAGTTGAACAATAACATTTCCTTCTAGTGCTTCTTTATCATACAATTTAATTACATTGTGTATTATACGTTTACAATCACTACGGAACGGCTTATTCCGAGCAGTTGTGTTGGGTAAAGGATCCATTAATTTTAATATAATAATCAAAATAACAGACGAGGAAAAAGCAAGCAAGCGCAATTAGTAACCGATTCTAAAGAATGTCGAGAGACCTCGAGACTTTTCCCCCTCCTTCCTCAGCAGACTTAACTACAGCGTAAATAGAATCGTCTGGGCACTATGCCAACCGTGGTTCTTCGTACTGTGGTCGGACTGTACCTGAGAGATTAATACATTATTTTGAAAATTCGAATTATTTTAACTTGTAAGGTTTACATAAGATTTGATTCACAAAAATCGAACTTTTAAGTGAAAAAATTAAAGAAGCCGCTTGAGTTATGCTAATTTCAAGGCATACGCGGTTGGTATAAATACCAACAGCTAGATTAAAGGAATGAAGTGAGAGGAAGTGTTGAGGAAGCGAAAGAAAGTGAAAGGAGTTTTGCGAGCAGCCGCTAGTGGTTTTTTAGCTAGGTTGAAGCTAACCTACGCGAGTTCGTGTTAGACGAAAGTTATTTAGTGCTCTATGGCCTAAAGTTTACGTAGCAGCACTGCTGGTTTGACGTTCAAGTATTGTGAGTATTTCAAACTGAATTTCTTTGCAACGTGTCTATATTGAAAGAATATGTCTTGCATGAATGTTATATATATATCTCGTACTAGTAGTACGTATGCTTATGTTGAAAAGCAAAGTAATATGTGTCACTTTGAAATAAATGTTTATTTATTTTGAACTGTGTTTGAATGTACTTCATTAGAGTGCCACTTCAAATTATATGCACCCAAGGTAGGGTAGAAGTGCTAAAAACTCTATACACTCTTCTAAAACGTGATCGACTGCCTCCCGCAAAAATATAAAATCCTTTAGCTTATAAAATAGCTTAATCTTGCTATGTTGGCTTCTACGTAACATCGAAGCCTATCAATAAGTGAAAAATCTAGGTTAACATCCGTGAGATGTCCGTTTTAGTTCGAACTAAACCTTAGAATTTCAACTCAAGAGATCTCAGTACGAAGGTTTGTTCTTTCGTGCTTTTCAAATAGCAATAGTATTAACGATTCCTATAACGTAAACGATTTTTATAGTTCGCTGTTGCCCGTCCAAGGATTGGATCTCGCGTGTGATTAAATTAATGGTATTTCAATCGAACAGTGCACGCGATCGCAGAAATATTCTTTCGAATTAGGAGAAGAAAAGCGCGCGTGTTAAATAAGCAATTAATTCCTAACAATGGAATTTAGTTGTTTTGAACGCTCTTTACATGTTTTATTCTCGAAATGTGTAGTTTGTAATAAAAACTCCCAAAGTAGAGTGAAATTTGACGTAAACCTTTTTCCGGAGAAGCCTTTAATTATTTCCCAGCCCGAGCATTTAATCAAGGAAAGCATTATTCAACTGAATTTTAAGTTGTCTGCGCTGGAGCGCGCTTCCGGGGAATTCTAACGCTACTTTTTAAACCTGGACTTAATTAAAATTTCATGGGGCAGTATAAATCACTCAAGTGTTCCGCTCGAAACCATTTCTCAACTTCTGACGGGTAGATATCTTGCGTTTTTCTCGTGAAAATATAGGTAGATCTGAAGACGCACGCCGAAGAGTTATCTTAGATCTCAGAATTAAAGCACTATGTTGTTTTGTGATCTGTAAGGATGCAAGAATACCTATTAATTAGTTTATTTGAAATCGATTACCCCATCTGTATCCTTGGCTAGATCTTTCCACTATTTTATATGAAGGTTCTTGATGTACAAACAAAAAATTTGTGGGATGTGTTACAGATAGATTCTCTATAAGCAAATGAAAAAGTGATCTATCAGAATCCTATCCTAGATATCTCCTCTTTTCTATAGGATGATTCTTTATACGCTTGTGAAAAAAACATGGGATGTGTTACAGATCAGTGGTAAGCAAACTGTGGGTCACGGATAGTTTGAAGTCAGTTTATATCGTATTGAATTATTTAACTGAAAATTTGCTTTAAAGGTGCTAATAATTTTCAAATTATGCTCTTTTATAATTTTAACTTTTGCAACTTTTTCTTCAATTGGATACAATTAAATATTAATATTTAAATATCGTGTTATAGTCCCATAAGTTTTGTCAAAAACAATTGCAGTAGGTAAACCAAGTTTTTTTAAAAAAGATTATTATGTGAAATGAATATGTACTCAAAATCTACAGTTAATTGATAGTTAAAATAGTTTGCAAAATTTAATTATTTCATCTTCCCATTTTTTCCTAAAATTTCGATAATTTTTACAAATAAGAATTTCAGGTAGTCTCTTCTGACGAAATCACCGCGGACTATTAACGTAGGATCACTTTTCGTTGCTTACCTCTTTTGTATGTGTATATGTATGCATGTGTTATGTATATATATATATATATATATATATATATATATATATATAGGGTGGTCATAAAAAAAACTTTGCCGATATAGTATATTAGTGGCACACCTATATATTATATTATTGGCACACCTAGGATTTAATCTTGGGGGCCCCGAGTTGTATGGCTAAAAATATTTATAATGCGAATTTAACCCTCGTGGGTTCCTCCCATTTCAGTTACACTCAAGACCCTTGGGGTCATAAACGACCCCACAAGTTTTCCTTCAATAATTTATTATGATTATTGCATGTTACATATATTTTTTTAAGTTTGCACACTTTTTAATGATAAAAAATAAAAATAAAAAGACGCAATCAAAGTAAAATTTGGTTTATGTATTAAAAAATATTAATTTTAGAGGAAAATTTACAATAACTGTAGATTTATTGACAACTGTTACAGACCTGAAAAGAATGATTTTTGCAAATAAATTTCAAACACTTATGACATATTTCGCTACATTTTTTATCCAGTCTCTTGGACAAAAGTTGCAACGTCCTCTCTTTTTGGCATTTGTCTTGCTTCCACTCATATTTGGATCTACTGTAGGAACTATTTGCGATTTCTTAACAATTGATGTGGCTGCTTCAGTTCTTGGGAGAAATTTTCTCTCCTGTAGTGCAGATTTTATTAATTCATTATCTAATTCTTCCAGAAAATACCTTCTTCTATTCTTTTTGTTTTCATGGTATGAAGGGTTAATTTCCTGCCAAATCACAAAAGCATTGTGCGCAAATACATCAATTATGTTGTAAAAAAGTACAACTGGCCAACGAGCAGTTCCTCTTTTACAAGTGTAAGTAGCAACTATTTGATCCAAAGTATCAACTGCTCCTTTCGTCGAATTGTAATCCAATATCATTGTTGGTTTTTTATCAGATCTAGTATTACCTTATAGATACCCAGCACTCATATCACCTTTGTTGTGCATGGTACTAATTAGAGTAACACATTTGTTTTTCTTTGGTGTATATGCTACTAATGTAGTGTTAGTTGTAATCCAAAAATTGAGGTAAATACCTCCGATCCTTTTGAATGAGTAAATTCGATGGGAAGTTCCACCTTATGTTTTCTTATTGTTCCTAGCATAGTTATATTTCTTTTTAGTAGTAATTGGCCAAGTTCATAAGAGGAAAACCAGTTATCGAAAATAACATGATGTCCCTTGAGACCATAGGTCAAATCCAAAACAACGCGTAAAGCTTGTTGTCGTGTTGCCTGTCTTAAATATTTAAATGGGCGTGATTCGTAGCTTAAATGGGTTAGTACAAATTTATATTTTTTAGGAAAATGGTATTTGGGTGCGTTGTGTTAATATTTATTTTATTGAATACAACCCAAAGCTCTAGGCATTATTGGCAAACGAACAGGTCAAATAAATTTCTTACAACAAATTATAAGTAACCATAAATTAAACAGACTCAGTAAATTTTAAAATAAATCATAATTTATTTACAACAAAAAAACTAATATTTAGAACTTATGCTACGAACATTTATAATCATAAACCTTCTTTGCAAAACACTCAATCTTCAATTATTAGATTTATCAATATTTCAAATTTTAAGCTTACACAATTATTTAATTAAAATATTTATCAACTTATTCACCTCTATACCTTTATACGATTAGGGAGCGTAAAGACTTGAAACTACAAATCACTAATCTGACACTAACCGAAATAATCTAAAAACTTATCCTATTCCTCTAACACATCACAACTAACCCTGAACCGTGGGAACTGAACAAATCAAAATAATGCAAAAACAATACTCACCCAGTTTGCTAATCTTTTATGATGGCTAATCTTCCATTTACTGCGATGGGTCGGGGGATCACAAACCTTGCTTGACATGGGGCGGTCGAGTCTGGCTTTATGATGAGAGAACCTTCTCGTTATCTGGTAGGATGTCTAAGTCGTCTCCGCTCTATAACTTTATCCACTCTTGTCTCAAACTCGGGTGGGTGTTCCACTCGACGAACTCTCTAAACGTCTCTAAGTAACTTTAGATGCGGGGTCCACACGACGAGCTCTCGATGACGTCTCTATGTAAAACCTTAGAGGCGGGCTCCACACGACGAGCTCTCGATGACGTCTCTATGTAAAACCTTAGAGGCGGGCTCCACTCTAATAGTTGACAATTTGCGTCTGCGGCTGGCTCCACTCAGCTACGGCCTATTTGTATCCTTTTCGTAAATTTATCTGTACGAGTGACTAACAGCTTCACTCGTCAAAAGAAGCTTCGAAAACCCAACACAGGGGTGCGGGGACCTTACAGCTTCCCGGACGAAATCTCAATCTAAACAACACAGGGGTGCGGGAACTCTACAGCTTCCCCCTCAAAAACTTCATCTCCCTTTTTTTAACTCTGATCCATGTATATATTTCCTTTCATCCTCTTTGTCTAAATTTTATCCCGCCTTCTCATAAAACCTCTAGCCATTCCACGTTCTGAAATGTTTTCATTCGTCTATCCAAAACTCAAAATCTTCGATTGGATATCTCTCTCCAAACCGCACACCCCCCAACCAGGCCGACCGCCCAGACCTCCCACGTAAGCTGCATAAGACCTCACCCTAGGACCCCATAAATTGTATCACAATGGCGTATTCTCTTTTAACGTCATTCGTGGCTCCAACCCCGCTATCTTGTCTGGGATCGGAAACCACAGACAAACCGCTTTCGTCAACCTTCTCTACTGCCCAAACATAAAAGAAACCGTTTTACTCTTTAATTAAAAGTCTTCTACGCGGGTACACTTATCCAAAAATATGATGTTGCCGCCTTTAAATATTTCTTCTCAATATTTCAATAACTTTTATCCAAATTAAAGGCGCATCATTACACTTGTTTTTCTCTGGTGAGCGATCCTTTGACTTTCCAGTGTATACTAGCATATTCCATGCATATGCACTTTTAGAGTCACAAACAATCCATATTTTTATGCCATACTTCGACGGTTTATGTGGCATGTATTGACGGAAAGGGCACCGGCCTCTAAAACCGACAAGTTGTTCGTCGATTGTAACATTATTTCCTGGATTGTATAATTTAGGCAAATTTCCAATCCAATTGTCCCACAATTCTAGAATAGCAGCCAATTTATCCCTCAGTCGCATTTCTGCTCTAGTGTCTTTATTGTCAAACCGAAGGACCGATACAACTTTGAACCTCTTTAGAGACATTGCAGCTCGAAAAATAGGTCGTCCAAACTGATCATCCCACAAACTTGCCAGTGCTTCGCCATGTGATTTGAAAACCCTAGCTAAGATTAGAAGCCCCAAACAGCCATGCAACTCATTGTAATCCATTTTTTCCCACTTATCTCTGAATAATTTAGCACCTTCAATATTCGTCATGTCTATAATAATCTTTTCAGTGGTAGGTGGAAAGTACAACAGAAAAGTAGATTTTACATCTATTGCTCTTGATGTTGCATATGATGTTGGTCCCGATTTTAGTTTTATGATATTTACTGACGAAGTTCGACTAGGTCCTGCGTATGGAGTATCACGCCATTCAATTTTTTTATCTTTCGAAAGCATATATTTACATGGATATAAGAACATTACAAGCATATAAGATCATGGGAGTGGTAAGCAAACAAGATAATATTTGTGGGGTCACCAGTGACCCCAAAGGTGGTCCTCCATAACGGTCCTCCGGAAACCAAAATTTCAGACGGTAAAACCGTCCATCGTAGTGAGTTTTAATTTTGGCAGCGTGCCAAACGCAGTCTGTATCGGTTGGATCACAAGGACCACCAGTGACCCCAATCGTGTGTAAAAAATACAAATTTGGGAAAAATAAAATAAAACAAATACAATATAATAGCATTATCTTATATAAAAAACTAAAAGAATAAATGTCAGAAAACATCATTAAAAACAAATGGTTGATTAACAAGATATATTAAACAGAAATTGCATTGGGGTCATATATGACCCCAGGGACCCAGAAGGGTTAATATTCATAATGCAATTTTAATTTCTTTGGGG
This sequence comes from Dolomedes plantarius, assembly GCA_907164885.2. Taxonomy (NCBI): domain Eukaryota; kingdom Metazoa; phylum Arthropoda; class Arachnida; order Araneae; family Dolomedidae; genus Dolomedes; species Dolomedes plantarius. The sequence continues at coordinate 48,391,269 of OU015491.1, read as the reverse complement.
GGGGGCTTGGAACCCCCTGGGTGCGCCACTGATATATATGTATATATATATATGTATGTCAAAAAATTGATGTATTTTGGTACTTTTCTGTTTAACTGTTTTACTGCTTGTCCAACCGATACAGACTGCGTTTGGTACGCTGCCAAAATTAAAACTCACTACGATGGACGGTTTTACCGTCTGAAATTTTGGTTTCCGGAGGACCGTTATGGAGGAACGTACTCCTACGTTAAAAAAAACGCTACTTCCAAAAAAATTTCATTGGGGGTTCGAATGATTTTTTATTTATAGAAAGTGGGTTACGGTCAAATAAAGTTTGTGCAACACTGTTTTAGATAGATTCTTTATAAGAAAATAAAAAAAAAGGGATTTGCCTGAATTTCTTCACTTTTCTGTAAGAGGATTCTTTTCATACAAATATAAAAAACGTTAGGGATCAGTATTGATAGGGTTTAAAACTAGTATTAACTAGCACAGGTACTCTTATCATTAGATATGTCACGAATGGCAGTTTAGAGCAGGTGCAATTTAAACAGAGTTCTTTGAGGGAAGACTGTTTAAATCGCTATGTTTTATACCTCTTTTATACCTCTAAAATATTTTATTATTAATAATAGAGTAGTGCCTGTTCCACGTTAGATTTCGGATCGTGAAATTTATCTATGAAACAGTGAAGAGCATTACCCCCTTTTTACCCAAATATTTTTTTAAATGCCACTATGACTGCCATAAATACATGCCTTATATGTTCCTTTGTGTTTCTTGCAAAAATATTGGCAATATTGTAAGTAAAATCTGTTTTTATTCTCTTTTCTTAGACTTAAAAAATGCGAAAACTTTATGACAGAATAAAGTTTAACTTGAGTTAAAATAATTTAATCAAAGAATGTTACTATTGTTCTCTAAAGGTGGTATGTATTGGCCTAATCAAATAGAACAATTTATGCATATTTAGCTGTTAAAATGCCCGAGATCGGTTCGGTCCATAGCTTGCGTAGAAATCAAGCGAATTTCAGCGGGACTTCAAAATGAAAATTTTGATATAAATTGATTCAATACATCAGTGTATTAGTGTTAACAATAATTCAAGTATTCTAATTATTCTCCTTTATTTCGCGAAGGAAATAAATTTTGTTCCAATAAGAAAGATACATTTATGACAGTAAGTTTTGATTGATTTGATATTTAAAGAATACTAGTTGGTACCCGTCAAAACATGACGGCTAGATAGTAAATAAACGCACTAATACACAAATTATTCTCAACACATCATTGCTAAATGTTGGAAATAATAATAATGCACAGAAACAAGTTAATGTGTTTAAGCGGCCTCGTGCTTAGTATCTAAAGCCAGATTTAAAAATGTCACTGCGCATGCGCAGAAAGCAATTTTTTTTAATTGTAAATTATCGCTAATTAAACAGCGCGAAATAAATATTTTCCATCAGGTTTAATCTTATATTTCACAAACATAATTATTATAAAAATATAAATGGCAGAGAGAGGCGTGTTTATCATTAAAACATGTCACTGAGCATACGCAGAAACAGGGAGTTTCTAAAGCCAGATTTCAACATTAGCATGCGCAGAAATCAATTTTAAATTGTAAATTATCGCTAATTAAAAGAAATTGTGGTTACAAAAACCAAATTTGACAAATCTACAGATTACAATCTTTCATTTAAGACCAAAATGAAGTAAATTGATGCAATAGTTTTCTCTCACGGACTGCCCAAAAAGTCGGCTTAGCAACTTAAATATATAGATTATTGAAAGTTTTCCGTATTTTTCATCTTTGTGCTAGAGCCGTTGCGGAGGTAGTGCCCTAATTTTACCGTAAAAGAAGGTTCTTTGTTCATCCTTCAGATACTATGAAATTTGAGATGAAATTGCTGCCATTCATCTAAACTTTATGTTGAATACACTTTAAAATACAATAAAAAATACCAATAACTCATAAATCCGTATCCTGATTTTAATAAAGGGGGTCCGGGACACTTTCAAATTTTTTTTTTATTTATTAAGTTAAAATTTTGTATATTTTTGTGGTGGTCAACCATATAATTTGTAAACAAAATCACATCATAAAATTTCTCAAAAAGTTTTAAAAAAATTTTAAATTAAAAATTTTAATAAAAGTCGGGTAATTTAAAATCTTTATAACTAGAAATAATATTTGTCGAATTTCAAAATTTTTTCATTTAATTAAACAGAAATATACAAGTTTTAATTTTGATTCAGAATTTTTGAAATATTAATTTTTAAAGAAATTAAAAATATTTAGGTTAAAAATTACAAAAAAAATTATGTAACTTATTTTTAAAAAATCATATTTTCAAAAGTAAATATTTTTTTCAAATTTTTTGAGTCAAAATTAAAGTAAAATAGTTGGAAAATACATGTTCCAAGTTTCAACCATTTATCTTAAACGGTTCTTGACTTATAACAATTTAAAGGCGAGAAATGGGGAAAAAACCCATCATGCAGAAAAATGCACTTACAGGTTTAAACAAAGATTGACTACTATTAGAATGTTGCAAAAAAAAAATTAAAAATTATCCTGTTCTAATTAAGATAGAAACATGATTTAAACGTCATTTTAAGCGAAAAAGAACAAAAAAAATTTTAATGCAATAAATTTTTTTTTTGAAAATTCGAGCAATTTTGTGTCCTGGACCCCCTGAAGTCCTGTTTCTACATGTTTCAGAGGTACCTCTTTCTATTAGATGTCACTAACGGGCTCCCGTTTTAGAGAACTTAAGTCTTACTTTAAGTCAAAGAGTTCAGTGTTAGCGATAGTGGTATTCTCATACATGCAGATTAATGACAGAAGATGCTGCTGAAATGGCCGACATTGCTTGAGGTTTTTTGACATTAATTATATTACAATACATTTCAACAAAACCTAATAAATTATTATCTGTATCTTCGGAGAAGTTTAAGTCTTTCTCTATAGAAGTTCCAGAACATTGCTGTGCCAGAAGGCTAGCCAAGCAGTATCGATTTTCAGCTGGACTAAAAGTTGGGACCGCACGCACTGGTTGTCCTGCTGATTCAATTTTTAGTCGTAGAGCGGTTGAGTTTCTACACAAATGTTCCGATTTGACATCTTAGTATCGCCTGCAGGTTTAAACGTGCTTGCGCGTACAACCCATTATTAATTTGCAAACATCTGCAATGATTCTACAGGGTGGCTAATAAATACTGTAACACTCCAAAAAATAAGAGTTAATTTTAATCGTTTGGAAAAACAATTTATCTATCTATTTGTGTGATTGGCAACTTTTTGTAAACGCAGACGATTTTTGTTTAAAGTAAAACATGTAGAATATTTTTAAAGATGGAAGCCAAAAGGTTAATGGTTAAATATCTTTTTGATCGCGGATTTTCTGCAGGTAAAATATTTAAGCAATTAAAATGACTTCGTTTTAATAGGACGTTTATATATAGGACTATAAATCGATTATTGGATACCAATAGCTGTAAAGATCGACTAAGATCCGGTCGTCCACGCACTGTTCGTACAAAAGAACGTATCAAAAGAATTCGTGAAAAGATACGAAGAAATCCACAACGTTCTGCAAATAAAATGGCTGCAGAAGAGAACATCAGTCGCAGAACTATGCAACTTATCATAAATGAAGACCTGGGTTTTCGCCCTTATCGCAAAAGAAAAGTTCAAGGTTTGACTACTGTACAAATAGTAAAAAGGTTACAAAGATGCAAGAAATTGCTGAACCGGCACTGTAGGAAAAGTGTTGAAAAAATAATTTTCTCTGATGAGAAGCTGTTTTGTACAGAACAAAGTTATAATGCTAAAAATGATGTTGTATATTGAGCAACCTTCGAGGATATACCTGAAAATCTTCGAACTGTTAAACGCTTTCAGAACAAGAATTCTGTTATGGTTTGGGCTGCAGTGTCACACAATGGAAAACTGCCTCTGAAATTCATCGATAAAGGGGTAAAAATCAATGCTGAATATTACAAACAGGAAGTATTGGCTACACGTTTATTACCACATGCTAACAGATTGTATCCCAAAAAGAATTGGATATTTCAGCAAGATTCTGCACCGTCCCACCGATCCAAAACAACACATGAAAAGGCTCCATGCCAATTGCCCGAAGTTTATCAAGCAAGAAGATTGGCCACCTTCTTCACCAGATCTAAATCCTTTAGACTATTGCATTTGGGGGATTTTAGAGTCTAAAGTAAATGCTAAGCAGCACAGAAGTTTGGACTCCCTCAAAGCTTCCAAACGGAGTGAATGGGACAAATTACCTCATAAAATGATTCGTGCCGCAATAGGACAGTGGCATAAGAGATTATCTTTAGTAATCGATAAAGATGGCGGTCGATTCGAGTAAAATTATTTCATGGTAAACTTTCATGTATAATGTTCATAATATTGTTGTATTTTCCATTTTCTATTTCATCTGTGTGTAATTAAATGATTCGATATTTGTCACAGTATTTATTAGCCACCCTGTACATTGCGGTTGTACGTTGAAAGTGTGTAGACGACGCTACATATGATGGGCGATTTTAATGAAAATTCAATTGAGTGCGTTGATTTTCGACCTTTTTTTCTATGATAAAAACTGAAAAGATACCAAAATCAGTAATAATTACAAGATAAAAAGAACTTTTTATATACCATGTTTTTAAATTTTCTGTTGAATCATATAAACTTGACAATTCTGCATATTAATAAATCCTTTTAAAAAAATTTTTGATGAATTATCCCATCAACTTGAAAGAAAATGAAGTTAATTGGAAGTTAACTTGTGTTTAACAAGTTAACTTCCAATTGTTCCCGTTCCGGCCGATAGATAGCTGTACCAGTCTACAAATCAAAATTAACTGAAAATAATAAAAAAATGGTAAAAATGTGCTTAAGATGGCTAAAAGTATTTAGAAAATGCATTGTCATCGTGTTCTGAGCTATTCTAAAAGTTTCAAATGTCTAGCTAGTTGGGAAGTTAGTTAAAAATCGATTGCAAGATTTGTACTGGACAAACACACAAACAAGAAAGCAAGTTAATAAAAACATGGAAATTAAAAGAAAAACTGTGGGGTGAAATTTGCCCAGAACTTCTTCCAAACTGGAGTCAATTAACTGCAAAGAGAAGGTTGGTTGGTTGGTTGGTTTAGGTCTAATAGCGCAAGGTCCGACAAACTGCGCCAAACACAGGTTGAGAGAAAAACCAAAGTCCACAAATAAAAATTTAAGACCATAGTAGATGTCTATTGTAAAGACGATGATAAGAGCCATGAAGGTAAAAACAATCATATAAATATCGGTGACCAAAACTATAATGTGTAAAAGATGACAAAAATTGCAAATGTATAAGATGATAAAAGCACTGACATGTAAAAGTATAAAAGACTATCATTAAAAACAGTAATATCTAAGAAGTATTAAAAATTGATATGTAAAACAACATTAAATATGATAATATAAGCCAGTGTGCAAAAGAAAGTTACAATGTGAATGGTGGGGTTATTCCCCAATAAAACATTAAGACTAGGTGAAAAGGAATTATAATATTTTTGGTCAGCAAAGAGAAGGATAGAACACGGTATGTTCATAATAAATATATGTAATGCAGAAACCCGTTTATCGAAAGTGCGATTGTCCAGAAAACCGGCTTGTTTGGAACAGATTTTAACAATATATTTTTAAAATGTAAAGTAACGTACAGAAATTGTGTCTCATAAAATCGTCCTTTCATTAAACGGGTACCTCTTAGTCGATGAACCCACCATTTCTTTTGCCTTTTTTTTTTTTTCAATTTCCTTGCAAGTGCATAAACGCATTCTAACTGATAGTCCATTTTTAATACTGATAAGTCCATTTTTAATACTCATAAGTCCATTTAATACTGATACGTCCATTTTTAATACTGATATATTATATTTTAATGCTGATATATACGTCCAGTAGGATGGATTGCGCGCGAAGCATAGTTGTACCATTTTATATCTTCAGTTGCGGGCATATATACAACTTTTAGTTGGGCAACCGAAAATGATCGTGTGCGGTTGACCTAATGTGTTATAATTTAAAAGAAAGATAAATAAAGCTCTTAACTTGGTGGTGCCGAATAGTGATATCAAAATTTCAGACTTATTTGTTTCATTTAAGTGAACGCAACTGGGAAGACTTGGGTAGATATTCAAATTTTCATTTTAATAAAACCACAATTAGTATTCTTAATTTCATTTAAGAGGCACAACCAGACTTAAGTGTTTCAGAGAGTGGAGACCAAATGATGTAAACTGTTACGCATATTGAATCCCAACTTCTCATGTTTCAACTCAGCTGTGCTCGGGAACCTACTTAACGCAACCCTGCTAGAGGCAGATATTGGATTTTAAATTTTCCTCCAGCACTTGTGTGTGTGTGTGGGGGGGATAGTTAACCCAATAGTTTTACACTAAAAGTGTCATAGATTTAGAGAACCCATGGATCAATACTGGAGGATATTAGATTAGTTTGAGAAATTGGGGAAATGGCATGAACACTTTTACACTTTTAAGCCATTTCGCCAGCGATTATTTCATAAATTTCCACCTCGTGGTACCAGATGTAGTCTAGACGCAATACGATAGGAACTGTATTATTTTTAACGGTAACAGCAGGCATTTTAAACTGAATAGTCACCATTATAGATTGACAGTTCAATAGTGGTATATTTTTTATAAGCTATCAGCACGAATTCTTTTTCTTCACCTGAGCTATCATTCGAAAAATTTTGCATAAAAGATACAGGAGATCTCAAAAAAAGCAAAACTGTTTTGGAAGTCATTTTAAAAAAATATTTGCAAAGTTGAAGCCCAAAATGCCTAAACATCACGTTCCCCAAGAGCATATACTCAGCAGAGTGCATTTAATACGTTTCTCGGTTGTATGTTTCTCGAAATTATACTTGTATTCCTAAATTTGACCTCTTCAACTGAATAAACGCTAAGTGACTTCGGAAATACGCTCTTAAATCGAACCTTATACTCCTCAATACAATTTTTTTTCAATTTTGGGAAAAGAGAAAATAATTCATTTTCTCACAGGTTAATGGTTTTGCGAGAGACAACGCTCACATAAAAGAGTAATGGCTTACAATCTCCAACGCCATCTCTGATAACGATAGATGTAATTGTAAAATGACAAAAGGACATAGAGTAGAAGGTAAAAAGGAAGAACAACCCACTGTCTCTACTATATGGAACGGTTGTTGTAGAGCACTTCACTTGGCGCTTTTTACCATGTTAAAACATACTTAGCTGGGGATAATTTGATTTACAACGTAAAAATGGTTCTAATGATAAAGAAGAAGCAAACGTCACACCAGATTACCCCAACAAGTCAAGTTCACAAAACATCTGTAAAATAGCTGAAATGAAAAAAAAAATTTCCACATCTCCGATATATTTTTGACAAGATATTAAATATATTTTTGTTAAATTTTGCCTTACTTTTGTTAGATCATGATTCCACTGGCGATCCTTCTAGATTTTAGCAGGAGATGTAAACAAAAACCAGGAAATGAGTATCTACATAAATTGTCATTGAATATATTAGCTTCGATAATAACAAATAAGTCAATATCTTTAGAATGAATAACATTCATAGTATGGGTCTTCTTATCATGGGACAGGTCATTTTTTTACACTGACCATTAGAGCAGTTTTGATAGTTTGTATTCTTTTGAGGATAATAAGAAAGATAATTATATATTACACACACACACACTAACTATCAATAAGTATTTGAAAATCTGCGATAGAAAAGAAAAACAAAATTTATTCATATTCAATAGTTGATAGAGCCTCCACGAGAGACAATAACAGCCTAACCCCTCCGGGGCATGCTTTCCACAAATCCTTGTATGACGGCTAGCGGTATTTTCTTCCACTCGGCTTGGATAAGACATGTAAGTTCCTACACCGATTTTGGATGGTTGTTGCACCACCCCTTAATTCGGCGATCCAACTCGTCTCAGAAGTTCTCGATAGGGTTCAGTTCCGGGCTCTGGGAAGGCCAGTCCATTCGGTTAACCCCATTGTCCCCATACTAATCCATGGTGGACCTCGTAACATGACAGCTGGCTTGTCGTCCTGGAAGTAACATGGGTACAATCCGTAAAACTTCCACAACGTAAGAAGTACACTGTCAACCAGAATAGTGCAGTAGGTGTCGGCATTGAGCTTACCATGAATTGGGACCAAGGGTCCCAGTACATACCAGGAGAAACACCCCCAGACCATAATTCCACCTCCCCCGAACTTTACTCTGGGTACAATGTATTCTGGCAGGAAGCGTTCTCTAGGCAGACGCCAGGTCCATACCCTGCCATCCAAACGGTAGAGGGTGAATCTTGATTCGTTACTCCAGAGAACCCGTTTCCACTAATCTACGGTCCACTTTCGACGTGCTTGCCCCACATTAACCGAACAGTGTGGTTGTACTTTGTGACCAAAAGTTTTTGGGCGGCAGCACGACCATGAAAACCAAGCAGATGTGCTTCCTTACGGATGGTATTCATTGAAATAACACTCCCAGATGCCTGATGAAACTTCTGGAGTATGTGGGCCGTCGGTTGGGTGCGGTTCTTCCGAATTTCTCTGGACAGCACCTGTCGGTCTCCCAGTTTCGAGGGTCTGCCGATTCGGTGCACATTCCGACAATCTACGCTCACCTTCCAGTTCTGAATCCCATAATCCACAGTCGATTTTGGATAATTCATCTTGCTAGATATGTCCCCGTAGGATCGGCAATTTCTGTGATACCCGACGATTACACCTTTCTGGAAATCATAACTTTGCCTTTCGTGGCATCTTGCATGCGACTAATGCCAATGTAGTTTTCTTCATGATATTAATCGAAGAGGGCGTGACGTATATCAGAACCGCAGATATCGTCATTTGCATGGGTGTCCAAATTCTTGTTGATAGATAGTGTATATATATATATATATATATGTGAGGCTTAAATATGGGGGGCGATCACGCGACCTTAAAATGGGATTTTAGTTATTAAAATATAGGATTTAACAATTAAAAAGTCTGGGAGTTCAAATAAGCGGCGCATGTATTGCAGTGAAAATGGAATTAATGGGTCGGCTTGATTCAATCTCCGAAGAACCACAGATTCTAGAGGGAAATTCCCCTTTTCATTATATAATCTTGGCGCATCTGTGGTTTGAGTGTCGAAGAGAAAGGAAATGCTGAGTTTAGCAATAAGATCCGATATGACATCACGCATAACTAATGAGCGTCACTAAGCGTTCGTTAAAAGCTATGAACAAAGGATTTATCGCCAGAGTCATGGATGGATAGGAAATGATAGGACGTGCCGCTCGACGGTACGTATTTTTGGGAAGGGTTGGGAAGTAATTTTATTAATTATGGAGCTGAGAGGTTTAAAGAAATTTAATAAAGATGTTTAGGAAGATCATTTGAAGTGTTTTATGCCTGTTGTGTTAACATCTTGCTGTTTGATGGATTTAATTAATGAATGTCTACGCCACCGGTTCACCGACTGCATCATGGTTCTCAAGTTTCGGATTAAGATGTATTTCGATCGGGCGTGAAGCTCCAATGTCCGACAAAAGTCGACAGGGATTCTGCAACCTTTTCGCTGTGGGAACCCAGCCTTTAAAATTTACGAAATCAAAAAATTTTCATCGTATTAAGAAAAAATCTTAGGTTTGTGGTCATCATATTTCTGCGCTTCAAAAATTAAGGCAGTGATGTCATCTGTGTTTAAAATTATGAAATTAGTAAAATTTTTCGTCGTGTCGGCTGCTCATCGTTAAAAGTGTTCTACATTTTGTGCTACAAAAACCAGTTAAAAATTAGTCATCGTTTTTCAAAATTAATTGAATAAGGTTGTCCTCAAGCGGCAACATGGCTGTTATGAGATGTGTCAGCGGTGTTGTGCCATCTTTTGTCATCGAAAATGTTTTGTGTGTGAAACTTCAGCGTATTTTTTTTTTCTTTCTTTCTTCACAAAATTTTCCCAGCGTCAGGATGTGTGCGAAACAAGATTTCCGTGGCTCTCCGGGACTGTCTGCCGTTTTCAGGATCAATTTTAAGAAGAAAATTGTTGTGAAATCTAAACAAATAAATAGGTAAAAAATTAAATTAAGTTAAATTGGGATAAAATTAAGGTAAGCGTTTTGTTTTAAATTTACAAAATAAACATGCCAAATAGTTTTGAAGTGTAATGTTACATGAATTAATAATAATGTTAATAACTATGTCGCGATAAATTAAAAACAAATGGTTCTGAAAAAATGTTATTAAAAATGAGAAATATGAAAAATTACTAAATTGGTTAAATTAGCAATTGTACAAGTTGAAGATGTGAATTACTTTTGACTTTAAGGTATTGAAATTTTAAAATTGAAATTGTATTGATGAAAATTGAAATAAGTAACTATTATATGTAAAATGTGAAAATTTTTTGTAAATTTTGGAAATTGTGGTTAAAATACAAAAGTTAAAATTCAGTAAAAAATGTTCTGACAATTTGAAACTATTGGTAGTAAAAAATGAAAATTTTAATATTGTTAAAATTAAGTACATGTTGAAAATTGTTTTCTGGGGATGATCATTCCAGTCAATCCTATTTGGTTTTCGGGGAGGGGGGAAAGCTAGATAGCAGAATAATAGTAACAAATATTGGTAAAATTTTGAAAATTGTAATTTCATTTTGTTTTGAAAATTTATGAGTTTTGGTATAATTATTGGAAAATTTTAGAACATAATAGGGTTAAATTGTTCATTTTGGTTTTGTTGCTGTTGGCAGTCTCGTCATTTTGTAAATATTTTTAAGGTTTATTGATTAAAAGTGTTTATTTTTTAGTATATTGCATATCGGTGCTCAAGTGTATATAATTGATAAATTTTGGATATAATTTTATAAGTGTTTATTAGTGTATTGATATAAATTTATTTGATGTATGATATTTGTGAGGTAGGGAATTGAGTTGTATTGATAAAGATGTAAGGTCTGAAGTTTTCATTTTTGAAATTGGTAGAATTGTGAGTTTTGATCAAAATGTGAGAGTATTAACATGTTTTATCAAATTGTGTCTAGAAGCAGAACTAAGCATGAGTTCAACCATGTTTACTTCAAACTTGAGTAGGTTTTAAAATTGGTTTTTGAATGAAATGAAAAGTTTATGGTATTAAAATGTATAGGAAAGTGTTGTATTGAAAGTTAATTTCATACCTCAATGATTTAATTGCCTTTTTCATATTCATAAATATTGTGTATTTTGAGTATAATCATTTAAAGTTGATCTTTTAAAATTGTTATTGTGCTTTTGGTTAATAATTTGATATTCATTTCTTGTGTGTTTTTGGTCGCCACTTCATTTACAAGTTTTTGGAGGTCTCCCTGTAATTTTCAGATAAGCATGAGTGTAGAGACATGCTTCATTATTTTGTAAAACTTAGAGGTATAATATTTTGTACATCATGGTGAAAACGAAAATTTTTTTGAAATATTAGAGAATTTGAAATATGTATTAGGGTTATGTTTTTCACTAGTGATTTGTTGTGTCAAATTTGAAGTTTCGGAGGAATCAGGTATCCCCGATGATACGCTGAAAGCTCTTAATAAAATTCCCACTGCTGTTGTGGAGTATGACCACCATAACAGACATCTGAGGAAGGGTTTTAAGTGCTAATAATGGAGTAGGAAATAAAGTTATTTTTTTTAAGTTTGGTGACACCCCAATTTTTGCAAGAACTGTATGTGTTTCAAGAACTCTGAACTTTGTCAATTTTAAAGTCAGGACTCATTTTTTAGGTAGTGGACTCAAGGTGCACAAAGCGTTTTTCTTGAGCTAAAAAGAATAGTGCGGGTGTTCACAGAAATTTTATTTACCATTTTCTTACAAGTTCAAGTTATATTTTGTGTTTATTAAATTTAATTTTAGTGTTCTATTAATAATGTTGATGTAATATTCTTTTACAATTAATTTTGATATTTACTGCTGTCTATTGTTGTCATAATATTTTAAGTGATTCAATGTAACTTCTGTCTCGAATGGAGACATTTTTGTAAAATGTAATCTTCTCAGCTCCATGGGGTTAGGTGCACGATTTAGTATAGTAAATAAGAATTTTAATTTTAGTTTTTTTTAAAAATTAGATGTCAAATATTTAGGAAAATTTAGTTAATATCAATGTGGTTGAATCAAGTCGTAATTAGGAATAATTTTGTGGGGTTTCTTCTGAGTTTGCTGTGCGGGGAGGGCCCGCCCTGAGCAGCAATTTTCAGTTGATGAGTCATTAAGTTTTTTTTGTTGTTTTTCTCTTCTGGAGACGTGTTGCAGAGAACTGGCCATTCTTTGTGGGCACGCCTTCAGGAGAACGATCGCCCTATTCTAATCGTAAATGTAATTTAATTTTAGTTTGTTTAAATGGGTTAACAAGATGATGATGAGTTTCAGTAGCTAGGGTTATTAGTTAATTTTTGTAGTGTGGGAGACGTCCCAACTCAGCATATTTTCCAGTGGGTTAGAAAAAATCTTTGAAATTGAATTTTGTGTTTTCTCTTCTGAGGACGTGCTGCAGAGAATTAGCTACTCCTTGTGTGCACGCCTTCAGGGGGACGGGGGGAAAGTTGTGAGGCTTAAATATGGGGGGCGATCACGCGACCTTAAAATGGGATTTTAGTTATTAAAATATAGGATTTAACAACTAAAAAGTCTGGGAGTTCAAATAAGCGGCGCATGTATTGCAGTGAAAATGGAATTAATGGGTCGGCTTGATTCAATCTCCGAAGAACCACAGATTCTAGAGGGAAATTCCCCTTTTCATTATATAATCTTGGCGCATCTGTGGTTTGAGTGTCGAAGAGAAAGGAAATGCTGAGTTTAGCAATAAGATCCGATATGACATCACGCATAACTAATGAGCGTCACTAAGCGTTCGTTAAAAGCTATGAACAAAGGATTTATCGCCAGAGTCATGGATGGATAGGAAATGATAGGACGTGCCGCTCGACGGTACGTATTTTTGGGAAGGGTTGGGAAGTAATTTTATTAATTATGGAGCTGAGAGGTTTAAAGAAATTTAATAAAGATGTTTAGGAAGATCATTTGAAGTGTTTTATGCCTGTTGTGTTAACATCTTGCTGTTTGATGGATTTAATTAATGAATGTCTACGCCACCGGTTCACCGACTGCATCATGGTTCTCAAGTTTCGGATTAAGATGTATTTCGATCGGGCGTGAAGCTCCAATGTCCGACATATATATATATATACATATATAGAGAGAGAGAGAGAGAGAGATACATAGATACATAGATAGATACATATATGAATCTGGCCATTTGAAAGAAAACTAACGAACTAATGGACTGTTAGGACAAGCTCCAAACAAAAATTCCTTTTCAAAACAATTCAGCATCTCGTCCAAAGGTATATAATTGTAGTTAGGTATCTACAGTCAAATCATAGTTTACAACGGTAAAATCTGGATGCTTCAGTGAGCAGAGATATATTCAACGATCAATTAACAATTTATGCCAATTCGTAAACTGTTATCTTATACAGTAGATTATGAAGCATTTTTGGGTGGCAAAAGAAAGAAAGTATTTAAGTAATAAAATAAAAATAAACTTTTATCATCTGGAATGATTCTGTGTCATTCAAGTCCAATAAGAACTGGGTGTTCGTTTTTCGTTCTTATTTCTAAGGCATGATACTACAAACGCTGACGAATATTTTTGGCTGGTGTAGCACGTATACTCGCATTGGCGTTTAGAGCTTTTTTGCTAGTCGGTAATTTTCAGTCATGATTTTGCTTCAGTTATCTGTTGTTTTTTTATTTGTGCCTTTAGAATAAAACTATATTTTACAGTTCAGTTTAGCCATAAGTCGGGCTGTTATCCAAATTAAATTAGATTTAAAGCAACAGATCATATACATGTGAAAAAAGAAAAAGCATGGGCGTTCTAAGTGCCAAACATAGTAGGACTAAATTAAAGTTTCATTGGAGTTTATTGTTTACATTTTTTACTAAGAAAAGTTTTTTTTTAATAAATGCGGATGCACTTATTGTGAAGACATTCGTTTGTAATACACCGCAGTTTTGCAAGCCATTTTACTATAGGGACACCATATAGGTGGACCAGCATAACCCCCTATGAAGGGACGACACAAACGGAAGCATTTTAGTGGCGCAACACCGGGATTCGAACCCCCTCAGGCCAGCGCGCTGTACCACAAGGCCGCCACAGGCCTTTACTAAGAAAAGTTTGTCTATAGTTTTTACATTCGTGACTGTCCTTATGCTTTTCCCATTTACTCAGAAAAGCTGGAAAATTTAACATGAAGAAACACGTAAAAGTCAAATGAGTTTGATGTTATTTTTACGCTTTTATGTTTATGCCTATATTTTAATATTAACTATCCGATATTCATAGATTATGAAAAATTCTAGCTAATTTCAGATATGCACCCAAATGATTTATTTTCAGTTAAATTTTCTCAACATTAATCTGCTTTAGTGCGTTCCATAATTCAAAAAGCGAAATTAATTATTCTTCTTTGTTTTGAGAAGTAATAACTTCCCTGGGATCATAAAAGAGTGCTTTCAGTGAGAACATTTTTCCTTGATTTGCTTCCTTTCAAAATATTTCAACGTTTTCCTTCCATTTCCATTGGCTTAGAGCTACATATCGTTACATAAAATCGATCTAGCGCTGTTTCGCCAAATATAAAATTATTTTCCCGCAAATAAAGGATTTGCTTTTCCCCGCGACAGATGGTAGCTATGAAATTTGAAAGGAATCCTCCATCTCTCGTCTAAATTTAATGACAAATTGTACTGGATTAAAAATTAATTACAATTTGTAGTTTTAGGGCCATTAAAATGAAACCTTTTTCTTGTCTGAAATTTTACAGGTATGTGTTATTATCAGCTGTTTTTTGCGGTATTTAATTACGGATAGACAAACTGAGAGGCAAAACGCTAAAGATGATTTTTCGATGAAATGGTTGTGTTGGATAGTAATATATCTTTACGATATAGGACTGTGATGTATTACCCGTACTTACAAATACAGAGTCGTCGAGAAAGGTGTTCGTGATTGCAACATGTAATAAAGAACTATTTAATAGAACTCACGGTGTTTATTTTTTCCCCTAAAATATACAGAAACGATACATCCGACGATTATTTAACAATTTATGGCAATTCGTAATTTGTTATCCTATACAGTAGATTACGAAATATTTTAGGTTGGCGAAAGAAAAAAAAATGTTTAAGTAATAAAATAAAAATAAACTTTTATCATCTGGAATGATTCTGTGTCATTCGAGTTCAATTAAGAGCTCGAAGTTCGTTTTTCGTTCTTATTACTGAGGAATGGTACTGCAAACACTGGCGAATACTCTACGCGGACGAATCGGCCGGTGTACCAGGAACACGCGCATTGGCGAATACTCTGCACCAGTGGTTGGCAACGCGGTGCCAGCGGGAACCACGGTGCCCGCGAAACAATTTTAAGGTGCCCGCCGTTGAAATATCTAAATTTTAGATATTTGAACAACAAACGCTCGTAGTTGTAATGAATAATTTTAGAAAAAAAACTAAAAATCGTAAAACCGTAAAAATCAAAAACTAAGCAGCCTGCCTCTCGACAGCGTCGCTCTCCCTTCCGTGTGAGTCATCTTCTTTTTCTGCTCTGAAATTGAATTCTCTTTGTGAGTCGACATGTGCTTGTGAATCTTTGTTTTCCAATATGAAATACTTAAAACTAAACTACCTATTAAGACTCACCGCAACTCATTTGGACAATGCCTGAAAACTAGGAATTCAACTTATGGGCGACATTACAAAGAGTTGGCCGCAGATTTGCAATGCCAAATATGGCATTAATATTTAGCTTACGGGGTCCATTTTATCGATTCCCTCTTTAGAACGGGAAATTTCATACCCCCTTAGTAAGGACGGCCATTAAGGGGGGTTATATATATATATATATATATATATATATATATATATATATGTAATCGGGGCCTTGGGATGTCTTTTGAGCTTATCTGCATCCTATTCAGAAAGTTTCCCTATTAATATTTTCATGTTTCCCCTTGAGGTAACTGACATGGTTAGGCCCCCTGAAGAAGAGATCTGTCGGTTACCTCTGTTGTCTTATGGTTCAGTTCCGGCACTTATACAGAATCTCAGCGCGGATGCCCAAAGTGCTTGATTTCTGTTTGTTTCTTGTCTATATTTGTATTATTTTTATCTATCTCTGTTGGATTATATATATATATATATATATATATATATATATATATATATATATATATATTCATTCATTTTTGGGATACATGCTATTCTACCCCGTAAGGAAAAGGTTAATCATCAATTTTAAGATTGTTTTGTTTAAATTAAAATTTGAATTTATGTATTAAAAATTTATGCCGTATTAATATTTTCATGTTTAAATATTACCTCCCCTCCTCTTCAAGCAGAGGAGCCCGCCGAACTCCCGCATTTATGAAATATGCCCTCCTAGTAAAAAAGGTTGCCGATCCCTGCTCTACGCAATCAAGTTTTGAACATTACCTAGTAGGTTTCGATATGAGCACCCCTCGACGCTCGGCACACATCTACGCGACTGCCGGTCTCCATCCGGGTACGCTCCGTCATAGGAGTCACCGTCGCTATTGAAGCAGTGATTCTGTCCGATATATGGCGAAGTCCCGGATCTTCTCAGCGTACGCAATGTTTTTCAGGTAACCCCATAGAAAAGTAGTGTAGAGAGGTCAAATCGGGGCTTCTTGGTGGACAAAAAACTGGACCGTCCTTTCCTATCCAACCTCAAAACCCATGTAGGAGGAAGAGCATGCCCCCAGCGCAGTCCCAGTCACCATGGCATGGAGCAATAAAACTTCTAGAGTTATCATACCATTTGCTGCTATGCAAAATCTGATCGGTCAATTGTTGTTCCCGGTGTGCACCGATCCCTGTTGTAGACTCAGATTTAGAGGTTTCACTACAGACCCATGACGAGAAACTTGCTTCTGCCTACGTTTCAAGATCTTCCTAAGTGAGACATTGTTTAATCATTAGAGAAGTCCACATTTCGGTTTGCTAGAGCTTTGGGCGGGTGATACTTTTGAACAAAATTTTGTAATTCGACCGGTCTTTCTTTTCGCCCGAAGAGACAGGTTGCAGGGGCTCCGTCTTATCTCGAACATGTTTTCGTATGTGTGACGAGTACCGAGCAGAGAGCGCCCTTTACACGTACGCTCTTTCCCGCGTGAAACCACAATCCCGCGTGATTGAGTACTCGTGTGAAGGTGTCGGAGAGGAAGGGAAATCTGCTTTGGAGCGTACTGCAAGTTTTCCCGCGCGCAATTCCTCACGATCCAAGCACTCGCGAAAGAGAGTACGTGTAAAGGGCGCTAATGTCGAGTAGTACCAAAGCATTTTTTTTTCGTGTTGAAATGCGATAAGTACCAAGCAAACGTCAAGTACCGAAGCCATTTTTTTTTGCTTCGAAATTCGACGAGTACCGAGATATGACTGCACTTCGTTGTTATTCTAAGAAAAAAAAGAGTTGGGGGAGTGTGTGGACAGGCATTTAGAATGAACTTCCTCTCGTGTTCACTATGTCTTGACACAGCAAAACCCTATTTTAAATAGGAAAATGGTGGAATTTAAGACCCACCTTAAGGTTGTACCTGTGTACTAACCTAATGGATTCACTCACCTTAATGTTAAGCCGTGGAGAAAATTTGTCTACTATTTACAGCTACATAAATGCTGATAATCCAATGAAAATGGTATTTTTGGATAGCCTAAACATTTCTGCACCTTGAAACAGGTTTCATTTTATGAATTTCGTCCACAAAGGAATTTATGAGAGCTTGAAACACAATATACCAGATTTTTTTCACCGAATAATTTAAATTTTTAAATATTATTTGCATTTTTTGTTAAAAGCGAAAAAGGCCCCAAGGTGTAAAATTTCTTTCCCTATTACGGAGTTCAAATTTTTATAAAATCTTTAAATCCAAGTTGGCAATCCTTAGACACATTTTATCCATAGGTTAACATTGAGGTGAGAGAATCCAATAGGGTTAGTACACAGCAGCCTTAAGTTACCGATCACTACTAAATTAAAACAGCAAACTGATATTTAAGATTATTTCATTCTTGGTGTCGGTGATAGGAAATTCAGTGCTAAAACTAATGAAAAGCAAGTAAGAAAACTGTCAGGGACGAGGCTATGATAGCGCCCCTCCGCCTCTCATGCGCATAACCCTGTCGCCTTTTATCGGCACAGCGCATCCTAAGTTGAGTTGAATGGAGAAACTCAATCACGCAGGTCATACCGACAAGCGGTAGCCTGACCCCTTACGAACGTCTCTGTTTTATTCCTATCCTGTTGTTTTGTGTGAGTGTTTTTGTTTGCGTCAATAAACGTTCGTCTTTGTGTTTACGAATGAAGATTTTATGTGTCCAGTTGTACATGACAAAAGAACCACGCCAGGTTACGACAGATTGGTGTCATATAGAGGGGTCATGTAAATAAACTGGACTTACTTTTACGGATATACTGAATGATAAACACGTTCATCTGAGAAGCTTTTTCAAGGTAAGAGCTTTAAGTTATCCATATTTAACGCATGCAACGATGGCGGACGATGATGTAAATAATGCTCAAAACGTAACAAAAACAAACGATGATCTTAAAATAATGCTATCTAAATTTAAGAAAGAAAGAAAAATCGTTCGAACTGCCGTCACTAGAATTACTTCATTGATTGAAACTGCTATTGCTGAGAACAATGTTGAAAATGTCGAAGAGCAGCTAGAATTTCTAAGGTTAAAATCTAAAAATTTGTCTGATTTAGATAGTAAAATTTGTGAACTCATAGATGAAAATAAAATCGAAACCGAAATTGAAACAGTTCAAGAATACGAAGATACAATAATAAGATGGAAGTACCGAGGTTCTAAATTTCTGAAAGGGAAAAATAGTATTGACAATTCTACAGATTCTAGCGTTTCTTCACAGAAAGAAAGCGATGAACAAAATGTTTCCCCACAACTAAGTGTTCGACTGCCCAAAATTGTAATGAACAAATTTTTCGGCAACCCATATGAATGGCAAACATTTTATAATTCGTATAACACGTCAATAGAACTAAACCAGAATTTATCGAAGATTGATAAGTTTAATTACTTGATAAGTTTACTTGGAGGTTCAGCTTTAAAAGTCGTTGAGGGATTTTCGTTGACCCCAGAGAATTACGATGAAGCAATCAAGCTCCTGAAAGCCAAATTTAATCGAAAAGATATTTTGATTAGCATGCATATGCAAAATCTCTTAAATCTAAAACCGGTTAAGAATTCGAGTGACATTTATGCATTAAGAGAATTATATGACACTGCTAACATACAAATACGTTCTTTAAACTCCCTGAATGTCAAAACAGAAACATTTGGAAATTTATTAGTTCCCTTATTGATGAAATCTATGCCAAAAGATATAGCTTTGGAATATTCGCGCAAAAAAGGGTCTGACGATAATTTTGATGTAGAAGATTTAATTGATTTTTTGAGAATTGAAATCGAAAGCCGGGAACGTACAGAGTCTTTAAATTCTGCTTATTTAGACGCAGGAAAAAATGGCGGAAAATTTTCGCGTTGGAACGACAGTTGTTATACATATAAGGCGCCATTCAAGGCCAAACCGCATAGCATTGATGAGTCAAAGAGGGTGAATCGGGTATCTGTGGTTGATGCTCGAGAATCGGGTTGTTTATTTTGCAATAAATCACATGAGATTGAATGTTGCCCGCTGACTCCCACGGAAAAAAAAGAAAAGTTAAAAGAAGCGAAACGTTGTTTTGTCTGTTACAAATTGGGCTGTAGAACTAAAAACTGCAATTCGAAAGAACGATGTGGTTCATGTAAGTCAAAATATCATGGAACTTTGTTACACGTTAATTATGAAAGGGGTAAAGATAAAGATGTCAAAAATGGTAGTATTTTAACCGCTCGCATTTCGTCTGAAAAGTACTTTAACGTAAGCCCGGAAAACGAAAACGAAAGAAGTTTTGTTGACACTTTGCCAATGATTAAGTTGAAAGTAGATTCTAATATTCTAATCGGTGTTGCAGATTCTGGAACGCAAATATCTGTCGTCAAAAGTAGTTTAGTACCCGAAAAGTATAAAAAACCTCATGGCAGTGTAGAGTTAACATGTGCTTTCGGCCAGAGTTTAAGAGCACCATTAATTAATTTACCATTAACAAAGGTAGAAGATGATTTAAAATTTAAAGAACCCATTTATATAACATGTGCTATGGTACCTACGTTGTCAAATGATTTATTGTTGTCTGTAAGTGCTTTAAATGAATTAAATTGTAACGTCAAAGAAGTAAATTTAATTTTTAATGAAAACGGATGTGGTAGAGAAAAGGTATTGCAGAATAATGAAATGAAATGTGATACTCCAGATAATGTTGCATTTTATTTGATAGAAGATAGTAATTTTAATCTACAAATGCTTTATGATGATAGAAGTGAGAACTTAAGTAATATTTCAGATGCTGGTAATGTGTATAAATGTAATGATTTAGTCGAGAGTATTGTCGAGAGTACTATTGAATGTTGTGCAACTATGTCTAAGAACGTAAGTAAGGATGATTCCGTTAACAAGATTGATCAAAATGAAATATCTGATTCAGAAAAGTTTCGAAACGAACAAAAGGATGATAAAAGTTTACAGTCATGTTGGCAAGATGCCCAGAAAGGAATTAATCGATTCTATGTGGTTGACAATTTTTTGTACCACCGAGATAAAATTTTAGGTGAACGCGTAGATCAATTAGTAGTTCCAACGTCTCGTAGAAAACGGTTGTTAGAGCTTGCTCACTCTAGTTTATGGGGAGGCCATTTACGGAAAAAGAAAACGGCCGAACGTCTTAAGTACTCCTTTTACTGGCCTAGTATGAAGACGGACATAGAAGAATGGTGTAACTCGTGTGTTGCCTGTCAGCTTCAAGCCAAGAAACGCCCATTTGATGAGGTCCCAATCACACCAGTTTCACGTCCCGATGAACCGTTTCAAGTGATAAATGTCGATTTAATAGGCCCCATGGAACCAAGTAGCCGAGGCTTCAAGTACGTTCTTTGTGCCGTGGATCAATGCACTAGATGGCCAGAGGCGATTCCGTTGAAGACTGTGACAGCAAAATCTACATGCGACGCCTTACTACAGATTTTTACACGTACAGGAATACCCAAAATGGTTGCGACGGTCCAAGGAACCAACTTTACGTCAGCTTTGACGAAAGAATTTTTGAAGAGACTTGGGTCATGCCCTAGATTCTCAACCCCAGGTCACCCAAGCTCGAATGGACTTGTTGAACGTTTTAATGCTGTTCTAAAAGGGATGATTCATCATACGATGAGAGAATATTCGGAAGACTGGGACAAGCATATTCCTTTTTTATTATGGGCTTATCGTGAAGTTCCAAACGCCACCACTGGAGTTAGCCCGTTTCAAATGCTCTATGGTCGACGACCAACAGGACCTCTGTCCATTTTAAAGTCAACTTGGACCGATGAAACCTTGATTCCCCTTGGACAGTTGAAATCAGTGACTGATTACTTAAACAATTTAAAGACGAAATTAGAGAATTCTGCAGAACATGTTGGTCTCACTGCTGCAGGAAAACAGGAAGCCTATGCACACTATCGTAATAGGAAGACCCGTCATAAAGAATTCAAAGAAGGAGACAAGGTAATTGTCCTAATTCCAGATAGTGACAATAAAGTCTATGCACGATGGACCGGGCCGGCCACGATTGTGAAAAGGAAAAACACGTACAGTTATTTGGTGCAACTACCTGATAATGGCATTAGACATATCCATGCCAATAAGATAAGGGAATTCCAGGCATCAGCTAACAATGTCGGTGTTATTTATGATGCTGATGTTGACTTTGGAGAAATTGAAAACGTCCCCAGGATCACTCATTTAGACCCTGATCCAGAAGTGGACCTGACACACTTAGAACCTAGCAAGAGAATGGACGTTATAGAGATCCTTCGGAAACATTCCAGCCTTAGGTCAGGTGTTCCACGAATTGCTCACGTTGGAGAGCATAACATCAAATTGAAACCAGGAAGTGTACCGAAGAAGCAGAAGCCATTTCGAATCCCAGAAGCTTTGAAGGAAGAAGTCGATCGCCAGATTGAAGAATTATTACAACTGGGACTGATTGTACCTTCTGAAAGTGAATATGCACATCCAGTTGTATGTGTCTCGAAGAAAGACGGAACTGTTCGGTTATGTGTGGATTACAGATACTTGAATTCCCAGACTGAAACAGACTCATTTCCGATGAAAAATGCTACGGACTTAATTTATCAAGTGTCTAAAGCAAAGTACATCACTCTCATAGATTTACTGAAAGGTTACTGGCAAGTAAAGCTTAACCCTGATTGCCGGGACTTAACATCTTTCGTCACGCACCGAGGACAGTATGCATTTGTTGTCCTTCCCTTTGGATTACGTAACGCTGCCGCTACATTTCAAAGAACTATGAATAAGACACTTTCTAAGCACAAAGAGTACGCCGAGTCGTACATTGATGATGTTACGATTTATTCAGATGATTGGAATACGCATCTCAAACATCTTGACGCAGTTATGACGACCCTAGAAGAAGCTAACTTTACTATTAATTTTCAAAAGTGTGACTTTGCTAAAGGAAAGATCAAATTTCTTGGTCATATCGTAGGTTCCGGATCACACGAACCAGATCCTGAAAAAGTGCAGGCTATACAGAATTTAGAGCCGCCTAAAACCAAGAAAGATGTAAGAAGTATCCTAGGACTATTATCTTATTATAGAGCTTATGTTCCAAACTTTTCAGATATTGCTCGTCCTTTGACTACTTTAACTAAACGAAGAGCTCCAAACGATGTTGTGTGGCTAAACGAACATGATGTTGCTTTTGTTAATCTTAAGAAAGCAATATGTAACGCCCCTAAGTGTTATTCCCCGAATTTCAAGCTACCCTTCATAATATACGCAGGTGCATCTTCTTATGCTGTAGGAGCATGTTTAGCTCAAAAAGATGAACAGGCCATCGAACATCCTATTGCATTTGCAAGCAAGAAACTGACTGAAGTGCAAGAAAAGTACGCTGTAATCGAAAAGGAAGCTTACGCCGTAATTTTTGATTTAAAGAAGTTTGAGATTTATGTATTCGGCTCAGAAATTATAATCGTCAGTGATCATAATCCTTTGAAGTTCCTTACGAACTGTGCATCCCAAAGCCCCCGACTTCAAAGATGGTCTCTTGCTTTACAACGTTTTCATGCCACGATTACTTACCGTAAAGGAAAAGAACACTTGAATGCTGATTCCTTGTCACGTTTAAAAGCCGATCACTGGGAAGATAATTAATGACTTTTCATGAACTGAATGACTTTTAATGAACAATTTATTTTTCTTTATTATTAATCCTATATGTCTTGTCTTTTCCAGGAAATAGTAGATGTATCTCGCAGATGATGGAAAAGCTGTTTAATTTTTTTTTCTTATGTTTGATTGAAATGATTAGTATTGGTATATTCTTATTTTAAACCTTTATTTAGTTTGTTAGTTCTCAAAAGTTAAATATTTTAGCTTAATTTTTTAAAAAAAAATTTAGTATGTTTAGTGCCTTGCATATGAAGCTTAATTATCAGTTAATGTCTAAAACCTTTTAAAGTATGGGTTTCATTTTTTTTATTTGTTTACGTGTTATGCTTTTAATAATCTCATGTCTCATTTTTTTTTTATTTCTCATACATGTTTGTTATCAAGGTGAATGTTGTTAATGTGATGATATATATATATATGTAAGAAGCAATTTGATTTGTCTTCAAGAAGACCCAATCAAATCTTTTAGAGGGGAGGTGTCAGGGACGAGGCTATGATAGCGCCCCTCCGCCTCTCATGCGCATAACCCTGTCGCCTTTTATCGGCACAGCGCATCCTAAGTTGAGTTGAATGGAGAAACTCAATCACGCAGGTCATACCGACAAGCGGTAGCCTGACCCCTTACGAACGTCTCTGTTTTATTCCTATCCTGTTGTTTTGTGTGA
This sequence comes from Dolomedes plantarius, assembly GCA_907164885.2. NCBI lineage: Eukaryota > Metazoa > Arthropoda > Arachnida > Araneae > Dolomedidae > Dolomedes > Dolomedes plantarius. Next base: position 48,367,114 of record OU015491.1, on the reverse strand, counting down.
GTGTTTTTGTTTGCGTCAATAAACGTTCGTCTTTGTGTTTACGAATGAAGATTTTATGTGTCCAGTTGTACATGACAAAAGAACCACGCCAGGTTACGACAAAAACCTTCAGAAGTATTAAGAAAACCTTAAAATATTAACTCTGATTTATCGAAAATTAAGCAAAATTCGCGAATTTTCAAAGCAATTTCAGTCTCTTCACAAGCAGAGTACGTGAACGGTCTACTTCTGAAGTAGCGTTACACAATAAACTAAGGCAGACAAAATAGTAACCAGGTAGTGTTTCAAACCAAATCAGAAAAAATGATTTGAGAGTTTAGATGAGAGGCAGATAAGTGTAGAAATCATTTAACAATAAAAATAATAGAAACACAGGAAAGACGCGAAAATACCAGACAAAATATAAAAAAGAAATTTGATCATAATACCCTTCCAAGTTGCAATAATATAAGGGAGAGAACTGATATTGTCAACCAAGTTTTTAGCTCTCAGAATAAGGAAAAATACATCTGAATTCTAGAAAGTTGTGTGCCTTTCTGCTACAGAACTTTTAACTTTAAGAGTTTTAAAGAAGTTTTGAAAATTAACCAGTCCAGATATTGAAGAGAGCGCAAAGGATATGTGCGTCTGAAAAAAAAAAGCATAATCCGAATCTTACGAATGGGAGACGGTGGAGAATTGCGAAATTTCTTTTTTAATCACATGTCGAAATTTAAAAGCCCATCTAATTTAGGTAAGGCATTCAAGGCTACATTTAGATGGAGTAAGTAAAGGTCCTAGCAATTATTGGAAGGTTTAAGGCTGCTGTTTACTAACCCTATTGGATTCGTTACCCTCAATGTTAATCTATGGATAAAATTTGTTTGCTATATACAGCTACATAAATGCTGACAATTCAATAAAAACGGCGTTTTTAGATAGCCTGAACTTTTCTACATCTTGCAACAGGATTAAATTTATGAATTTCGTCCACCAAAGGAATTTATGAGCGTTTAAGGGGGTCCAGGATACAAAATTCTTCAAATTTTCGATAAAAAATTATTGCATTAAAATAATTTCTGTTCTTTTCTATTTAAAATGACTTTTAAATCATGTTTTTTTATCTTAACTAGAACAGGAGATATTAATTTTTGTTGTGCAACATTTTAATCGCAGCCAATCTATGTTTAATTGTGTAAATGCGTTTCCTGCATGATGGTTTTTTTCACCATTTCTCGTCTTTAAATTGTTATAAGTCAAGAACTGTTAAAGATAAATGGCTCATACTTGGAACATGTTTTTTTTCAAATATTTTACTTTAATTTTGATTCAGCAAATTTGAAAAAAATATTTACTTTTGAAAATATGAATTTTTAAAAATAAGTTACATAATTTTTTTTTGAAATTTTTATCTTAAATATTTTTAATTTTCTTAAAATTAATATTTAAAAAAATGCTGGATAAAAATTAAAACTTATACATTTCTGTTTAATTAAATGAAAAAATTTTGAAATTCGACAAATAATATTTCGAGTTATAATGATTTTAAATTACCCCACTTTTAAAAAAAATTTAAATTTTAAAATTTATTAAAAACTTTATGAAAAGTTTTATGATGTGATTTTGTTTAAAAACTATATGTTAACAGTCCCAAAAAGTTAAAAATTTTAACTTTATTAATAAAAAAAATTTAAATGTGTCTCGGACTCCCTTAAAACACACTATACCAGATCCCCCCCCCCCCCCCGAATAATTTAAATTTTAAACTATCATTTTCATTTTATTAATAAACAAAAATGCCCCAAAGGAAAAAAAATCTTTCTCTATTACGGAATACAATTTTAAAAAATCTTTAAATCCAAGTCGCCAATTCTCAGACACATTTTCTCCATAGGTTAACATTGAGGGGAATGAATCCTATAGGGTTAGTACACAGCAAAGGGATCAATCGAAGAACGAAATTGTAGTTTCTTAATAAGTTTGAAAACAACATTTTACTGGACTCAGCAAGCAGTTGGGAAATTCTTTAACAATGTTTTATGTTATAGATTCTTTACCCCGTAGATCAACATATTTCCAAACATTTTTTAGCAGTTTATATTTTTCCCGGTTTAGCTCCCGGCGAAGACACGATACCTGTTTACTCATGCACTGATCGATTCTATCTTTCAACGAATTCTTTGCTTTTTTTTTCCTTCACAGTACGTTTGCGGTTACACGTAATAAATACATTTAACCTTGCATGCTGTTTATAAAGTGGGGTAGGCAGGAAGACAGCGCGTTTAAATGCCTGTTATATTTTTTTGACGATAACCCCACCGAAATAGTGAGAAATGGAAATGCTTTATAGTGAGAGACGCCTGTGAAAATTCTTATCGTAATAAAACGATCCGACCATATTTACAGCATTAATCTTTTGGAAATAGCTTTACTGCCCGCGGGAATATTCTCCGGTAGTAAAGTGACATTTTATTACGTTCTCGTGAAATATATACATTGTTCGAGAGCAACTCTTCACCCTGATTTATCATCGGAACATGTCAGCTGCTTGTTGCGAACTCTGAAATTCGGCTTTTGACGGCAATATCTTTTAATAACAGCTTTGCATTTGACGTATATTCCTCCCGATAAGGCTTTTAATACTCCCGGTTATTTCGTAGCTTTACGGAGGATGTAATGTAGTTTATATAATCCACCTTTATGTGAAATGAGACTCCGAGAAGTGTACGAATTTCCTGTTGGTATTTGACTTTAATTCCTTTTGTTTGAAGTGCGGAGAACTCGGAGGGCGATTTCAGGCTAATCATATATTAAAGCGATTTCAATAGGCTAAAAGCCAGGAATTGCGGGTAATTAGGAATGTATAAAGTGAAATAAAAACAGTGTATCAAGTAAATTATTTGTACATGCTCCTACAGCAGGAATGTTGACAGTGCTGAATGCGGTTGTGGTAAGAGAAACCTGGTAGCTAATTATAAAACCGTTAAACTGTTATATTAAACTTTAGCTTACGGGGCCCATTTTTCCGTTTATCTCTTTAGAATGGGAAAATTCATATCCACTTTGTAAGAATGGCCATTAAGGGCGATATATATATATATATATATATATATATATATATATATATGTGTGTGTGTGTGTGTGTGTGTGTGTGTATATATATATATATATATATATATATGTGTGTGTGTGTGTGTGTGTGTGTATGTATAAATGTATTTCTATATAGTATATAAAAGAGCTCGTCTGTTTGTTTGTCCGCTATAGAATCATAGACTGTTTCACCCAACGGGACCAAATTCGGCACGGTTAATGTTTAGGACCCGAGAAACTTAGCGCAACAAAAATGAAATTTGGGGCTCAATTAGTTTTTTAAAATTAATTTTTTAATGATTTTTGTGCCCCTAAGAGGTGCGCGTACCACTTAAATGTGGATACAGCCCTTTCGCCACAACCAGCTTCATTATCAGTGAAATTCGATGCGCGGGGGACAAGAGGGTTGGTCTGGGGGTGACGGGGGGAGGGGCGAAGTGTTTATTTTATTTATCTTACGTTTAGTGGAGTCGTGGGTCTAAAAAGGTTGAGAACCGCTCCTTTAGATAATTTTAGACAATGGCGTTCAAACTAATAGAACTTAATTTATATATATATATATATATATATATATATATATATTCAATCTTGGGCCCGTATTCTTGGGATACATTCTATCCCACCCCGTAAGGAAAAGGTTAATGTTATATTTACGGGTATCATTAACGTTTTCAATCAAATTAATATGAATGCTCATATAAACGCTATTTTTTAGTTAAAATTAAATAAAGCTTATTTTCGAGGAGTCTTTGTAAGTTTGGAATTCTCCTTGCATATATCTGAATATTTTTGTTGTGAGACAATATCACAAGATTCTTTTATATGGATAGATACTTTCATTTCCTTCTTCAATGTAAAGTTTCGAATTTTATATTTTGTCATAATTAAAACGTTCTTTGATTCCCACTTAAAAAAATTGTAAAAGGGTAATTATTTTGTGCTAGTGTGACAACATATTATGTTTAATTTTTTTATGCTAAATTGTGTTAATGGTAGGATTTTTATACCGTTTATGCAAAATTACGTTAATATAGAAGTCTTGATTTATATCAGAATAGGCTCTTAAGGAATGGAGCGAGTTTACTTATTTGTTTATATATATATTTATTTTTTCAAATCAATGCAGAGGCACTTGTCATGAAGACATTCGCTTATAATACACCGCAGTTTTGCTGGCCATATTACTATGCGGGCACCATATAGGCAGACCAGCATTAACCCCTATGAAGGGACGACATGGAAACATTGTAGTGGCGTGACGACGGGATTCAATCCGAAGACCCTCAGCACCGAAAGCCAGCGCGCTGTACCACTAGGTCACCACAGGCCAGTTTACTATTTGTACAAAATCACTAAATGTTTAAATATAAAGACAACGGAGAAATGTAAGGAATCGAGAATTAAAGATAGAATGCAGTTTTACACCGCAAAACTCAGTTAAAAATAACTTAAAGTGAATCACTTTCCTGGAATAGCAAACACTAATCTCGATTTTACTTTGCAAAATGAAAGATTATTTAGCGTTTATAGTTACTTAATCTGAACTCATGTTTTTAACTTTACTTATAAGATTTTTTAAAGTTTCTTTTACGAATCTGCATAGTTAAAATTACTTATTTTAAGATTTTTTTTGGCCTTTGGACAATCGCGTCGGATCGTAGTATTAATAAGAAATGTAAATCTGAGAAATTGCAACTAGCTTTCCTTTGGCAGACTTCATGTCTTGAGCCGATAATAGGGTAAGGTTCAGATAATAAATTAATATCATCTGGTGAGTTTTTTTAATTAAAAAAATAGATTATTGCAAGAACGTGAGGCAAAGTAGTCGGTGTTGTTGTCTGAAACATATTAAATGATTTCTACCGGGGTTTAAGGATCATCAAATCTGCTTCAGATGGAAAATAGTTACAATTTTCATACCGAAAATCACGTTTTACTCATATCATAGTTAGTCGTTGCTTGAATTCACAAGCAGAGCATTTGATCTTCATATCTTTCGTCTTCAAGAGCAGCCAAATGTTTATCAACGAAAGTCGTTGATACACCTTTACGCTTCGCACTTACGCAAAAATCGAATATAATATGTTTTTTTCAACGCGGCAGACACTATATCCTGAGAACATTCCTCCTTCCCAACGATGAGTTTATTGGCTACTTTACCATAAGACCGTATTAGTTGAACCAACATTGTTCCCTAGGAGAAGTCAGCAAAAGGAACTTCCATGAACCCAAGCCCACTTAATGGCAGCTCGCGAACCTAACCAAAATAAGATGTGGCCGGCAGTACATGTGATATCGATTCGGGATGCCGAAGACCAGCTATTCAAATAAAGTTCCAGTCAAAGTTCGCTTTTATGGACAGAAAAATGCGAGGGTGAAGAGAGTGACGTTGTCACTGGATGTGGCGTATAAGGACATTTTGTAGGATTTTTTGACTATGTTATAGGATACTACGATTTCTCTTTCACCGGCGGAGAATATACTGTGTTAGCACAAATGAATGACCGGATTTTAAATATTTATATTTTTGAAACTGTTACACATATTACGGTAAGTGATACACCAAATTAAAGAAAAATATACCAAGTTTTATTTTCAGTTACAAATGTTAGATGCTTGACCGTTTTGTTACAGACAAACATCTAATCTGCAATCAAGTTCGTTCGATACATTTTGTAGTATCACACTGTCAATGGTTCCTAATGCTGCACAGATGCATTCTTTAAGTTCTTGCAGAGTTTTCGGCATCGGTTGTTCATAAACAGTAACTCCATAAAAAGAAATCACATGGCTTAAGGTTCCGAGTCGTAAGGTCACATGGCGTAAGGTGGTCGATGGCGTAAGGTCACATGCCGTAAGGTAAATACCCGAGTCTGGCATTTTTAAAGACATTTAGAATAAGGTTTCTGTTTACTTTTGTTTAAACTTCAATGGGGTATGGCTCTATGGTTTTGATACAGTGACGTAACTAGTAGGGTAAAATTGGCTGCTGTTTCACCATAACCGTCACCTACGGAATTAGGGTATGTATGCATCTTTGGCTTTTCTTTAGGATTGTATGTGTATGGTGCGACTTACATGTAAGGTGCGTTGAGCCCTTACTGTAAGTTGTCTGTGTCTTTTCCTTTTCATTTGACTAAATGTTTCAATGGGGATCTCGGGGCCTTGGGATGTCTTTTAGTTATACCTGCATCCTATTCAGAAAGTTCCCCTTGAGGTAACTGATTTGGTTAGGCTCTCTGATGACGAGACCAGTCGGTTACCTCTAGTTCTGGTTCAGTTTCGGCACTACTACAGAATCTTGCCTCTGATGTGTGGAGCCCTGAGTGCTTGATTTCTGTTTATTTTTTGTCTGCATTCTTCTTATAATTATCTACCTCTGTTGGATTATTTATTTTTAGTTATATTTGCCCATTTTCGATATAAGGATATGAAGCAAATGCGCAATCGTTTATTCAAAAGTTTTATGTTTTCATTGCTAGGGTAGGTTTTAAGTTAACTTGTTTGGCAGTCTATGCTCACTTTTTTATTTTTTTGCTAGTTTGTTTATTTTATTTTTACATTATTGTAATATGAGTAATAGTTTCGAAAATATAAAATTTTAAAATCTAATCACTCATTTGAGCTAACCTGTATAGTTAGTTAACAATTTTACATGGTCGTTTAACTAGATTTTTAACCTAGGATGCGTTTCTATTTATGCTTGGCCTTAGTTGTATGATTGGAGGTTCAATGAAAGACGATTATGCGAGACAAGTAGCCGGTACGCAGTTGTTTGTTTGTTTGTTATTTCTTATGTCCCAGTCCGAAAACTCCAGACCAGCTCTATAGAAGGCTATCGGAGCTAGGAATGCTTATCCGGTTTTATGGCACCACTAGAGTCGGAGACCGACTTAACCAGACGCAGTTGTATTTTGAGAAAATATAATTTGATTAATGTTCTTTAAATGAAAAGACATTTTTTAAAGTCATTATTAAAAAGAAATTATTTCCGCATTTTTTTTTAAATGACATCTTTCTTTTTTTTTACTTTTTTTACTTCAGAAACTTTTGACTTCATTCGATAAAATAAGAATCGACTGAAAATCGATTATTTTTAAATGGCCACATCGGTCATAGGCGTGCTCACATATAAGCTAGTTGTCATTAATTACGCGTGACAGTTAAGCATTCCTCCAGAAATGATATTAGACGGATGAAAAATGGTCGTCGGTAACCGACGAGCGGAAGAAATATTAATGTACATCGAATCAAAAAAGAGAGTTTCTTTTCTTAAATCTTTTCAAACTCAGGAATTATTCTTAAGGAGTTAAGAAATTATGAAGAGCTTATTTTTTCCCTTCTTTTCCGAACGCAAAAAAAAAAAAAAGAATTATAAACAAACTCCTTTTTCAAAGATGGCTCGAATTCTATCTAAAGATTTGTTCTCCATAAAAAAAATACATTCTGCCGCAAAAAATATAATAATAACTTGGAGTACGTTTGAAATAACTAAAAAGCTTAAAATATTTAATGACATTCCATTAATTATATCTCAGCTTGTCCGGATACATATCACATTCCTCTTTCAGAAGGAGTCGAATTTTTTTCTAATTTATCTCAATTGAGAAGAGAATTGCTAAAATAATTTAACAACGCGTATTGAAATGAAAAATAGGATTACGAAACTGAAAAAAAAGTGTCGTTTAAGTAGGAGTTGAATTACAAACTTGCTGTGCTAAAATTCCTTTGTGACTGACAGCTGTTAAATAAACTGTTAAAAAGTATGTGATTTTAGTGTACAGTCAGGCAAAGAGCATTTTTTAGGGTTTTTTCTCTTACGTTGGGGGAAAGTACGATGACCATAATTCCCCACGGACAGCCCAGTAGAGGTGAGCTGTATTATAAAAACTTGCGACTGAAAAGTGCTTTTCTTGAAGAGAAGAACACGTTAAAAGCTGGTTGAAATCCGTAAAGTCCCCAGCAGAACAAACGGAGAAGTCAGGAGAAGGTGCAACGCCGATGCGATGTAGGTGTCCACGTAAAAAGCCAGGAGATGTAACTATTCTTAAATTTGCAACGCAATGTGTCTTGGGAGGTCCTGAGGGATTGGGCAAGACAGCAGTTCACTCCAAACTTTACCCGTGGCCTGTATTTTATGTATATTTCCAACTGCCTCCATGAAGGTCGGCAGATTATCCTCTGCACGTGGAGTTCTGCCAATAGGTTTTGTAGCAGAGTGCATTGGAGCCGGACTTCCTAGCTCACGAGCTATTTACAGATAATACGATGTTTACACTCGAGAGTGTATTCAATGCTCACAATTGGCGTGCGGGGGCAACCGATAATCTACATGCTACAAGCTCACATGAGAATCAAGAATGATTCTCTGTGAATGTGTGAGCTGGTACTGAGAACTTCTTGATTGGCTCATATCTACTATCAACGTTTATGCGACTCCAATTGACTCTGCTGAGTATCTCGTCGATCGAATATCCGTTGCACGGGTGCATGAAATACCTGGCATCTTAAAACTGAAGGCCAATCTCTCCATCGACGCTGCCAAGTATGTATTACTGTTGGGAGACGCAATTTTGGACATTTATTGTAAACATAGCAGGACGTTGTCAATAAATAATTTTTCTATCCTTTCATGTCTCTTTCCTGTGTTTGTGCCTGAACACAGCACTTGAGCCCATACATTCCTGTACAAGAAATGATTGTTACAGAGCCTGTAATAACCCTTAAAGAAGTTTGTACCATGAATTTGGAATCACCCTGTATGCAGGGTGTTAACGAATTCGACCTACAAATTCAGAGGGATGACAGTAGGCATCAAGACCAGCAATAATCACATAGGAATGTATGACCGGAAACGTAAACCCGACGCTTGAGGGCTCTATATACTTAATCGGACCACACCTCTTATCAACCCCACTGGATGGTCAGAAATATCACATTTTTCTGGAGGAGGTAGAAAACTGAAAAACAAAACAGAATCACATAGGAATGCATGACCGGAAACGAAAACCTGGTCAACTTGAGGATAAACAAAGATGCAGAACGGTTGACTTTCATTTTTGTATGATTTCTGTCTGTTTTCTATGTGATTCTGTTTTGTTTTTGAGTTTTCTACCTCCTCCAGAAAAATGCGATATTTCCGACCATCTAGTGGGGTTCGTAAGAGGTACGGTCTGATTAAGTAAATAACGCCCTCCAACGTTAGGTTTGCATTTCCGCTATACATTCCTATGTGATTATTACTCATCTTGATGCCTACTATCACCCCTCGGAATTTGTCGGTTGAATTCGGCAACACCCTGTACACACACACACACACACACACACACACACACACACATATATATATATATATATGTTTGTGTGTGTATGTGTTTGTGTTTGTTTGAGCCATTCGCAAATTCAGCGACCTTTGCAAAGATCGAAAGTTTCAGCATTAATTCATATAAAATGTTTGTGCAATACTTATTTAAACATTAGTTGTAATTCGAACTGAAATTTGAATTTAAAAAAAATAATTGACTGTTACATACATAAACATTCTTTTGATATACATTATTATATTCTGTGACATAAAAGTGTCTATAAAAAAGTATGCTACTAATGTATACAAAAAAATAAAATGACATTCCTTTGAAAGTTCTCTTTTAGTTAATAGGAAGTCACCTTTCCATGCAGTGCAAAAATTAATATGTCTTTGTTGTATTATGTCTCTTAGAAGGCTTCATTTTCTCCCCGAGACATTGCGGGGCGACAGAAACTTTTGATTCAGGCATTGAAAGCTTTCTTTGACACGAAGGAAACTGTTAAAATTTTGAAGGGTATAGACAAATTCAGAAAATTTTCATTTTAGTTCTGTAATAGTTTAAGGAAAAATTATTGGAGTCGATTTTATGTTTAAATTTTTTTTGTAATATCTATTTAATCATAAGTTGTAATGCAAATTGAGATTCACGTTTTAAAAGAATTTAAGTGTTACATACACAAAAGTTAGTACGTTCTCTGACATAAGGATATGTATAAAATGTATGTTACTAATGTGTACAAATATAAGACGCTATTCTTTTAAGAGTTCTCTTTTAGTTACTAAGATGTCAGCTCTAAGAATGTCAAAATTAATATGTCGTAGCTGTAGTATGTCTCCCAGACGGTTTCCTTTTTAACCCCAGACATTGCAGTTTTTGATAAAAGCATTGAAATATTTCTCTGCTGACACGAAGGAAACTTTTAAACCTGAAGCACTCAGAGGGGTCAGACTAATGTGGAAATTTTTCATTTTAACTCTGTGATATTTTAACGCTAATTTGTTGGAGTTGATTTCATGTCTGAATTTGACTAATAAATTATTTCAGAAAAATCTCTTCATACTGTTATTTCATACGAAGTTTCAATGTTAGATTTTCATCTTCGATCAGCGTTTTAAATGTCCTCAAATTATTGTTTACTTGTAAGGATTTAAACGAATTTTCAGATAATACAGTAAATAATTAATAGCTTCTACAAAAACGCATTCTAAAATTATGCTAAGCAAATAATATTTAAAGTTTCCAGTAATTAGAATATCATTCGAAGTTTTAATGAAACGCAACTCATCTCCTTTCTGCAAGGATGTTAGTCAACTCTTCTCGAATTTTTCGAATTTTTGCGAAGAGTTCGGCAACAGTATTCCTTTCAATATTGAAGGCTGCATTACGAGTCTTAATCGTTTTATGCATAAAAAAATACCCCTGTTGTATATTCTTAATTTTATTAATGCTGTAGGATAGAGTATAGTTCAAAATGTTTCTGTCACCTCTTAAGTTTTTCTCATGTCTTATTAAATTTTACTTATGTTGTTTGCAATTAATTTGAATGTACAGTTGAACCCCGTTATTGCGAACCCGGTATATAACGAACAATTTTGGTCCCTCCATTTTCCTATTGTATTTAATGTTAATTTATCCTTATATAGCAAACCTCCGAAATCTTAAGAATCGGCTATAACGAACCTTTTTCTCAGTCGACTACTGAATTAAAAAAAAAAAAAATTTAAACTTTTTAAGAATGTTGAAGACAGCGAATGTTGAAGAAGCAAAGACTGTTGAAGAAGAAGAGGATGAAGATTTTACCTATCGCGATGTGGATAGAAAATCAGAAAATTTCATCATTCTCAGATTGTGACATGCAATTATCGAAACATGTGATGATCAAGTCATTGCATGTGAAAATCCGAATGGTGAAGATATTGTAGAAGAATTTAAAATGAATCATTCTGAAATCGAAGATTCTGCATCTGATGCTGATGAAGAGGAGCACATAAATGACGAAATACTCAATATCTCAGATGCTATAGCAGCGATGCGTGTAATTAATAAGTTTTTGGTCTACACAAACAGTGGAAGAAAGAATGTTGGAGTCATTTGATGTATTGGACAAAGAAATTCATAAAATGTTTTTGAAATCGGCATCACTTCAGCAAAAGATTATCGATTGTTTCTGTATCAAAACAACGAGCAATAATTGAAGGTAAAATGAATTTATTTCCATTTGTCTTCATTTCTAGTTAAATTAATTAGTATTGTGTCAGTTTAATGTAATCGATTTTAGTCAATATAATTCATAAATGATCATTTTTAATAGATTATATCATTTTTGATACATCATTTTTGAATACACATAACAACTAATGAGTTATACATTTTGTGAACTCAAACATTTTCCTTAACAGTTCGGGTATAGCGAACAAAACCTTTGTTACCTTGAAGTTCGCTACAACGGGGGTTCGACTGTATTCTTTCTGACTTCTTTCCCTTGATTTTGAAAATGCATGAACAGAAACCTGAACATATCTGATAATTTTCTGTCTTTGAAAATTGTTGCCGAAGTGATATACATTTTCTGAACTCGCCAGAAAAGAATTAATAAAAGTAAACCCGATTTATGATACATTTTTCATTAAATGTATATGAATGAATTCTTAGTATTGCCTTTGTTGATTACTGCGCAAGTGTGTACGTGAACTTGAAAGCACGGATCCTAAAGTTAACAAATTCATCCAGAAATTCCAATCTGGACCTGCCCACTGTAAATAGTAAACTATCCTGTATTTTATAATGAGATTCAGTGTGCTTGAATTGAACAATGTATAACAAAAAATAACGTTAATCTTTAATTTTCTTTTTGAAAATGCTTGCTTTATTTGTTTTTTACGAGCCGAATGTCAATATTCTTTTAGGGAATATATAAATTATTAAACACACGGAAATTAATCGTTTTAATTAATTATTCTTAAAATGAATAGTTCACCTATATAGTGTGCTAGCTGAAAACCCGAACTTCGCTACGGAGTACATTCAAATTAAATAGAACGGTCAATGTATGCAATTAATGCCAATATATATATATATATATTTATAATAAATACGACGATCAATGTATACAATTGATGTAAAAAAAATACATTTATAAAAAAATCGTAAGGGATATTTTATAGACAAAATAATGTAGAAGAAAATATTCAAATTAAATCTAATAGGGCATACTAAAGAATATAGTACAGCTAATATAGTGCAGTTTCAGGAACATATTTTTACTGTATTTTAATATTTTTTTAGATAATGTCCAATCGTCTGTTGCATTAGCAAGAAAAGAAAAATATTTTTTTGTCTATTTCGTTGTTATGACACGACGATAAATTTATTTAATATACCAGAAAAAGAAATCACGTGATCAGCATTTAATAAATTAAATTCTAAAAATTAATATTTAAAAATTCACCAAAAATCAGAAAATGAAGGTAAAGATAAGAAAAAGATTTCATTTTAAAGGAATTTTTATGATCTTTCTCGTGATATAAATTGTATAACCCTCAAATTATTATTTTAAATGCAAACTTAAAAAAGTCACTAAAACAGCTTAAAAATTTAATTTTAAAAAATCTAAGAAGAATTTTTCAAAAATCTTTCTTAGTGCACCCCTACACTATAAGAAGAATCGTCATGCAAATTTTCAGCCCTTTAGGTCCAGAGGTTTGGTCTGTGTGCTGTATGTCAGTGAGTCAGTCAGTTACGGAACTGTTTTATATATATAGATAATTAGGACTCCAGTTAGGTTTACTATTACAAATTTAGGGTACCCTGGAAGTTCAAGATCTGCAAAATCTTGCCGTTCTCCCGCCTTGCAAGTAGCGTGTTTTAATAATGATTACCTCCAACAGTTCGGTTTAGTTCTCAAGCATAAATGTGGATGTCTGATCCTGAAATATCCTGGCATGTTTTGCGGAATGGTGTAGCGTACGTAACTCCTTCCTGGGGAACCTTTGAGACAGTTGTTGGTGGCATCTCTTACGACAAATCGCCGTTACTCCTTCAACAGAAACAGTAGAAATTGTATTCAACTCTTTGAAGCCATTTTGAATTTCAACTGTCACGTATTTAGAGTACGTAATTCATAATTCTGGGGTATAATTTCGTTTCGCATATCAGTTTAAATGAAGATATTTTGAATAGTCTTATGTTTGACAGTATGGATGAAACAGTCGTAAGTGTTGGTTGTGATACATTGCATTTATACTTCTAATTATAAAAATCGCGATATACAGAGGCTGTTCACACATTTTTTAGACGATGTATATTGTATTCACAAAACTAAATTACATAAAATTCTTGTGTTTTAAATGTTCTATTTGAGATCCCTTATTCTGAACTATCTTTCGACACCGGAATTTCCAGGATAATAATGCCTTTTGAAGTGTCAGAAGAGGTATTTAACATTAAACAACGTACCATTGCAATAGTCGAAGATGTCCGTTTTTTCCTTGGATACTTGTTTGGAATTTTTGTCCCACTTGAGGCTCCAATTTGACGTTTTTTTCCTTTCTTGTTGACGATATTACCTATCGACGCTTTAGATATCACAAAACCATGACTCTCACATCGCTTTTGGATAACGGAGTATGCATATTTCTCTTCGGAAAGAGCATAAATGTAGCCTTCGAACCACTGCTTTGTTAAAAACGCTATTTTGAATAAAAACAAAACTTTCAAGCCGCAGACGATAATTTTGACTTTTAAAAACATAGTACAATTGCAATTATTTCTTTTGCAGGAAACGATTTTTTATTACCGCTTACCAAAATTGTCTAAAAAATGTGCGAACAGCCTCTGTAGATACGATAAGATAACGATAAAAATCAGTTATAAAATTTATTGAAGGTGCTTCGAACAGCCAAAGATTAGCTAGAAATTATCTCTAAACCTAAAAATATGCCCATATGGGTGAAACTATGTAAATTTTTGTAATTTTTTTCAGTCCGGAGATTGATTCGAGATCCGCATAAGAATTCCCTTGCTCTTGCGTGAACAAAAACAGAAATTGAATGAAACGAGCAAAATGCCATTTCTTTGCTTCACTCAGTTTTTGCGTTTCGTTTTATACTACATGGAATAAATCATAAGATATAGAAAGTACGGCCTTTCGTGTTAGACGGTAAAGGAATTCAGAATTTTACATGTAAATGGATTTTACTGCAGACACTCAGCATGAAATATTTAAGTCGAGATGATGTTTTTTGAAAAGAAAAGACACCGATACTGTTCGCTGCATTAATGTTTAAAGTAGGGATCTTCAACCCGTGTCCCGAGGGCCATGAATATCCTGCTGATTATACTTTTATTCTTCCGTGGCCCGCTGAAGCTGTTTTCATCATTTAAATGAAAGCTAAATTGAAAGCTAAAATTTGATAAATTACTAATGGGATAATTACTCAAATTGAAAACACTGAGGCAGAAAATATGACTTGCATCTTATGGTGCATATGCATTCATGCAGAGTTCTCTGCATGGAGACCCCCCCCACTCCTGTCATCACATTAGTCACGGTAACCCTACACGCCGTGTCCCCGCCCCCATTGACACCATTTGACCCCCGGGACCCCGGGATCTTTGATGCTCTGTAGCAGGACCGAAAGAGGAGGCGATTCACGCATATACAGAGTACGCAGTGAACATAAATCACTGGCTTCCCCAAGGCAGAGCAGAGCAGAGTACATGAATGCAAACGCAGCATTAGGGAAAGTGCAATTTGAAAAAACTTCCTGTCTTTCTCTCTTTCTTAATTCTGTGTTTGCAGTGCAAAGAGTGTCAAGTCCAAAATTCGTAGTTTTGAGAAAAACGGTATTGAAAAATAAACGGCATTTGTAAAATCAGTTTTTTGAAGTTTAATTTTTTATTTTTTCTCTTAAAGTAATTTTTTCCAACTTTATTTTTGTTGAGTAAAGAGTGTTAAGTCCTTGACTGGGACATAACCCCTTTAACACTAACATGTTTGTGTTTTGTTTCACATATCCCAAATTTTCCCCGATGAATAAAAATATTGAGGAGTGGAATTGGACTTAGCTTTCTGTACCCTGCAGTAGCCATTGATTTTTCAAACATACCTACTTTGATAACTCATTTTAGCCCATTTTGGACTTAAGATCCTTTGCACAGCAAACACAGAATTCATGCTGTTGCTGTTGCTTATGCCCTCTGGCCGGAAGTATTCCTATCCAGGTTAATATAGGCTTGCAGACTGAGGGTGCGTTTCCAGTTTATAATGGGACCACAAGGGTCGGAGTTCGACTTACCCAAGTGCCCCCTCAATTTTGACCGGTCACCCCCAGGGTTGACATATCTGGGGGGGAACAGTACTTTCTCCCACCCTCTCTGACCTCATAGAAGTATTCTACGGCCGACGGATTTAACGTGCCCGTATCCGGCATAGACACGAAAGTATTTAATGGCGCTTGTCGGGATTCGATCCGAATAATCTCAGAGCCGAAATCCAACACGCTACCACTAGGCTACCTTGGACCCTCTTAATTCATCGTTAGTCTAATAAACTGGAAGTTCGTTGTGTGTTACTCCAAAGTTCTAGAAAATTTCCCATTAACGAGATTAAAATCAGTGAATCTGTAAACTATTTACGCATTGTTATGAAGTCTAGTTCTCATTTAGGGGAATAAGACTGAATGAATGAAATCCTACACTGGAATTGATTCTAAATAGGTTGTGTTTTTTGCTGAGAACATAAATAATACTCACAGATATAACAAGAACACCACTTTTGAAACTATTAAACACATTCAACATATGATATATGTGATGGCTCAAATTGTTCAGAAATTACAAAGTTTTATAAGTGTCAATGCAAAATTATATAACCAGTACTGAAGATATTCGAGGACATAGTCCGTGTACACCTCTGACCTGCTGGTTATTTCAATACGGGAGCACTCAAGTGGTGAACCAACGTTACTCCCTATGAGGATGGAGTTCCGAAACATGGATGCTTTAACAGGAATTCGAAACCTGGATCACAGGGGAACAACTTCCATTTCTAATCAATATACGATGCATAGTGATCCGATGAAACTAACTCAATATTTTGGATTGTTTCATTATGTTTCCATCATAAATGCCAGATTAGGGTAAATATTCAGTTTTAGCTGGAAATAAAGGGTTATATGAAAGAAATTAGAGGGAAAAAAGTACACGGTTTTAATAAACGATCACAGGGCGCAGTTGCCTAGTTGGCATGGGCAGCGGGCTAGTGATCTGAAAGTCACTGGTTCGATGCTCGTCGCTGACCCAGAGATAAGGTGAATTTTAACGTTGCACATACTGTGATCCAACTCGGAAGCTCGATCATCCACAAGGTTTATCCCGAGGAGCGAACGCATTTTCAATGATCTTGCTCATTCAGGTATTTTATGGGGCACAGTGTCCCAATTGGAAACAGCAGTGGTCTAGTGATCTGAAAGTCACTGGTTCTTTGCTCGTCGCTGACAAAATCCACTGCCATGTACACTAATGGCGGCTGGTGCGCGTAAAATCTGTCGTAGCTGCAATGTCCTCCAAGTTGTCAAAATTACCCCTGAAGGTGCGGGGTCAAGTATTCTGGTCTCGTCACTTGACTAGGTTCAAAATTACGGGACTGGTCCTTTGGCCGAGTCGGACTCCGATTCTTTGTGGTGCCAGTCAAAACAGGAGCCGCACCTTCTTCGCCCATAGCCTTCGGGACTTGATCTGATGTTGCTGTCGGTCAAGTGGCATAAGCAACAACAACATAAGAGATCACGTTCAGCAGAATCTTAATTCTTGCTTGTGCATCTCTTACCTTTAAGAATTGACAATGTTATTCTTAATAGAACGCCAAATAGTTCTTGGATTAGTGGATGACTGACCATATCACAAGTCCTCTGAACGTAGAGGCTATGCCGTGCAATTGGTCACTGCTTACTTCCGAATGGATGCCTGTAAATAAAAAAAAGCGTTTATTCTATAGAAGTTAAGGAACTAACCATTAAAGTGAGAACATGTAGCATATAAAGTCGCTTCATAAAAGCACCAAAAACTTTTGAGCTATTAGTGGAGGTTATAAAATCAGAACAATAGAGAAATGTCAAATTGTTTACTCACAGTTGATAGTCCCCACAGTCTTCTTTTACGAAGCTGATTTGCTTATATAGATCTCTAACGTCCTTCCTCGTCAAACCCTGTCTTACCACTGAATTCCTGACGGTAAGATACTTTGGTGGAATTCATAAATGTTGAGAAATTTCTGATAGCCTTTTGAGAATTAATCATCAAAATATCCTGAAATCCTATTTTTCTAGGGTCCTGTAGTTATTTTTTTCTAGGGTACATCACTGTGCTGACAGTATTGATACTCGTATATCGCGAAAAACTGAGATAAAATTGCTCTTTAAAACTGTTTGAGAGATTTCACTTTAATGTGTAATAATAATAACTCAAAGTTGCTTTCTCTAAGCAGCACTTAGTATAGTACAGCACTTAGTATAGGACTTTTAAGGGGAGTGGTCACTTTTACGTACCTTTAAAAGTATCTTTTTTAGACCTATGTTCGATTGTATGTACTACTCATGATTTTTGCTTGATTTACATGAAATTTTTTGAGTAACTGCCTATAACACTATTTAATATATATATACAATATTTCAAGGTAATTAAAAATTAAAACATTTTTTATGCATAAAAAGAGAATATTTTTTTAATCGAGCATTTTGCAGTCAACTACTTTGAGCATTCTGTCAAAATAAATTATTAAGGTACAATAATAATTGTTTACTATATGTGATTACAATACTTCAGGCAACAAAATCCACCAACATTTTTTAACCTTAACTTATTTTAACTTTTTTAAAGAATTTTTTATAACCTTTTACTCAGTCCTTTTGAAATTTCTAATTAAAAATAGCACGTACTAAAATGTTTTAATATATTTTAGAATAAAGTTGGTGTATATTGTTGCCTGAAGTATTGTAATCACATATAGTAAAGAATTATTACTGTACCTTAATAATTTATTTTGACAGAATGCGCACAGCAGTTGACTGCAAAATGCTCGATTTAAAAAAAAATTATTCGCTTTTTATGCATAAAAAATAATTTTATTCTTTTTAATTGCCTTGAAATATTGTGTGTATATATATAATAAACATTATGTTAGGCAGTTACTCAAAAAATTCCATGTAAATCAAGCAAAAATCATGAGTAGTACATACAATCGAACATAGGTCTGAAAAAAATACTTTTAAAGGTACTTAAAAGTGACCACTCCATTTAATAGAGTACAGCTCTATATCAAACGGTATGAGTTACAAATGACCCATGCTGCGCAATTGAAAACTCGTACTTGCTTCATGAATTAATTAATATGAAACGACGAATTATTCCGTGTAATCACCTTAACTAATCTCGTATAAGATACGAATTATATGTAATATGCATAAATTTCTTAGAAATTTACATTTTAAGAAAAACGTAATAAAAAATTGGAAGAAATTTTAAATCCTCCAGAATTAAAGTTTTCAGTTCCCCTCATCATAGAGAAAATAAAATTCCATAAAATATAAAACATATTTACCTTCTTTTCAAGCGGTAATATTTAAATAGTATGATAATAGTTATTAATCTATGATTTTTTGACCATGATACATGGCATCTTTAATATGAACACGAAGTAAAATTCCTCGAATTCATTTCATCTATTCTTGATAGAATAAAACTTTTGCCAATCGCAAAAAAAAGTGAATTTTTTTTCATTCTTTGAAACACAGTGACTTTGCAAAAACTTGTCTTTTCTTTTTCGAAAAAAGGAATGGTCAGAATATATATTCAAAAGAAAATACAAGAGAAATGAAAACCAGCCATGAATAAAATATGAGCGAGGGCATCTAAAAATTCCAGAATTTATTTTTAAACATTTTACTGGTCAAGAGGAAAAACAGAAGAATGTTATAAAACTCTCATGAATGCTGATTTAATTTTATAATGGATGTTATAACTAAAGAAATATGTAGTATTCATTCACTTACACGCATGAATTTTAAAGTTTTACCTCTCTGTACAGTATGGATATGCATAAATACATTTTATATATTATACATGCTGTAAAAAAATACGGTTACAAAATATTTGCAAATTGTTTTAATAATAGTTTTGAGCATTTATATATTTTATCTTTTATGAAAACGTATACAGTGTGTATATGTCTTTTGACAAATTAAATGTGTTTATAATGTATACTTATCCATATTTAAATGATATGCTTTAATATATTTATGGTGAATAATATTACTTATAGTACGCATAGTTATTCAGAAGCAGGGAAAATAGTTTTGACGCTTTATAATTATGTATACAATTATCACTGGTTAAAAATATTTTACAGTGTTATTTACACGCACGTGTTCCGATGACTATATGCATAAATATATTTAATCTATTATGCATTTTATATATATAGCCCAGTTAATTAAATTACTTTAGTAGCATCAAACGGGCGAGAAATAGTCGTTGCGGTTGCCTTGAAGGGTAATTACTTTTGGGGGAAAATCAAGAGAACATCATGCTTTTAGGCATATATTAGGTTGGGCTTCTTTAGTGAATATAATTTCTTACCTTTAGTTTTGTTTAAGTTTTCGTAGAAGGTCATGTTAAAGATATGTACCTTAACCTTGCAGTATAGAAGTTTCAAAGAAGGCAAATCTGAACCCATATCCCTAGCCATTAAAATCTCACGAAGAGATTTTCACAGATTAAAAGTGCCCTTAATCGGTTTAGCACTGTATATATTTGCATGTTCTTATACATGTAAAAATCCCAGTGCAAGTTACTTTTTTTCATGAATGCGAGCCCGTATTTTTAATATCCAATGATAGATGTTGTGTTTTATATAAATTTTCTGAACATGGTTTTTGGATTAAAACTAAACGATTGGTATACTCGTAGAGGACTATAGCCGGGTTACTAACATTTAAAGCTTATATTTCCTCTTTTCTTTGTACTCCCCTACGCAACCGATAAGAACGAGAAGCGAGTTTTAATCATTATTGTAATTGAACTTAGCGTATTTTTGAAAACACTCAATGCAGCAGATAAAAAGAGACATTTACCCGATGAAGAACATAGCTTATGACATGTAAATGAAGCAAACAAGCTGGTTCAAGCTGCGCCAATGTCTAATAGAGTTAGTTAATTTGCGTTTTAAATCAGTCAAGCATTTTAATTGACTCCCAAGTTAGTCTAACTCTAAGTCTTCTGTTCTTTAATAGAACTTAAGGCTATTGGAGTGTAAATTAATGTCTTCTTTCACATAATTTTGTTTCCGTCTTTAACATTATTCTTTCACATAATTTTGCTTCCGTCTTTACGATTATTTCGGCGACAATTACTCTCAGTGAAGGAAAAAGCTCTTTCTTATACCTTAGCCGTTTTTTAAACAACAATAATCAGTTGTAAGTGTTAACTGAAGAGGCATAGTAACAGCATATTTCCTCACAAAAATCTAAAGTATTTAACTTCAGTAATGTTTGTTTGTAAACGATTTCCTTACCCACATCAATTTGTTGGAGGAAAGCGCAAAATTTCCCAAACTATAAAACATTTTTTTCTAGACTCTGAAAGGCATCTTCGTGATAAAAATTCTTCAGTTATTAATTTACCTCTGGGCAGATGAGGTCTCTTTCCATTACTACTCATATGATGTTTCTAAATCGAACCGATGCCACTCTGTATTACTAATTTAAACAAGCAACTCCGTCATCAGAGAATCATGTGTTCTGCATACGCTCTGATTAGTCAGTTACATACCTAAAATTGAGGATTATACAAATTGCACTGATCAGTATATTTCATTAATGCTGTGGGAGTTTACATGTGTAAACATTAGTTAATCTCGATACAGGTGACGCTGAATATAGCCATGTACGTACCAATCATCTTGTCATCCGCAGTTTTATATTTTGATTTATCATTACGCTTCTGAACTGGTAGCTCTTAAAATTCTTGCTGAGAAATGTTACAATAGCGGATCCCGGACTAGAGTTGTTTTGAGCAGTTGTTTTTTTAATCAACTGCACATATACCTTTCAGAACTATAAATTTGTAACGATATTTATCTATAATTTTAATAGATAGTAGATAAGTTAAATAATAGGATAACAGTAGATAAAATATTATTATATAAAAATATTATTAGCAAAAGTAACATTAAAATATATGGGAACAAATTGACTTTAAATAGAAATCGATTCATTTTAAAGTCTTATCATAACGAGTAATCATTTAATAAGTATATCGCAGCAATTGACGTGTACTTGAAGATTAATATCTGAACTACAAAAAAAAATTCTTCTATGCAACGAAATTTCATTCGACATATAAAATGATTTGTTATTATTGGATGCAGATTATATTATCATAGAAGAGTTACTGATATTCATAAAACATGAAAAAATATATTTAGAATAATTTTTTTATAAGAAACCTATACATACGATGAATTTGGAGTCTGATTAGAAGGAATGTGAAACATGCAAATATTTATAGGCTAGCATATTGGATAGTTTGGAAAACACATTTTTTTTGAAAATTTTTGTTTTCTCTCTGTAAATTGGGAATTGTTTCTATTCGTTTCTTGGAAACAATTTAAGATATGTTTTTTTAATGCCATTTATCAAATTTCATTCGAAATGTATGTTATTTTATCAGTTTTGTCTAGTTAATTGAATACTCTTTTTCATTTGTCCGAAATGAGTGAAACTGAACAATTGATATTTCCTTGTACTATTATTACATAATTATGATCTTATAAAGAAAGTTTTGTTCTAAAAATATATTTTCGCATTTTCTGAATATCAAAAACTCTTCTATGGGAATATAATATGCATCGAATAATAATAAATTATTTTACATGTCGAAAGAAATTTCGATGGATAAAGATTTTTTAACAGTTGAGATATTAGTCTTTAAGTACATGTAAATCAAAATTACTGCGATATACTCTTTAAATGGTTATTCGTTATATGGAGACTACTTTCAAATGAATCGATTTCTATTTAAAGTGAATTTGTTCCCTTATATTTTTAATGCTAATTTTGCTAGTAATAAAATAACAATAATTTTATATAATAATATCTTTGCTAATGTTATCCTATTTTTTAACTTATCAACTATCTGTTAAAAGTATAGATAAATATCGTCACAAATGAGCTTTTCAATCTTTATCATTTCATTAAATTGAGTTTTTACTAAAGACAATATTTACTAAAGGAATTTTCTACTGAACCGAGTTTTTGAATGATACGACCGGACTTAGTTAAGCAGAGACGCAAACGCATTTCGGATACTGATGATTTTCCTTGCGTCTTTGTGCTTATGATATAAATAATTAAAATACCCAAATATCTCAGCTGCATACGTTCACATTCGCTTCTGTTTGGGGAATTGTTTCATTCCTCCGCTGGCTGTCGAAATGCAGGCAGCGACAGTTTTCGACGAACTGAATAAATTGATGCTTCCTCAATAACTCCCAAACTGATTATTGTGAATGAAACTTCCATTAGAATCTAAATATTAGCAAGTAACATAAAAGTTCGAGTTATTACTCTTGACAGAATTACAAACCATAAATCATTCAGGTAAATGCGAACATAATTGTTTGATGGGAAAACTTTTATAAGAGCATTAAAAATTACTGATAGCTTTCCGAAAATCACTGCTATCTGAAGTATTATATAAGTTCTCTATCAAATTTTACAGTATTTAAAAGCACTTTCTTTTTATATATTGAATCTGTAAATATTCGTGCAGTTATTTGAATCCTGAATTATCAATGAACTGAAATTCCAGATTATGAACATTTACCAACATTTTTACATATTCAAAGGAATTTTATGCAAAAATATCCTGATGTGTGATCGATCAAGATGACTGACTTTTCAGGTTCAGCTCTCAAAATCAACGAGTGCGAACTATAAAATCGTTTTCATCTATCACCAAACATTATTATCTTTGGAAGATGGGGTACTCTTTACTGTAAAAATGCTTATCTCCCCTTGGAAATATCAGAAATGCGGTGAAAAATTCCCCAGTTTTCGGATTATTATCAACGAAATTAAAACCGACCAAACCCTACCAGATCTAATATGTGTTACGAGTGCATAACGATGTTAGATAACACAATCACTTGATAAAGATTACAGATATGCTCCGCAGGATATTTTTAGTAGATTATGACCATGTCTCTCTCCATCTTGTCACTAACATTATTTATTATTCATTGATGTTTCCGTTTTTTTTATGTGTTGACGTTCTGTTGAAATGTTTTTTATGGTTAAAACCATAAGAAGCAAAGTTTTTGTCGTTTCCAAGTAAAGAAATGGTCTGTATAGCCATCGAACAACAAAAGAGGACCGTAGGGCAAAGTAATGAACACAGCAACAGTATGGAACTTCCTGAGGTGAAGCCATATTTTTAATACGAATTGATGGAGAATAATTATTAGACCATAAAAGCCTTTTATTGTCTATTGGTATAGCTTTTCCGTTCATAACATGAACTTAGGAAAAGTTTTCGTAGGAAATATCCTCTACTGTATTGACATTAACTAAAATTTTCATCCTTGTACACTCAACTGAGTTTCGAAGCTCTGACGCCCCGCTTCCAAAGTTAGATCGTATCTTTGCAACCACATATATTTGCTTACTAATATTATGCTTTCCTTGCAACATATAAAATGAATATGGTGCACCTTCAGAATAAACTGGTTACAGCGAAATTCCGATTTATTTTTTTTAACCGTTTAATTCCCTAAATCAGAAAACCCATTCTTTGCTGTTCATTCGATTTCTCATATCTTATTTTTCGTAGTGAGTAATCTGAGAGTTTTGATATAAACAGGAACTGCACGTTTGCTTCTATAACAATACTAAATGACGAGGCACGTACTTCTAGCAAGCGAAAGGAAAACCGGGGCCCAATATTCACGAGGTTTTTCTTCGTGCTTCGAGAGCTTCTTCGTTGTTAAGTGTCAGCCCGAATTCAGAAACCGTGATTGCTAGGGAGAAGAAAAAAAGAATATGCCGCGTTTTCTTCCCCGCATCGAGGGTACCGTCAAATCTCTTTCTGGCGTGGGTAACATCCATCAAATATCTTGCCGTCGGACATTTCTCTTTCCATTTTGCTACAGAATGCAAATGCAACTAGATTCCACCTTCTTCCTTTTACGCTTTCGCTCCATTTCTTGAACGAAAAACGTCATTTTTGCTGTACTCAAAATGAGGCTTTTCAGATTCAGGATAATTTTTTTTCCCTTCTCCGGAAGATCTGATATTCTTTATCTCATTTGTAGCATTTTGTTGCTATACCTCTTGCATCGGTTGGTTTAGATTGGGCTGATTGAGTTTCCGTTTGATTTTATTTCTGTCTGCTTTTACATGTAACAGTCAAACAAATGCCAAAACTTTTGAACTTTTCAAATATTTTGCAGTTGGCTGTTCTTATGCTTTTATTTTGACTGCTTTCTTTGAATTTAATTTTACCTTATGTAATTTCACCACTAAATTGGAAATGAAGCTAGCGTTTTATTCCTCTAAACTACGTTGAATAAAAATTTAAATTTATATTCGATTTAATGGTATTTGGCTGTTTGCTTAGAAACCATCGTATACAGGAATCAAAATAGCTGAAACACTAACCGTTTCTGTAGAATTTTTTAATAAGAAACTATAAGCCTACCTTCAGCAGGAATTCGACGTGAGACAGTGATATATCACTCACTCCTTCCAACAAAATCATATCTCAAAAATCGACGATTTTTATTTATGTCTGTTTTCAGAATGCCCTGGAAGAGAAGTATATCCCTGCAAGATCGTCTTATCTCACCGCTCAGTATTTAGCCGCTAGAGAACAGAATTAATATTTGTTTTTAATATATTTTATTCTGCTTTTAAACTTTAAAATAACTCTCCTGAAAAATCACGTTTTTTTGAGATATGATGTTATTATGCAAAGGACATATTATGTCCTTTGCATATGACATTTGGTGACATTCATCCTACAGCGTATGTTTCAACTGTTCCACTGATGTCAGAGGGGTGCAACTTCAGAGGGTTCTTTCCCTCCAAATGTTACCACAACTGTTCAATAATGGTCCGATGATTGAGGTGGTCAAGATAGTGCAGTACCTCACTCACATGCTCTACAACCTGGTTGACACGTCCGACACGATTCCCAGGGGCATTATCGTCATGAAAAAACGGGTGGTCATTAGGGAATAACATAAGGCACCATGTGATGCATGTGGTCTTTCAGAAGAGTTTCGGAGATATCTTTGGCGTCTTGGTATTCATGCGTATTTAAGTGCAGTTTGCAACATCTCATTCCATTTAAAACGCAAAAATGCTTAAAATAGATAACTCAACATTTTAATAGAAATTCCAATAAGTTAACACTTGGTGGTACGAACCAAAAACACATATAAAAGAGGACTTTCCTAAAAAAAAGAATGTTACAAATTTGTCAAAAATGAGCTAGTAGCACCAGGATTGGAAGATTGCATAAAAAATAATTTTATGTCGGAGTTGGGGGATATGGTGGATGCATCCGTCAAAAATTTCGTACCACATTTCACAGATTCGATTGCGAGAAGTCGCATGTAGCTTGTAGTGTCGCAAGTCACCACACTTACGATATCACAAGAACAATTAAGGGCCCCAGAGAATGCCGAGAGACAGCACGCCACAGCATCAGAGAGCAGCCGGCATAGCTGGCAGTGGCCACCAAATAGTCGGTCCGGTATGATTCGAAAGGTGTTCGACAAAGTGTTCTCTACCACTTGCAGGATACTATGTGAAGCGTGATTCATCAGACCAGATATTCATATGACAATCATTGGAACTTGTAGGTATTTAATTACCTTAAAACAATGGATGCATGCATGGGTTGGAATAAGCAAGGAAGACAAAGCATTGACCTTAAACATACATTTATTTGATAATGCACAAATTTCAATTAAATTATCATAGCTATTAATATAACAATCTCTTTCACATTAACATTTTTAACATTGAGAACCCAGAAGCAGAGGCAAACTATATTGTCAAAGATGATTTTTAGAGTCTATTGGGGAGGCACTTACTATAGCTGATGTATGCAGCGATGATGGTAGCATCGACGACCGGGACCCAGAATCATCTCCAGTATAGGAACACCTTAGCGGGATATTCGCACTTCTCCAAGACTCTGGGGCAGACGAGAGTCTCTAACATCTAACTCTGAGGAACCAAGTCTGAGATCGATCTCCTTCTTCTCCAATTCCTTCCGTCCTTAACGGAGCTGTTGTCCGTTTACAGGGGGGCCATTCTGGCCCGCCCCTCACTTTCATTGGGCAGTGGGCTGTTTTTCTTTCAGTGGTTCCTGCCCCTATTGGTTCTTTTTTAAACCGCCTATGTCACCTTTGTCCATAGTCTATGAAGTACCTCCGTCACCATAATTTTATTTTGAAAAACAACTTTGACCCTTCTCATCTGACGTTTTTACTGTGGGCCATAAAATAACGACCATCCGTCTTGTAAAATTTAGACTTTAGATCGCTATCACTGGCCACACCGACAGCTATTCTTCTATTTTTTTTATTGGTTTACAAGCCTGTATTTACAGCTGCTTCTGCATCCTTTATAATACATTCGTTATTGGCCACACACCGTGGGGAATTATACCATTTCACTTCTACAGAACTCAAGCTTTTATGTTCGTCACACAACCTGACACGTTTTTGCTTCGCTTTCAAAAGCGTTTTTTCTTATTTGCATAGCAAATTTTGCCACCTTTCTTATCCCCTGAATTCATATCAGTTTGTAATTTTAAATTCACTGAATTCATTACACTTTTCCTCGTAGAAAAGAAAGGCCTTCAGCGGTCGCAAACTTACGATTTCACAGGGAAAAACAGCAATGGCAGTTAACTTTGCACATACGTTAGTAGGGTAATGGGGGGGGGGGGACTCTTTCACAAGCCATAACTCCGTCTGAAAGTGATGTTATCGCTTATGGGAGATTTTTCTCGCACTCTTTAATTCGCACGTAAAATTTGTGGGTTTGAAACCATTATTACTATATATTTAAAGTCTAGATTTTTTTTCCAATGAGGCAGATGGCTTCTTGGACAATATCCTTACCGCCATAGTACATCGCAGTTTGCTAACCATTTTATTATGGGGGCACCATATAGGCAGACTAGCATTACCCCCTATGAAGGGACGACACAAACGGAGGTTTTTAGAGGGACAACGCCGGGATTCGATCCGAACAGCTTTGACTAGATCTCATTTAGCTTTTTTTTCCAATGCCGCAGACGGTATGTTGGATAATATCCATACCGCCATAGATCATCGCAGTTTGTTAACCATTTTATTATGGGGGTACCATATAGGCGGACTAGCATTACCCCCTATGAAGGGACGACACAAACGGAGGCTTTTAGTGGCGCAACGCCGAGATTCGATTCGACCACCCTTGACTAGATCTCGTTTAGCTAAAATGAAATCTTACAGAAGAGCGCCGTCTCCCCCGCCTCCCACAAAATAAAAGAGAGAGATAATATTATATGGGCACAAGTGGTGTGATTAGGAATTAATCACTCTTCTTTTTGCTGTTTATCTCAGGAGGTAATCATAAATATGTTTTAACGAGGAATGCCTGGAAACGTTGAAGGATTCTTTCACACGCATTTAACATTAAACATTGTCAATAATTGCTGACGATGACGACTGTGCCTTATATTTCGCTTTATTTTATCGCTAGGGGAGTTTGTGAGAAATTATTCTCTTAGAATATCTTAATTAGAAAGGCGTTTACGATTCATCATTACATCCTGCAGCTTGGCGTTCAAATTAGTCAGAGATGGTCTATTTCAGACGCCTTTGAATAAAATATCCGAAATACAAGTGTCTAATACATAGAGGGGGAAAACAAGTCAAGAATTGAAAACCGAACTTAATACCATCAAAAGACGATCATGATATTTCTCACCGAGCCTTTTCGCTTGTTTTACACACATATCATAATTTAGAATCAGAAAATCATCTCATTACTACTGAATTCCCGAACCTTCAATTTATTTTGCATCGGCTGCAGTTCGTTACATTAACTTGACATTATCATCATTACAATAAACTCTTCCTTTATCTTTACAAATTCAAATATTCTTCCCTTTAGGTGACTTTAAGAGCGGTCATTTTGTTAGAAAGTTGAAATTAACATAATGCAGAGCATTTCAAAAATGGATACTGCAGGAGAAAAAAAATTCTAAGGTACTCCGAAACGCGTCTGCATAAATCACAGCCTTATACTTCAGGATCTCTCGTTTAAAACACTTTTAACAATAGCGAGCTGATTTTGAATGAACTTGCAAACTGAGAAGCGGGTGACTTAGGAAGTTCAATCAAAAATGTTCGGAGGCATAAAATGTGAAACGAATTCATTTTTGATGGATGTGAAGGAAATGTTCGTGATGTTTGTATTCTAGCATGAAATGTACTGAGATATGATAAATCAAATATATTTTTACTCTGTTGTTTCTCTCCTGCCGTTCTAATTCTTTAGTTTAAAAAATGTTTCCGAAATTAAATCGCGTTACTTTTCTATTTAATGAATTATACGAGGCTTTCAGGAATGCATCATACGAAAATATCTCTTTTAACTGGTTTTAATATGTGCATGTACAAAATTGTTATATATATATATATATATATATATATATATGCAGTGAAGATAGTTTAAACGAAGGATAAACACAAATTGCTCAATTTTTAGAGCTTTATCATGCAGTTTTAACTTGAGAGATTTTATAAATGCATTACGTAGTTTTGCAATGCAGTTTGGAATAGATGTTCCTTATGTTTGGATTACGTCGGATTTTGAAAGTTTTGAACCTAGGGAAGTATATGTTCACGGAGAAACAATTTCACGTCTAAAAATCAAGTGTGCTGTTTAAAAACCCCTAAAAAGTCTGGAAAACTTTTCACGGAAATGTGGGGCAAAATTGTTATACTTCCTGTACTCTTACACTTGTCGATTTAGTTCTTCCACGAATAGCAGATCAGTTTGGTACATTGTAAATACGACTGCATTAAATCGTATTAAAGAATAACAAAATGCAGCAATTTCTCATATTTACTGGAACGATGTGTGATCATGCTTAATTTGGCTACCCCCTTTTTTTGAGAAATATATTCATACGTTTCATTTGAGTGAATAGCGGGAAAAAAAGAGGTTGTCAGGAATTTTCTTAATCTTAGTTTAGCACTGTACTGGTGTAAGCCAGTAAACCGTGATAAGCCCTCCTAATAATTAAAGCAGAACCACTTTTTCCTTTCCTACGCGAAGGAATAGGGCGCATTGGCTAATTTCCAGACGGGCAGATGGTTATAATGTGCAAAGTCTCACATTAAAAAATTAGCATCCTCTCAAAAGAGCACTATTAGACTAATCGTTAATGCCCCATGGTACTTCAGAAATGTTGATATTTACAGGGAGATTGGTCTCTTAACTATTCAAAATTATCTTCAAAAACTAGCCATAAAGTCTACTGACAATGATTTACTTAAAGGACTTGCAAATTATGATCATGTTGATCCCAATTCTAGGTAAAGGCCCAGAGCCATCCTATCTTTTTATTAAGTGTTGTCCCTCTTCTGTTAATTTTCTTTATAAAAAATATAAAATATGATACTTGGCTTTGCCAAGGTAAAAAACGTTAAAAAATCTTTGAAACTTAACACAAATATTTGTGTTGCTATCCCTAAACTTTTTCTCGCTCTATTTTCCCTACTATAGCTCTGTATTTAAACTCTCTCCCATTTTCGGGACGAACTGTTATAGTCAAGTTACCTCCTAATCTACTGTCCATGCCCGATGTTGACTCACTTCAGTAATTCCAGAATGCATTCAACTCACGGATCTAGAGCGGTCCAATCACTTCCTTCTTTTTTTTACTTCCTGTCCAATGATGGTTCCCCGCTATTTACTATCTGAAAACCTGCACTAGAGGGAGTGTCCCAGGAAGTGCAGTTAGACTACTATTCCTATGGTCCTATGGGCAGACAGACAGCCCGATAAACGTTAGCAAGACTGAAAAAAATGTCGTTCTCAGTACTAAATAGGAAAGAATTTAGAAGTTAAGGACAATTTTAGACGTGAGGATATCCGTTATATTCTGCGTCGCATTCAGAGCAGGTTGAAGTCAGTGCAGTTCATTGTATATGGGAAACTCCTTCACAAATTGCGACCCAGATTGAAAACCCAAGCAATGTTTGATTTATTTTTCTGTTAGCAACACAAGGTAAATTCTGACAGTGACAATCTTCTACAATCTCTGTTATATATTCTCATTTACTTTTATTACTAGCAGAAGTGAAACTTTTGTGTCCTGGCTTCAAATTTAAACATCATTGTTTTCCTGTATCGCCCATAACATTTGTTTATTCATTAGCTTGATTTTTGGTGTTAATACACGAACAAAAAAAATCCATATCGGAGATAGGAGAGTACAAACATGCTCTTCACATTTTCTCATACACAAAAATTCAATATTTTATTTAGAAAAATCTTTTTCATGACAATGCGAGTTTGAATGAATTTCCAAACAGGAAAACGAATAGCTATAGATGTTCCATCGGAAATGATCAAAGACATAAAATTCGAAGTGAATTTACTTTTGATGTATGTAAAAGATATTTTAGTGGCGCTGACAGTCCTCCTTTAACATTGCGATGAAGATAAATCAAATTTGCTTTTCTGCAAGGGCCCCAAGTTCAATACTTTATAACCGATAAAATATTCTGTAGTTTCCGTTTGCATTTCCCAGTGTTTAAATAACTGAAGAGAATTAATTCTAATTAATTTAGAATTTCTTCTAATTACCATGGAAGATAGAGTCTTTATTGAAAAATGGGTGTTAAATTTTTAAGGGCACAATATTTTCAAAGCGTAATCTAACAGAATTGAAGTTTAAAAAAAAACTCAGATTACAGAAATAATGACATTAAGAAAGATTCAACAATAAAGTTATTCACAAAAGTTTGGTTAGATTGTGTCATACGTATTTTGCCTTCATTCTCTATTAATAAATACGTCGATTCAGTTTAATGACATAAAAATTTAAACAGATTTATAATTTTATGAAGGTTTTTTAAAAAAATTGCCCGGAATATTCTGGAAACGTAAAAGAACAACCGAAATCTCTTCTCAAGGGAAATTCCATTTTCTAAATCATTAATCAGCTATTTGTTAACAATGATTAAATTGTAATAACTTTATTATAACTATTATTTTGTAACACCGTAAAATCTTGAGTACAATACGCACATTTTTTTTCACATTTCAGTCCGGAAAAATGAGGTTGCGTATTATAATCGTGTACAAAAAATGTAGTTTTAAACATTGAATAAACGACAAACAATGGATGAGTTGTATTCTAGTGAAAGTGATTAAGACTTAATAGAGAATTTGCACTTCTACCCTAACTTTGGGTATGTATATCTTGAAGTGGCACTCTAAATAATTTCATTCAAATACAGTTCTTACATAACAACAATGTTTATTCAAATATTTGCATATGAAAATTTTGCTTTTTTACATAAAGCAAGCGCACTACTAGTACGAGATATATAATATTTATGCAAGGGAAATACAATTCAATATATTTTCTGGTATAACTATTCACGCAATGACAATACAACTTGAGATACTCACAAATACTTCGGAAAGTCGACCAGCAGTGCTGCTTCGTAAACTTTGGGCCTAAAAAGAACACGCGTAGGTTTGAAGCAACCTAGCTATGCCTCGAGCGGCTGCTCGCAAAACTCAGCTATTATTAAACCAGACTATAAGCCTAGCTCCAGCTCCATATTTCGTTTCGTCAGCTTTACTCCTCCTTTCACTTTCTCTCACTTCCTCAACACTTCGACGACCCTTCTTTAATCCTAGCTGCTTGGTATTCATACCAACCGCGTATGCCTTGAAATTAGCATACCTCAAGCGACTTCTTAATTTATTCACTTAAATGTTCGATTCTTGTGAATCGAATCTTATGTAAACCTTACATTTTATAATATGACAGTATTGTTTGTTTTAAATTAAAAATTTAAGTTTTTTTTCTGTTACTGAATTTGACGTTTTCGTTTATTTTATTACAAATTTTATTTATGTTAATAAGTACTTGTGCAATCTTAAAGTAAAATATTGAAAAGTTATGGGTGCGTATAATAGTCGAATTTTAATATTTTCCGAAAATTTCGAGCAAAATCAGGCATGCGTATTATACACGTGTGCGTATTATAGTCAAGATTTTACGGCACTTATTTTGTAACTGTTTTGGACGTTTTATTTAGTTTAACCAGAATGTTTTGGTAACAAATTTTTAAGCAGAAATATTGCAGCTTAGGATTTCTGTGTAGTAGCCGTGTTGGATTCGCTCAGAGCAACGTTAAGTCACGAAGAAAATTTTTAATTTTTCCGATGATTCTCGACTTGGATTGAAAGATTTCTTTCCAAAATTGTACTCCGTAATACAGAAGGAAAATGTTTACTGTCCTATATTACTCATTTAAGAAATTTCGTCCCCCACAGGAAATTATTTGCTTTTAAATCAGAGCATACCACATTTTATGTCCGAAGCCTTCAAATTAATTTGCGTTCCGGATTTTTAGCGGCCCTGTGGTACAGTGCGCCTGTTTTCGGTGCTTGAGGGTGCTCGGATCGAATCCCGGTGTTGCGCCACTAAAAAGCCTCTGTTTATGTCGTCCTTTTATAGGGGATAATGCTAGTCCGCCTATATGGTGCCCCCATAATAAAATGGCTAGCAAAACTGCAGTGTACTATGGCGGTAAGGATATTGTCGAAGAAACCGTCTGCCGCATTATAAAAAAAATTGCGTTCCTTTTAAAGAATGAAAGGGTTACCCGAGTGAAAAGTTCCTTTTATATATATATATATATATATATATATATATATATATATATGTATATATATAAATATATATTTATATACATATATATATATATATATACATATATATATGTATAAATATATATATATATATATATATATATATGTATAAATATATATATATATATATATATATATATATATATATATATATATATCAATCATCCATACAATAACTTTCGTCTGCATTAATACAGATCCGAAGCACATAGACAAGCATAGTATCCTCCATAAAAAAAGAATCACTACATGAAATTCCTCTTTGCTTCGGCATCTGACGTGTTATGTCAAAGAGAACAAGATATTTAAGTCACATGATAAGTCTGATTATGCTTCTGATGAATACTGATTTATTGAATTCCAAATTTATCTTCTGTAGATCCCTCTTAAGGTACAATATTTGTATGCTGTATCATGTGGTGACAATCTTTTTCACATCAGTTTTTACATACTTCCCAACGAGCTATAGCACAACAAACTACCATAACAAGTGCCTGTAGTAGATAGTGACTGAAATAAAGTTTACTTTTAGAAGAATAATTTATCATAGTTTATGACTTCTGAATGCGCAAAATCGTCGGGTCTCGAAAGTTGAAAAATATTTAAAGACTGAAAACATGAAGTGTTATCTTAGAGGTTGTAATGGCATGCATACACACACACACACACACACACACTTATACACACTTTGAATAACATATTTGCTGGAGAAAAATTAAATAATGAAAAATATTTATTGAAAACATATTAAATTCAGAAAATACGTTTACTTAATTTGATTTAATAAAACTGAATCATTATTAAACTTTTTTAGTCAGTAAAACTATATACTGACCGAATATTATATTTGTGTTAGCAAAAATGTAATATTATATTAATTATAAACCATACCACCCTACGTTTAAGTTGAGCCGTATATATATCCCTCCATCTCTCTCTCTCTCTCTCTCTATATATATATATATATATATATATATATATATATATATATATGTGTGTGTGTGTGTGTGTGTGTTACGTTGTAATTATAATTAAAATTGTAATCCTAATTCCAGTGTAGACAAACTTCAATAAGACACACAACTACATGTATAAAAATAAAAGTTATTAATTCATTCTAGGGGCGAAATTAGGTGTACCCTGCATAAGGCATACTCGAATTTTCCTGAATAGGGTAAATGTAAAAACGCAATTATATGTCATATACCCCAAATTCTGGAAGGGTAACCCCCTTGTGGTCAGGATTGTCATTAGATTAGCAAATTTCGAAGTTGCAGCGTTGCCTAATAAAGTAATGCCCTGTAGTCTAAAACTGCTATGCTGGCTATTTTGTCACGGGTCATTTTTAGATCAGAGCTCACCTGAGGGTAAGTATAAAAATTACCAAAAGCTTAAAAGGGGTTTATAAAATTAGTAATTTATCGGACAAATTAAGTTAGGGCATGAGTTCAATTAGGTCAGTGAATGAGCAATACTTTTTTGGTACAAAATCTTCCATACTATTATGGCATATTATTTTGGAAAAAAAATCTTCTATCCCGGACATTTGGTTCCTTTCGGCCATTGCTTTTAAGGATACAAGCATAATTGAAGAATTATCTATTAGTATTAATATAAGAGAAAACCCGAATGAAAGGTATATAATTTCCTTCGCATTCGTCACGAACATTCTGAACGAAAAACTCATCACCAGTTTAATTATCTCCGTACGAGAAAAGGAATTCCATTTTTCCAAAGGAAAGCTAATATCTGCCACAGTTTCCATGGCTGCCTTTCTGGAGATAAATTAATGACTATTGGGTGCTCTAATTGCCGGACGATGCGAAGAAAGAAAACCCCGGGACATTCAATACACGAAATGTTATAGATGGTAAAGCGAACCGTCTAATTTCGGGGTAATTAACAGTCGCCTTTCTTTTCCTACTTGGCACATAATATTTGCGATTGTTACTGAAGATTATGGTATATACGTATCGCAACTTGCCAGGAAATTTGTTTTCGTTATTGGTATTTTAAACGTGATTGCGGGGGGAAGTTTTGTTTTCGTTGGAGAGAGCAAGAACGGGGAAATGGTTTTATGACCTGAGATGCGGGTTTTTCTGTGTAATTATTGGCCGTTCATTACGCGCCGCGAAACAATTTGGTAACGGATCTAAATTGACATTTTTATGAAATTGTTATAAATCCATTTGTATTGAACTGAAGAGTTGAATGTATAGGACGAATTTTTCATTAAAAGAAACCCAAAGATCCTGGGGGATTCCTAAAATGTTCTAAAGTAATAATCTCCTAAAATAATATGTATGCGAATATATATACAGGTGGTTATCAAAATAATGGAAACACCTATCAATATTGGTAGTGTTCATGAATGTGCTTCGTATTCCTTAAAAAACAAGTCTGGCCCCGGAATTTTTTTATATAATATAGTGTATGTATTATTCTACTATCAGGTAGCAGTAATGAAGCTAAGGGCATCGTGTTTTTTTTTGGGGGGGGGGCAGCGTAAAATATCAAACCTTGCGAAAAGGGCAAATTGTTAGAGCGAGTTTAAATTGGAGTATCTGTTACTGCATGTGACATAACGTCACTATGTAGAAAATTAATTACCTTTTCAGTTGTTAAATATAAAATATAATTGTCAATATCAACTTTAATTAACTACTATATTTAACTTCATTAATTTGTATCATCTCTTAAATTAATTATTCGCTAGCTGTATTAATATTAACTTTGCTCGGTTAACTTAATGATTGAAATATAACTGATAATTTTCCAGGTACAGTTTGAATTCTTAAAGCCATTACATTGTTATTATCTACAATAAGCAAATATATCAATAACAGAATCGATTCTCATATTCTAAATCCCATGGCGATTCGAATCATTCACTTAACTGTAACTTGACTGATAAACACGTGCAGAATAGTGAATGTATTCATACGCAGAGTTTTCCTTAATAATAATAACAATGTAATCTCAGTTTTTAGTATTTAGTTTTAATATAGTCTTTTGCTACAGCTAGCATTTGTAAATTATTTAATTATCCCTTCCTACAAGTTTGATTTGATTAATATGTGCAAAAGGAGATGCGATCTATTTATCAGAGCGGAAGCATACTACCGCTTACGAGATCCAGTCTGTGAGCAGGCTATGCTTCGATATAAGAGAACGCGCTTGCAGTGACGTGTTCGCATTTTTTTCTTTACGAGCGCATTTTTACGAGTACTTTTTATGAGTGCATTTTTTATAAGAGCATTTTTTTTGCAGTAAGAGTATTTTGTTAGGCTGATTTTTACCATGTGTGTGACAGATAGTGAACAGGGCAAGTTCCCCCAGTTATTCTGGTCTCCGGACTACTTTTTCGAGACTGGCTGGCATAAGTGTGTATAAATTATTCTGTCATCATCACCATATCATCGATGAATAAAATATAATTAAATTTTAACGTGTGCGAATATTCTTTCTGCGTGTCGATACTACATTCGAAAGACATCATCCAGCAATGCTCCTGTATTAGCCAGACCTTTGGGTCCTTCAACTTCATCGCCAAACTGCATCAAGGTGTATCCAGCTTAAAGCTTCATCATCCATCTTCTGTGCATCGACTCGTTCTACAGTTTCAACGAGTAGGCCTAACTCCACCTTTCCCTTGCAGCCGGTTCCTCGTGTTCTTTTTAGCTGATGTACATCGTTTCCACGTGATACTGACATCACGGAAGGGACACTGTGTTTTTTCAGGTGTTAATAATCCCGAGCATAGATAAGTATCTCACTTTGACTATATCTTACGAACTTAAAATTACACAACGCAATCGTATGTCAACCACTATACTTTACTCTAACTATAATTTTCTTATCATTGATGTCACAATACTATTCAGTCTATATTTTTTGTATCATTTACATTATCAACACCCTATTGTATCACTGCAATCCCCAGACAAATGGGTGTTTTTCGAGCTATGGTATCGAAAGTCCTGCTAGCATACAGAGTGCACGGAAAAACATCCTTTGCCAAACAGAATAGTGGACGACAGGGAGAGCTGAGTGAAAGAGACGCACGAGGTATTGAAGCGGATTACGACATGAAGAAACAAAACAACTGCAACCAAAATGACCGAAGAGCTCAATCTGCATCTGCAAATTCCGTTATCAACCATTAGAGGTAGAAGGGAACTTCACAAACAAAGCATTTACGGAAGAGTAGCTATTTCCAAGCCACTTGTAACAGATGACAATACAAAATATCGCCCACAATGGTGCCACGAGCGCAAATGCTGGTCAAGTAATATGTCCAAACACGGCATTTGGTCCAACGAATCATTGTTCACATTGTTCCTCGCAACAGGACGTGCGTATATCTGGAGAACACCCACACAAGCGTAGGATTCTGGGTGTCTCATCTCAATTGCCAATCCTGGAGGTAGATCTATCAGGGTTTGGGATGGCATCTCATGGTTTTCTTCAGGCCCTATTGTTACCTGCATAAGCGTATAGAGCCAGGTATCGATATCCACCACAGCATCTCTACAGGAACTTTCATGATTTTTCCCTGAAAAATGGTATAAATATCCTTAACCACCATTCATGACTTGTATAATCCAATTTCAAAGGAAATCAGGTGGTATTGCATTTCAAAGGTGATCCTACGCCATATTAATAAAGGTTTTCATGATATTTCTTAGTGTTTCCATTGTTTTGATAACCACCTGTAAATCAGAGACCCACCATGTCACAGCGGAGAGATAGACGGATATTATGTAGTCGAGGCTGGAGCATTAACAGCAATCATAACGTTGAACTTTTTTTAAAATTTCCAATGGCAAGGAAAATGACAAACTCTTACAAGTTAACAAGATTAACAAGGAATATGAAATATAAAAAAAGGAACAGTAAGAGAAAAAAATCAATGTCCCATCAGCAGATGTCGTGCGCTCCAATATCGCTTTACCTCGGAGTCTCCACGCAGAGCCGAGCATCCCAACAAATGGTTCCTGTCCATTATTTCATCTTTCCCACAAAGTGAGCAATTAGGACTCACAAAAATGCCAATTCGGTGAAGGTGGTTCGCCAGGCAGTCATGGCCTACCGTAAGTCTGAATTCCGCAACAGCCTTTTCACGGGACTTATCTGAAATATTTTGCCCCAAGCTATTCCTCCAACTTCTTGAAGAAATGCGAGAAGTGAGCAATGCTTTCCAGTTTTGTTTCATTAGATTTTTGATATAAAGTTTTATGGAATGGAAAGAGTTAAAATTATTTGGCTGTTGAAATATTTGAATGCCCTGCTTAGCCAATATATCTGCCAGTTCGTTGCCATAAATATCACAGTGTCCTGGAATCTATTGGAGTGTTATTTGTCGTCCCTCTGTCTTCAACTTATCCAGAAGAACCCGACAATCTAGGATATTTTTAGAGATGGGTATTTCCCTAGCTCTAAAAATAGCCTGAATGGCAGCCTTGGAGTCAGATAGGATAACAACCTTATTATAAAGGTGTCTGGGGACAAGTTGCTCCAGTGCCACATAGATAGACAAAACTTCCCCGTCAAAGGCGGTTTTTTGTTTTCCAACAGGCACATAAAAGGAAAAGATAGAAGAATATATTCCTGCTCCGACAAATGGTGAGAGTTTAGTCAAATAACCATCGGTATAAATATGTAACCATTCAGGCTCAGGGTAGAGGCTATGGATGGTCTCAAATGCAAGGATCTTTAAGCTGCCTTGAGGCAATTGGCTCTTAAGGAATGGTTGGGCAAGGTCCAGCTTGGTAGTTATTTCAACATAGGTCACAGGGTTAGGGGATCTCAAGAAACCCTGGGCAATTCCATCATCAAGTTCCAGCTCAGCTCTTAATTCTAGGACTCTCTGTAAAAAGCCACTTTGGGTCTTTAGCTGTCTTGATACATTTTCATAACAGTTACAAAACGGTACATTTAGTCTGATTAACTTTTCATAAAGTATAAGAGCCCTCTCTTCGATAATTGACTTAATGGGTCCAGTATTAGCCAGGAGTAGCAGTGAGTCGATGGGAGAAGTCTTCACTGCACCAACGATCAGCCTGAGGACCTGGTTTTGTATTAATTCCAGTTTATCGATCAGGTTCTCTGGGGCAGAGATAAGAACCTCACAACAGTAAGTGATAACAGGTAAAATAAATGTTTTATAGGTGTTTTCCAATGTAGTGCGGGCGCACCCCCAATGACAGCCAGTCAGGAGTTTAAGGATGTATAGGCGTTTTTCAACTTTTTCGAACACACTTTCAGTATGCAGTTTCCAGCTTAACCTATTGTCAAAGACAACTCCCAGGTATGAGAATCTATCTGTATGCAACAACTCGTGGTCTCTGTAAACCAACTTTGGTCGGATGTTTTGATGCAACGTTGAACTAAATATTTTATTAGACAAAATGACACAACCTCTCGGGGCAATGAAATATGAAAAAAGCTCTCCGAATCTTGACAGCAGGGTCTTATATAAACTTTTGAAGTGACTCGCCATGTGATCATGAAAAAGAATAATGATTGGCTATCCATGGTGTCAGAGGTCACGTGATACCTTATGTAATGATGCGCGAGAAGTTGTGATTTCGGGGGGAAGCTACGCAGTTGTCTTTGTTCTTTAAATCGGAAACGAAATTAATCTACGCCCAAGGGAACTTAGAAGAATTTGGAATCTTGAAAGGGATTTAGGGGTTTTTACGTTATATATATATATATATATATATAGGGTAATTTTTATTAAACCGACATTACTCAGAGCCACCTGTAGCATGATCTATCAGCCGTAATTCCACCAAAATTGGTAGAGGGACTAAGGACTAGATGGGAAAGAGTTTCCATGAAAAAAAAGGTTCCAAAAGTCGCCGTTAGAGGAAGACATGGCGCTGTTGTCATCGGCACACCCAAGAATTTCATAAAACGCAAGTAAAACATCAAAATGCAAATTCATGATTACGTAGTCGACAGCAGCGCCAGTATTTTGGGCTATAAAGATTGGTGTGGAATCTGTTGCGCCATCTATTTACAGAAGAAAGGGTCATCAGTCGCTTTTGTAACATTTGAAAGTTCATGAAGATTGGGTTTTCAAATGACAAATTTCCACACCAGTGGACTGGTCGCCGAGGACCTTGCTCTTCATCAATGGCCTCCTCGCAGAGCTGACATCACTACGTTCGATTTAATTTTCTGGGGCTACATCAAACACCTTTGGTCAACAACATCATCAACGTCATTTTGGTTTGTTCCACCGCTACCAAAATGACGTTGACGAACTTAAGACAGACATATCTGCAGCCTTTCAAATCGTCACACCAGACATGCCGAAAAGAGTGTGGGATGAGTTATCGTACGCCTCGATACCCTCCGTGATACTAAAGGGGCTCACATTGAACTCTTATAACTGTATCGAATTTAAACCTTAAACTGTTGTTTTTGATATCCGATGAACGACAAATTTTTACTTTGTTTAGTTTTCTTTCAATAACCCTGCAAAGTTGGGATGTTGATTTATGTACACTCTGCATATAAACCTCTGAACTACATACCCTGAGCTATAGATTAAAAATTTTCATATTTCTTTATTACATCACTAAAGCAACTATAAGCAATTTGATATATTTATACGTTTGCAGTCCATTTTTTTTCAGATTTCGAAGAGAACACAGTCATCCTTAATATCAGTTGGAAATTAAGTTTTAAAAAACGTAATAAAAGTTTATTTAAAATATGTAACATGTATATATATATATATATATATATATATATATATATATATATATATATATATATATGTGTGTGTGTGTGTGTGTGTGTGTGTGTGTGTGTCTGTGTGTGTTTGTTTGTTTTATTCCTGAGCGAAATTTTATTCCTTAGCGAAAAAGTAAATTGCACATTACATAAATAATACAGTATTGAAATAAAGACTGACAAATGAACAACTAGTTGAGCTTCTTCGTAAAGATATACCGCTGAATATTTCCCTTTTCTAGACAATAATTTACGGGAATAAGCGTCCTCTACCAATCGTTTATATATGAAATCGTATTGCTTTGTTATGAAGTTATGAAAATTCATTCTTTTATCTACTTAACAAAAAATACTAGCGTTAGAAGTAACAAGTTTAAATATTAATGCATCAAGTAAATATTGATTTGAATTCTATATTTACAATAGCAGAGCACATTGTCTTTCTACTTCTAAGACAAAAAAAAGGCACTACTATAAAAAACTAAAAGTCTCCACGTGCTCAGCATAGAGATTTCCTACGATAAGTTTCCTTTATAAATAGAAATGAAAACAATTAAAACAACAGCACACAAAAACAAATTCTACCGCAAATTAAACAATTTTTACCTCGCAAAAACGTGGAATTAATTAATGAGAAAGAAATTAAGCTCTGTTTGCACGAGACCTGCTTTTCATTAACTGTTAAAGTTAATTTCCTTTGCTTGCAAGGAAACGTGTGCACGTAATTAACAGAGTAATTATTCCTTGATTTATATTCCTCGATGGGAGACTACGGCGTTTTTTTATTTCGTGAATTATTAACCTTTTGTATTCGAAGGATTTAAATCATGAAGAATGGATATTTCCGTGAATTTTGAATTTCATCCCTCTTCAAAAGAAGGCAGTTAAAAATTTCTGAAATAATGGATGGGTAATTTTTCAGCTCCTTTGATTAATATTCCTTTACTTCAGGCCATTACAAAGTAAGAAATTTTATGTGTTTTATAGTATATATTTTTTGGAACTGTGCAATTAGGAAAGTTATTTTCTAGAAGTACATAAAGACTTCGAAGGCGATGGATTACACATTTCTGTAAATATATTATGCTTTGCTGTTTATGTACATATAGAAACCTAATTATATAAAGGCAAAACTGATAACCCAACTGCTGAGGGAGAAAGCCGAGGAAAAGAAACGTTTCTTCCAAAAATATCCTGATAAATTTATCAATCAGATTATCAGAGATTTCCGTTTAAAATATTATCGGTAAGTAATATTATAGTTTCATGTGATTAACTTTTGTATATTCTGCTTTAATAATTATCAATTTTATGCAATCCTCTATAAAATAAAACATCAGAGCAATTCTTAAGCTAGTATATGATTAATAATAAAAGATCTTTTAACTTTACATATGAGTGTAGTGACATTTGAGATAGATAACTCTTTTCATCTTCTATGGCATAACTATAGTTGATGCGTAATTATTAATATTAAAACTTTATACATACATACA
The DNA here is from genome assembly GCA_907164885.2 of Dolomedes plantarius. Classification (NCBI taxonomy): domain Eukaryota; kingdom Metazoa; phylum Arthropoda; class Arachnida; order Araneae; family Dolomedidae; genus Dolomedes; species Dolomedes plantarius. Next base: position 48,324,466 of record OU015491.1, on the reverse strand, counting down.
TACATAGATACATACATACATACATATATATATATATATATATATATATATATATATATATATATATATATATATAGTGTGTGTGTGTGTAAGTAAGTAATATCCCCATTGCATGACATTAAATTATAACCTGAAAGGGAAAACTAGCTCATATTTATATGACTGGGGCTAGACTCAGCTTGAAAGGAATAAAGATCAGATTTAAATGGAGTCGGCCAAACTTCTTAGTACATCGTTTATTAGCGCGAAAGTACATCCGTTTATTCCAGAAGAACGGCTCTGGAAAATATCACCTTTCAACATTAAACGCGAGAGGGCGAGGAAGACAAGTGACAATAATTTGTAGGGTCAGCAGATTTAGGGGATCAGGAAGCTAACGCACTCCTGAATTCAGACTATGCACGTGTAGAAATGCAAAGACATGCGATTCATGGGAAGTTCTGTGGATAAGGGTTTTAAAGCGATAAATTAATACTATTGGGGATTGGATTTAGGAAAAGGTAGTTTATATGCTAGAATGCAGGGCATAATATATAAGATATTACATGTATATATACATACACACACACACACACACACACACACACACATATATATATATATATATATATATATATATATATATATATATATATATATATATATATATTTATATATATAACTATGGGAGAAAGAAAATTCCCAAGTTTACCGTGTCCCATCTCCCAAAAAGTTCAAGAAAGTTTTATGTGTAGTTTATGAAAGCAGAACAAGTCTATCAATCAGATTATCAGAGACTTACGTTTAAAATATTCTTGGCAAGTAATTTTACAGTTTCATATGCTTAACTTTTGCATGTTATGTTTTAATACTTATCTATTTTATGCAATAATCCATAAAATAACGGGAGTGTGCTACGTGTATCAGCCTTTGAGACAAGTAACTCTTTTTATCTTTGCTTTAACTATAACTGGTTTTAAACTTAACTGATTTGCCCCGTGGAGTTTTTATTCAGAATTATTCACCGTAAGGTTCTATTCCGTTCGCAAATGTGGAGTCGTATTTAGGAAATATATAATAATAATGGTCTTATAACCGACTTATTTTTGTTTTATTCCATGCAGTCTGTTTACGTTAAAGATCAGAAACATGCCTTCTTATTCATCATTGTTGTTGGAACTTCTGACGGATAAATGTTGCAAATAGATTTCTAAAACACTTGTTTCCAACTATGGTATTGTCTTAGACTGGAATTATATATATTTTTTCATTATTTAGAGCTGAATTTCTTTTTTCTATCTTTGGAAGTAATTTTAATTTCAGTGTGCTTTCCCGTGGTTGGTTATCAGTTACTTAGATATTTGATAATTTTCTTTGATATTAATTATTCAACGTAGGAGATAGATACTAAGATTGAATTGATTTCGATTTATATTTACTATTTAATTCTTCAATACTTGAAACAAATACTCTTACGATTATTTTTCCAGCAAAATGCACAATTATTAAGATTGAAAACTTTATATATATATATATATATATATATATATATATATATATATATATATATACATACATGTTCAATTCTTTGCTTGTCTACATTTTTGCAGTCAAGTAAAAATAGCAATGAGAAAGAGATTTCTTATTGCCTCATATTTCTATGTAAGAGTTCACATGATGAATCTTTCTATTAACTATGGAGAAAAAAAAATATTTTCCCCCCAAATTTATCGTATCCCATCTCCAAAAAATTTCAAGACAGTTTTATGTGTAATTTATGAAAGGACAACTCCATCAATTTTTTTCCCTTCCCCATAGCTTTTTTTCCCCGAGCTGTTCTATTATATCCCACCCGTTTTAGTAAATTGATCGCTTAAAAATAAGTGTATTCCGGCAGAAAGTTTTATAAAGAATGAAGTACAAGATTTACTATCATTCATCAGCAGAACATTTTAAAAGTTTCATAAATATTTCTTCCGCATTTTGGGTTTTCAGGTGTAAGAGAGTATTTTGAAATTGTGTAAAACTGACACCACGCACTTTGAAGGAAGTGAAGGAAATGTAAGCAAACGCCTTCACGTAATAGCTATCTGTGTGAACGAACACCATATTATGGTGTACCTATTGTGCTAGATTTTGTCTTACGGTTCCTCCCCCTCTAAAAATTTAAATTATTAACTATGAATAACTTTTCTTCTGTGCTGTCAGTAACTAAAAATAGCCAACGCAGATTTCGATTAATAATTCACTACATATATTTTGCTGTTTTCGCAGTATAAAATAAAATAAAGGTTGAGTCGAAAGCGTCGAGAAGGTATTCGATTTCAGTTTTTCCCAGTTTTGGTAATCACGTGAGCTTAGAATTTATGCGTGAACACTTTATAGGAGAATATATAATGTTTTAGGTCACTTTAATGAAAATTATATTAGATAACTGACGATAATACAGGAATAATTCCCCAGTCAAAATAGACCCGATTTTGACGAATGGCTAAAAAAATATGAAAGTTTTGAAAATTGGTGGAGATGTTTGTTTAGGCATGCTAATGAACATACTAAAAGTCTCCATCGATCAGACTTGAGCTTTCACCGCCATCTTGGAAAATGTTTACAATTTTTTTATTATTTGCAAGTAACTTGAGAAATATGGATTTTATGTAAAAAATTTGAATGCAAAAATTGAAGAGCATTAAATTGTGAACATAAACGTTATTTACATTTCTTTATTAGTCTAACACAAACAAAGATAATTGACTTTGAAAGGAGGGAACTTTCACACCTGGGACGCGGATGCGCGGGTCATTCCCATCGCGATGGGGGGTTGACCCGCGCATGTGCATCAAAAGTCTTGCATACTCACGTTTGTCAAACCTCTGCATATCAAAGCTCAAGAGAAAGTTGCAGCAACATCCAATCCATCGTTATCAGGTTGTATTGTGAGGCTTGGTTGTTTCTATCTTTTTATGTCATATTTAGGCTGCATTGGGTACATAATGGCTGGGTACATACGCTAGAAAAATTGGGTACATACGCTAGAAAAATCCTAGCTAATTTAATTACCCAAACAGCTTTAGCAAAAATATTTTTTGACGCCATTGATATATCTGATTTCAAAAGCAATAATCTCCATGAGTTGTTTATAGATTTTGCTACTGAACTACTAACGCTAGAAACCATAAACGGACATACTCATATACGAGCCATCGTATATGAGATTAAAATGAGAATGACTTTGAAGCAGTTGAAAGAGAATGGTCCCACTGCAGCCATCTGAGTTCAGTACTTTGAAATAGTAAACCTTATGAAAGCTTGATCACCGTCAATTGTACGGTGAAAGTAAACGGTTTCAATATAGTAGTAAACCCGTTTTTGCTTTTTCAGAGGATAGAGATTGCTAAACAAAACGACAAAGACCTAGCATTTAATTTAGAATATGAGTCCGTTGGCTCCTTTTCCGTTGGCTCTGTTTAATGAAGCTGGTATGCGAGAGACAACGATATTGACCGTGTACGACGTTTTTGAAGTTCCAAACAAAGACCTTAACCTCCTGGACTGTGTCAACATTGTGGACAGTGGTTTTCTCCTACACCGTGTCAAATGGGGAACATAATAAATTAACTTTTTCGGCTGTTTGCACAAATTAAGTTAATTATATAAAAAAGCATTATGGTACCAACTGTATAGTCGTTTTTAATGGCTAATCCAACACCCCTAACAGTACCAAAAAATTGAACAAAATATACGGTCTATTGTGAAAAAATCTGTAGACATAAATTTTGATGGAAACATGTGAGTTACTGTTCAACAAGCACAGTTCCTTTAAAATGAAATCAACAAGAGCGAATTGATCAGCATTCTATCAGCTCAGCTGAACAACAATGGGATTCGATTCCGACAAAGTAATGACGACATCGACATTCTCATTGTAAATACTGCAATTAATGAAGCATGTTCTGGTAACAATATCGTTGTAATCATCGGTGATGATGTTGACCACCTGGTTCTATTCACAGGTCTCACTCTTACAGAAAAAAGATATTTTCCTTGTCAAACCACGCAAAGGGAAAGCAAAGAAACCACCTGGTTCTATTAACAGGTCTCACTCTTACAGAAAAAAGACATTTTCCTTGCAAACCACGCAAAGGGAAAGCAAAGAAAAAAAAATTCATCAAATAAAATACAATCATCGGGACATACCAAAGTATCCTTTTCTCCATGCGTTCAGTGGATGCGATACTACTTCTCCAGTATTCAACAAAGGAAAGAAACTTTGTGTAAAATATGTTCCAAGGTAAAGATATGGAACACAACGTGACAGTAGTTAATAAATGCAACTTATCGCACAATGATGTTGCTCAAGAAGGAGAAGGCTTATTTTTCTGATCTGGTATGGAGCACATTCCAGTGAACAGTCCCTAAAAAAGTTTAGGTGCAAATGCTTCGCAAAATTTGGCGCTAAAATAAAACCACATATTTCGTCTCTTCCCTAAACTGAAGAGGAAGCTAGGCTACATTCCTTTCGGTTGTATCATCAAGAGCGGAAGTGGTTTGGGAATGAGTTGAATCCTGAAGTGTGGGACTGGAAACGTCAAGAGAAAACCCTCGTGCCCCTCACAACTATGGATGCAGTTGCCCCCGATTCAGTTTTAAGTATAGTGTTTAGCAACTGTAAGACTGACTGGGGAGAAAGATGCGTGTGTCGGAAAGCAGACATCAACTGCACAACGGCCTGCAATAACTGCAATCGGGTATGTCACAACGACATACACCATTGAAGCTATTGCCCTATAGATCATGACGATACAATAAAAGGAATTGATGAATGAGGTGATGCTAGCTGATCCATAGACGATCTTTTCAAGACTGACGACGCGAACAATCCCGTTCGCGTACACGATGAAAATACGGTAGTGAATACATCCAAGTTTATTACATTCGTTTATAAAATTAATAATGATCAATTACCTACATACCAAAACACATTAAAGTCTATTTTCTTGTGTTTAAAGAACGCCGCAATGAGGGAGTGGAGATAAATCAAAGGAAAGCGCCTGCAACGTGACTTGGACGCTACCTCCATATTTAACGCGCATTTAATAGTCAATATTTTGGTACATGTTAGGGTTACGACAAAATGTATTTAATATTTTTGTACACAATTTAATTTTCTTTAAATTTGGTATTAAAATTTTTTTTCACATGAAGTTAATATTTCCCACGTTATTTTCAAAACACAAAAAAGCCTTCAAAATCTCTAAACATCTCATGGAGATTATTGCTTTTGAAATCAATATGTCCATGGCGTCAAAAATTATTTTTGCTAAAGATGTTTGGGTAAATAAATGAGCTATAATTTTCTAGCGTATGCATGGCCAGGCAAAAAATTTTTCTACTGACGTACTTACGTACTTCAAAGTTAGTATTTATTTTAACTCACCTCCAGCCATTATGTACCCAATGCAGCCTAAATATGACATAAAAAGATAGAAACAACCAAGCCTCACAATACAACCTGATAACGATGGATTGGATGTTGCTGCAACTTTCTCTTGAGCTTTGATATGCAGAGGTTTGACAAACGTGAGTATGCAAGACTTTTGGTGCACATGCGCTGGTCAACCCCCCATCGCGATGGGATTGACCCGCGCATCCGCGTCCCAGGTGTGAAAGTTCGCTCCTTTCAAAGTCAATTATCGTTGTTCGTATAAGACTTATAAAAAAATGTAAATAATGGTTTTGTTCACAATTTAATGCTCTTCAATTTTTGCATTCAAAATTTTTACATAAAATCCATATTTCTCAAGTTACTTGCAAAAAACCAAAAAAGTGTACACATTTTCCCAGATGGCGGCGAAAGCTCAAGTCTGATCAGTGGGGACTTTTAACATATTCATTAGCATGCCTAAACAAACATCTCCACCAATTTTCAAAACTTTCTTATTTTTTTTAGCCATAAAACCTATTTTGAGTGGGCTATAAAAGAAGTTCAAGCTTCACTTAATTCTTCTTATGATTCATGTGATTCAGTAGCTTCATTTGCAGTTGTCAACTCTCCCTTTCTGCAAATATTTTATAGCTACAACGCTATCTATGGGTAAGAAAATATTTAAACGAACACTTTTGAACGTTGCCCTGAGCAGCGAGGGTGCAACAGAGATACTGCTACGACTAGCGGTACTGTAGTATCTGGCAGTCACTGCGACCGTTTTCACAGCCCAATTTTTGAAAGGGTTTTAAAGAAAAATATACTTATAAAATGAATGACTCAATAGTGAAATGGGAAGATGAATTACGAAATTTATTAACCCAATCAGTTTTGACCGTATTTTCAGAGAATCATTGTAATTTATTGTATGACAGATCTGTCAAATGTTTTTCTATTCATTTTTTTGTGGCCACAAAGAATTATGTGACGGTGGAAGACTGTGGGATTCCATCCACTGCGTTACGCGTGTCCCACTTGATAAAGAAGGAACGTACGGTTTCACAAAATCCACAGCAAAAATGAAGAATGGCGTTGAAATTTCAAACTGATCAATGGGGTACATCAGCAAGCCTATTTGTGGCCTTGAATCATTATTTGTGGCCTTTTCTACGGATAATACATAAATACGAATGCTTTATAGAGAAAGTCAGAACTAATACTCCCTGGTCTGATTAAGAATTATAGTTGTTAGTTCAAAACTAGAAGCATTTTTTTAGCTGTCATTGTGGATTTTAAGAAGACTGCGATTTTCTGCTTTCCTTATTCCACAAGTTTATGTAACTATACTTTCTAATATATTTTCTTTCACAGTTTAGAGGTCAGTTTATCTTTGGGAGTAATTTTACATAAAGTGACCTACATTTTTTCCATGTTTTTATTAACTCGCTTTCTTGTTTGTTTGTTTGTTTGTGTGTGTGTGTGTGTGTGTTTGTCCGGTACAAATCTTGCAAACGATTTTTAACTAACTTCCCGATTAGCTAGACATTTGAAACTTTTAGAATAGCTCAGAACACGATGACAATGCATTATTTTAATACTTTTAGCCATCTTTAAGCATAATAGAATCCATTTTCAGTTAATTTTGTTTTGTAGACTGGTGCAGCCATCTATCGGACGGGACGGGAATGAAAAGTTAAATGCAAGTTAACTTCCTATTAACTTCATTTTCTTTTAAGTTGATGGGATAATTCATCAAAAATTTTTTAAAAAGTGTTTATTAATAGATAGAATTGTCAAGTTTATATGATTCAACAGAAAATTTAAAAACATGGTGTATAAAAAGTTCTTTTTATTTTGTAATTATTATCACCTGTGTTTGCCTATTTCGGTATTTGATAATTTGGTTTATTATTGTTATTACTTATTTAAAAGTTCCCTCAATTTTAATTTGAAAAATTATGTTTTTTTTCCTCTGGATTAAATAGAATTTTTATCGGCTTAAATTTTATTAAAGTTTGGGAAAGTCATTTAAAAACGTTGTTTTTATTTATTAAAATATATTTTGTGTTTTACTGTTTTATTTTACAGAGTCTTTACTTTGCTCATCAGTTTATACTTTTTGAGCGTTGTGTTTGTTTATCTGGACTGATAGAGCCGAATGGCTGTTAAGCTTCGAAAGTTGTAATATGTTTTGTAAAAAGCATTTTTAATTATTCGTGCAGAATGATGTGGATTTTGTACGAATACACATGACAAGAGGAGTACATGAAATGAGTTAACATTTTTATATTAGTCTGATTTTACATATTGATAAATTGCCCATTTTGCGTTATTTTGTAATCCCTTTTATATTGAATTAATTCTGTTTTAACTCGGAAACTAAGTTAAGGGGATCCAGGACACAAAACTCTTCAAATTTTTGAAAAAAAATTATTGAAAAATAAATTATTGAAATTTTTTTGTTGAAATTTTTTTTCAAAAATTATCAAATTTTTGAAAAAAATTATTGCATTAAAAAATTCTATGTTTTTTTCTTTTAAAATGACGTTTAAATAATGTTTCTATCTTAATTAGAACAGGAGATATTAATTTTTTTTGCAACATTTTAATAGCAGCCAATGTTTGTTTAAACCTGTAAATGCGTTTTTCTGAATGATAGGTTTTTTTTCACAATTTCTCGTCTTTAAATTGTTATAAGTCAAGAACCGTTAAAGATAAATGGTTCAAACTTGGAACATGTCTTTTCAATTATTTTACTTTAATACCGATTCAGCAAATTTGAAAATAACATATGATTTGAAAATATGAGTTTTTAAAAATTAGTTACATCATTTAAAAAAAAATTTTTACTCTAAATATTTTTAATGTTTTTAAAATTTAATATTTTAAAAAACGGTGAATCAAAATTAAAACTTATATATTTCTGTATAATTAAAGGAAAAATTTTGAAATTCGACAAATAATATTTCGAGTTATAACGATTTTAAATTACCCCACTCTTTAAAAAATTTTAAATTTTAAAATAAAAAAAAATTATGAGAAGTTTTATGATGTGATTTTTTTACAAATCATACGGTTAACCATCACAGAAATTTCAAAATTTTGACTCAATAAATAAAATTTTTTTATATGTGTCCTACACCGCCTTAATTTTGGAAGGGTTAGTTAACTTCCTCGTCTCGAAGTGGGTCTGGTGGGTGTCATTTTATCTGTGAACAAAGAAACTGTGGCCACAAAATAAATGATTTACTTTCTGGGTATGTGATAACGTCCAATTCTTGTTTTTGGAGTAAAAAAAAAAGTTTCCAGCATAGAAAAGATAAAACATATGAGCCTTTCCCTACATATATCTTCAAAACTTCAAGATATTAATATGTTCTACCTACATACTAACGATATTTCTAGACTTCCAAAACTTTTTATAAAAGAAAATAAGTAACACATGAAGAGTTTAGACGTGCTAGTACGTTGAAAAAATAACTCGGACAGCATTAAAATTAAATTTGGATGACATTTAGCGTCAATCTTAAAAATAGCACACAAGTTTCTGATAACTGTCTCAGAAATTAAAAAAAAAATCACCACCAAAATAAAATTAGCGTTTCCTTCTAAGCTAGGATCTAAAGAGAGACCGCCAGATATTTCACTTGTTCATGTGCATATTTTTTTTGTTACAAGTGTTAAAAAATGCATCGTTCTCATTTCATTATGCTTTAATAAGGCGAAATGCCATTACACCCGAAATATTCAAACTAAAGCGCTTCTTTCATAAATTTTTAATACTTGTCTTATTATTTTTTCGACCTCAAAAACTTTTGCCTCGATGACATATTGAAAAGTTTCTTATTTTACGATTTCTCCAGAAAATGAGAAATGTCACGAATTTTTCGTCGGTTCAAAACGGTTTTTAATTGTCAGAAGATTTGTTCCAAAGAAAATATTCTCATAATTTTTTTTCTCTCTGTCAACTCAAACTGCTGCAATAGAAGTAACAAACATTATTAAAATGGTGTATAAATATTGAAAAATGCGGTATGTTTGAAGGAAACGATTCTGATATAAATATAGTGTAAGTTAATCAATTACAGATGGTCGTCATGACAAAATTCTGATAATAATAAAGTTTAGTAAATGTACATAGCGACATATTTCTGATGTGATAAGAAAACAACAAACGAAATAAATTATGAATATCACTGCTATAAAAATCAAAGGTGGAGAAATGAGGAAAAACATTGAGACCGAGTACTGATATCAATGAAATCCAAGTTAAGAAAATAAAAGTGGCCATTGAGAAAGAAGAGTGATAATAAATACGAACGTTACGTACTATTAAACCAACATTGGAGAAATGAACGAGAATCTTGAGACCGAATGCTGATGAGAATGAAATCTAAGTTAATGAAATAAACATGGTCATTGAGAAAGAAGAGTGATAATAAATACGAACATTACTTACTATTAAACCAAAATGGGAGAAATGAGCGAGAACCTCGAGACCGAATGCTAATGAGAATAAAATCCAAGTTAATGAACTAAATACGCGACTGAGAAAGAAGAGTGATAGTAAATACAAACGTTACTTGCTATTAAACCAAAATTGGAAAAATCAGCGAGAACCTTGAGACCGAATGCTGATGAGAATGAAATCCAAGTTAATGAACTAAAAATGCGACTGAGAAAGAAGAGTGATAATAAATAGAAACGTTACTTGCTATTAAACCAAAATTGGAGAAATGAGCGAGAACCTTGAGACCGAATGCTGATGAGAATGAAATCCAAGTTAATGAACTAAACATGCGACTGAGAAAGAAGAGTGATAATAAATAGAAACGTTACTTGCTATTAAACTAAAATTGGAGAAAAGAGCTAGAACCTTGAGACCGAATGCTGATGAGAATGAAATCCAAGTTAATGAACTAAACATGCGACTGAGAAAGAAGAGTGATAATAAATAGAAACGTTACTTGCTATTAAACCAAAATTGGAGAAATGAGCGAGAACCTTGACAACGAATGTTGATGTGAATGAAATCCGAGATGATGAAATATACATAACCAAAAAGAAAGAAAAATGATAAAAATTGACTCCAAATTTCTCGAGTATAAGGTGAAAATAGTGTTAGAATATTGATATGAATACATACCAAGAGTGGGTATAGTTAACGAAAGTATCGAGACAGCATACTGATACGACATGTTAATTAAATAACTTTTGACTTTGAAATAAATGCTAAGATTAGTAGAATTACTGAAGTGAAGAAAATAAAATTGATAAATCCTGATATGGTTACGCATAGAATTTAAATTACGCAAATGATCTGGATGAAATAAAAGAAATACTGACCCGAAGAAAAAATGAACGAGAGAACTGAGAATTCTAGTATGAATAGAACATAAATTAACGAAATGTTAATGGTGAGATAATTACGCTTATATTTGTGTATGCTACATTAGAGAAAGGAAGGGAAACGTTGTGACACATTTTTAAACGAATATAATCCCTGTTAGCGATATGAAGCGGAACTTTATAATCAAGTGGGGAAGGGCCACTGTAGGCAGACGCAGCAGAGACCTGCTTACTGTATATAAAATGAAGACAAAACAGATAAGGAATAAAAAGATCGAAGCGAAAAATGAAAGAGATTCTTGATGCCAAGCTTGTAACAAAGAGATTCTTGATTCCAAGAATATCTTTTATTACATATTGTTACGAATTTTGTAAATATTGCATTTTGTTTCGTTAAAATGGCTTCTATGGAAGAGCTCCTATAGCTATGTATTTAACATGGGAGGCTATTGGAATCTAGCTGAATATGAGAGTTATCGCCAAATTGGCGACTGATTTAGTGACTTATTTTGGTCGCCAGGTTTGGTGATATTTCGCCAAATTTGGTGATATTGCACCAAATGGTTGCCAACTTGCCGACTTAACCTTTCTGGAAGCTTCTAGAAATACTAGCTGAGACTGGCCTATAGGGAGCGCTTTGGAAATCTATAAATATACCTGACAATGGCATTGGAAATCAGTACAATTTACTAGTGAGAATTGAACGTGTGGTAACTGCGTTAATTGGCGTGTATTGTATTGAAAATTCTGGTATCCTGACTGGTGTTCTTAGAATTTTCTGCTGTATAGAAGACAGTTCTTATGTATTTTATGCTTGAATTTGTGTATACGCCTGAAGAATTTACAATAAATATAAAGCCAAAGAATTTACAACAATAAATTTATTTTTTGTGAACTTTCTGAAGAGATTCTTATTCAATCCTAACGAATCCAGGAAAACGGAACAATATTTTGTTTACAAATATTAGAGCCGTGGCTGTAATATTTATAAATAAAATATGTATGATTCTAAATATTTGATTCAAAAGGTAATAATAAAAAAAATCTGTGCTCCAGATACACCGGAAAAGACTTCAATTGCAATTAAATTTAGCTTTGGGGGGGGGGATGGTGGAGATAAAGATATATTTCAACAGATAAGTCAGAATTACAACACCTGAACGAGAAAAATACTCATGTTAATGATCCCCTTTGAGGAAACCAGATACATTCAAGTAAAAATGGGATCTACGCACTTCTCAAAGGGTAGACTATTTTTTCTGACCCAATGTACTCAATGATTAATTGAGAGGTTATGTACAAGAGCTTGAATGTTGTTTTAAGAAAAGAAAATTGTGTTTCTTAATTTTTCAAGTAAAATTAAAGATTAAATGCTGTATTTAAACGAACAGAGAACAAAGGATAGTTCTACTGATTTGAAAGACACACACACACATATATATATATATATATATATATATATATATATATATATATATATATATATATATATATATATATATATATATATATATATATATATATAATGATAATGGGTACTTTAACGTAGTGTAGACGAAGCCAAAATGGTAATACTTCTAATAGGCTGGTACAGGAAATGGGTTCACACATATGCATTTGAGGAAAGAACAGGAACACGTTGAACAGTTGAATTATTTTATTCGGTGGAATTAAACTTTAAGACGGCGACATGGAAGAGATTTACACAACAATATGAATTGCCCCAAACCGACACTGATGACATGGACGCAACAAGATAGCCACCAGACTTCACCGGGGCTTGAGTATCGAACACTATTACATCCTTAAAATAATTGGGAGCAGTGCGCGGACATCAGAGCAAAGAAGTAATGAAGCAGAGAGCGCGAGCCAGAAGGCAAGCGAGCATCGCAAAAAGAACGGAAAAATCCTCTGTCTCACATTTTATACTGAGTAACTTTTGATTTTACCTCTATGCTTAGAATTTTTTTAATTGGTAGACTCCGATCACGTGGTACTGAGTCGAAGGGGGAATGGAGATCACAGAAGTCTAAAAATAACTTTTCCGCGTGTGCATTGAGTAGAATATTAGGTTATTTCGATTTCCGATTTCGTTTTTGAAATAGGCCTGGGCTTTATTGAGGAAAATTTAGGATACGCGTTAGATATAGGACAGTTAATATTAGTGGGACGTTATTATTAAACTCACACTCATACACACACACACAAACATATGTGTATATATATATATATATATATATATATATATATATATATATATATATATATATATATATATATATATATATATATATATATATATATATATATATATATATATATATATATATATATATATATATATATATATATATATATATATATATATATATATATATATATATATATATATATATATATATATATAAATATATGTGTAATAGCACGATCGCGGGCCGACGAATGAAGGGCTGAGTGGCATAGCTTTGATGTTAACATGGATGACTTGTCGCCCGGCCGTGCATCACAACTGTTTAAATCATTTCCCGCATTTCATTTCAACCCTCGGACACGCAAAACACCACAACGTTGATCTAATTACATCTTTTATTTTTAAGATACACAGAAATCAACATCTCGGGGCAACTTACAAATGAAAAAAGCCTACATGTACGTGATACCAAACCTTATATAAACTTATCTCGTCATGTGATCGTAGTAGGGTTTAATTGGTTAAAAGTTAGGAAAAGGCGTGACTAATGCGCTAAAGCATTTAATTTTCTGTCCACGCTGCGCAAGTTTATTTTTCGAGTAATAGACAGCCATTTAATATTTTCTCTCGAGGTTATTAGAACTCAGAATCAAAAGCGAAATTAGTTCGAACGCCGCACGGAATTTAGAATAAATTAGAATTTAAAAGAGTTATAGGATTTTTAATGTTATAGAATATCCCCCCCCCGTCCGAGAAGAGGCTGACCAACAATGTCTGCATTGGAGGACAGACTCACCCAGCCATGTGAGGAAAAATGGGCGTCGACCAAAAATTTGGAAAAATTTTGAAAAGGAACATATGTGTTAAGTTAATTTAGTATGATGATCACATGACAAGACATTGCACATTTCAATAATGAATACACAAAAATACACTAATGATTTATTGATTTATAAACACAATAAAAGCAAAAAAATTATAGTAATTAATGATCAACTATAGAAAATTGTAAATTATGTAAATTTCTTCTTATACTGTTGCTTTGAAAAAAAATTAAATTTAAAAATGTATTTATCATCAACTGAAAATTGTTGTGCAGGGCGGGGGCCCTCCCCACACAACAAAATCTCATCAGAAAATCAATTAAATCTACTTTAAAAAATTTTTAAATTACTAAAAAAAAATACTTGAAAATATATTGTAAATACACATTGTAAAAATACACTTTAAAATATAGTAGTGATCCACCTGGACAACTGACAAAACAACGAATAAAAATCCCTATCTAAATGTAAACACAAAACACACAAAAAAAATCTCCTATTCTTGTAGAATAACAACATAATTATACAAATGTAATTACGAGATCCTGGACAAAAAACAGAAAAGCAGCAAAAAAAAATGAAACTGGATCTCTGATTTCCTTAATCAATTGAATCAAAACTACACAACATATGAAATTATTAAACACACAATAATAAAATACCTTGGTTTTTAAATGCATAAAATAGAAATTAGCACAACCAATCTATTATAATTAAATGTCAAATTTATCCGTTACTTTTAGTAATTTAATTTTAATGTTCAAATTTCAATACAGGATAATATCCACAAAAATACCATTCTCTAACTCTAAATTATTCTTTTCTTTCTTATATAACATTTTGGTATGAATCCTCGCTGTAAAGTTCCTAATTATTCATTTGTATTCAATATCTCAAAACATATCTCTCATTATAATATTCTCTTTTCTATTTATTTATTTTTCTTCATTATTTCTATTTCGAGAATTTTCTGGGGCGGATGAACCAAATATAACATACAATGGTTTTTTAATTCTCCAATTGTGGTTTTTTGGCACCCTAAGTCATGTTATAAAGACGTTCCGTTTATATGAAAACCGTAAAACACCTTTTAACTGTCGACTAAAACCTCCGGAAATCTCCTTTACTTAAATTCGTAGAACTATTCACGAGGACTCAAAATCAAATGTAATATGTCAAAGTACCTATAGAGTTACTACACTCGTTTAAGATTTCAATTTAACGTAACCAAAATTATTAAGTATCTTAAAACACTAAAATATTCAGTACTAGAAAAAGAACACAGAAATATTATAAAAATTACACAGAAAAAACACAATTTTAATAAATTTATCAAATATGTCTAAAAAATTTCTTTTAAATTCAAATCTCTTATAATATACACGTGAAATTCTATCAAAATGCAAACCAAATTAAATACTTTATAAAATCAAAACCATAATACATATTTTAAACCAGATATTCTTTACTTTCGTTTTACCTTTTATCGACTTATTTTTTATCATAGTTGCTTAACTAAATCAATAACTTGAAAATATTTCACTGAAAAAACACATTTATAATAATTTTTTATCAATATATAGTAAAATTAAAAAACATTTCAATTGCAAAAGTTATTTTATAACCACTCTCTCACCTGTTGACAGGGACTCACCAATGTATTACCATTCCGATCGGAGTTAATTTTTAATATTTGATTATAAGCATTTCTTTGCAACACTGTAGTTATATTCGGAAATTATTTTGATGAAGTTTTTGGCTTGTTTAGTCCCAAGAGGTAAGATGAAAGTTATTCATCACAATGGTGGCACACGACATCCTTTGGCACAATCTGGAATACTTCCACAAAACTCACGTGTAGCTGCGAAAAAATTTGCACATTAGGTTTTCGGAATTTTATATTTGGTGACTCGAAGTTATCCTCAACACAACACATGATGCACCGAACACTGACACCCATCAGGATGCGAAATACACTATAGGTTATCCAGGATGACACCGCAGATTTTACACGTATAAAAACAACACTTTTTCACGAAATCTCTGCCACGAAACTTCGGAAGTTCACACAAGATTCGACGACTGAAAAAAAAATCACACTGCAAACACAATTTGGATGCTCTGAAGACACATTGCAGTAAACAAAAATAACACTGGTGGTCGACAACTCATGAAAATCGTTGAAAATCGTAAACAGCAGGTAATCCACACTCCGAAGTCAGCGACATCATCTTGGCTTAATGTAATCCAGAACTGAAAATCTCTTTGACACGAAAATTTTTCAGTTTCAATCAAAGTTCACCGGAGCTCATTTCGTGGGAATCCACGGGATTTGCACGCGACACACTCAGCACAATATTTTTTCTACTCAAGTTATCCATTCAAGTTGAAGGTTAGTCCTACATCTCACATTTTAAAGTCGAGGGATTTTTGTTTCTGTTGGAATCGACTAACGGCGGCTTAAAATTACTGCCTGTATCCGAGGGGAGGTCCACACTGCCGACTTATGTAATAGCACGGGCGCGGGCCGACGAATGAAGGGCTGAGTGGCATAGCTTTGATGTTAACATGGATGACTTGTCGCCCGGCCGTGCATCACAAAGGTTTAAATCATTTCCCGCATTTCATTTCAACCCTCGGACACGCAAAACACCACAACGTTGATCTAATTACATCTTTTATTTTTAAGATACACAGAAATCAACATCTCGGGGCAACTTACAAATGAAAAAAGCCTACATGTACGTGATACCAAACCTTATATAAACTTATCTCGTCATGTGATCGTAGTAGGGTTTAATTGGTTAAAAGTTAGGAAAAGGCGTGACTAATGCGCTAAAGCATTAAATTTTCTGTCCACGCTACGCAAGTTTATTTTTCGAGTAATAGGCAGCCATTTAATATATTCTCTCGAGGTTATTAGAACTCAGAATCAAAAGCGAAATTAGTTCGAACGCCGCACGGAATTTAGAATAAATTAGAATTTAAAAGAGTTATAGGATTTTTAATGTTTTATATATATATATATATATATATACACTATATACATGTCTCAAAATACGTAGAAAAATATTCACTCTGGGATCAAAGTGCAGACAGTAATAGTTAATTAAACATTTACTTTAGAACAAACGGGATCTTCTCTAAATTCCTACTTTACTAGATTCGAAGATATCGCCCAAATACCTTCCGCAAAGGCCGAAATTAATTAAGTAAATCGCAACGCATCGCTGAAGGCACACACATATGTTGAATGAGATTTTAAAGGGTATACACATCCATTAGTCAATCTTGATCTGAGTAAGGTTGTTGAAACGGAGCAGCAAATGTCTTTAAAAGACTGTTTCTTATATTACTAGGCATATATTTGCAATCCATTATGCTAATTACGTCCGACGACAGAAAAATTTGTCTAGATTACAGGATTGTTTAAATCATTCTCAACGAGTCTTGAAAAATTTTATTTTTAGCAATAAATCTAAAAATCAAACACAATATTTATTTAGGTTTACTGAAAATATTGATAGTTGTGTAAAATAAAGGTAAACACATATTATTTCAATGTTTTTATACAGAGAGTGTATTTAGTTATAAAGATAACATAATATTGTATTTGTCAGTGACTTAATATTTTACATTAAATACACAAAAGTTTCTAAAATTATTGGTAAATTATACCCCTATCTGTTTCTGTAGGGAATCAACAAAATAATAGTAACTCTAGCTAATAGAGATAAATTTTTTAATGTGCTAAGTCGTAAAGAAACTAAAATTTACTGCGGCCTACTTTTGATTTTCCCAGGTAGTTTGTAATGTGGCCTAACTATTGCTTTGAAAAGGTTTAATTCATGGATGGCGTTGGTAATGTCACGTGCTTATTATGTCAAACCAGGAAGTTAAAGAAGGAGGAGTAGCTCCGTGTTAAAAAAGTGTCTCACATTTGGTTGCAGCTACTAGGTGGCGCGTGCGCCAATAGGGCCTGAGCTTGGCACGGAAACCATACACTTTAATATGGATTTTTCGTATTTTTTAAAAGAAAACAAGTTTTTTTAGTATGACAAGTTTTTTTAGTTATTTAATATGAATTCTTTTATTTAACTTAAGAATTGTTTAATTTCATTCAAAGGGTTTATTTAAACTGCTGTTTTTGCTAAACTTCGTTAAAATTCTTAAAGAAAATGAGTAAATAATGATGCATTATTTTCAAGAGCTAGTTAGTTATATGCACATATAAGAGCACACACTAGCTTCAGCTATAGAGTATGTAATGTGTAAACATGGAATGACAAACATCTGACACATGCAGAGTCATACTTCATTATATAAACTTTTTCAGAAAAATTTTGTATTAGTTTCAGAATAAATGAGTTCAGAATTTTGTAGTAACTGAATAATTAAGGCAATGAAATTACAGAAAATAATTGTGAAAGAAACCTTTTATGGAAAAAAAATTGTGAGAAATATTACTGATTAACCAAAACACATACACACACATAGTAATATAAGAATATTTTTATTTAAAGATAAGTATGAATAATACATCATACATAACAGCCTTTAAAAAGAAAAGCAACATTTTCTATCAATAATCACAAATAAATTCTAATCAGGAAAAATTAAATAGGAAGTCAATTTAGTATTTAATCACACAATACTTTGAATTATCTTCCTTAGGTAAAAAATATCCTTCAAAGCATCTCAGATTGAATTTTTAAAACTGGAGATATAACCATCAAGTTGATAAATTACTGAATACAAAAGTTTTCAGCGAATTAAAACGAAAAAAAAAACCCAAGTCACATTGACAAGGACAAATCAGCTATATTTTTGCATTTTTACAAAGTATGGGTTTCATTGTGCTCACAGTAAAAAGATCTGAAAATATTATTAAAAAAATTATACACAACAGGTTTTGCATAAGCATTTATAGTGACAACATTGTTTATCATACAATTAAAACTTATTTACTTATCGAAACTAATTTAATAGTGATTAAATTCAATACTAAGCTTCCAGTATATTCATCAGTTTTATGAAGTTTTCGTAGTAAAAAAAATTATTAACGATACTAAATATTTTTGACTAATAGTTTGCAAAGAAACAACATTAATTTCAAGTAGAAAAGTTAACTGGAATTATTTTATTTCTGTGAACGATTTAAAAAAATGATGGCTTTAGCTTAGACATGTATCTTAATTTGCCATAACTACAAAATATGTTGAATAGAAAAAGAGTATTTCATAATTATAAAGAATTGAAATTAACAACATACACTATTAATACATTATTATAAAATAAAAATAAAATGCTTGATGTAAAATTTACTATAGATAAATTTGAACAAAAAATTATTCATGACAAGTTTTGCAGCTCTTTCTACACTTTCTACACACTCTTCTTCAAAATGCAACTCACAGAGCTTGTTACCAACACTGAAAACTTTGTCTTTTCTGGGGATGGCTTTTCGCTATTTCTCCAAATGTTCACTATTTTGGAATGAGTAGAATTGAAATGAACAACATACAAAATTAATATAAATTTATAACATGAAAATTGTATGCAAAATTCACTCTCAGATAACTTATTACATCCCACAAACATATCAAATGAATTACAATCGTCAATGAAGGTAAATTTTGAATTAAAGATATGAAAAGCATCAAAAACTAATTCAAACCCCATCGTAACTGAAGAAGGCAAAATTCTTCCGTGACTTTCTAGATGAAACATCCAATTTATTCTCTGAATCCAGAGATAAGGTATTTAATGTCACGTACATGCAGTTAAGTATATAGGTTTTACTACAAAATCGCAGCATTGATCAAGAATGAACATTTTTATAGAACAATATTTATATCAGTTTCAACTAATACTCTTAATCTGAGTATATATGCGTATATACATTTAATAATAGAACCCCGCCACTTATTAATTCTATTCCCTTTACATAACTCTTGTACAGCACTACCCCTTTGCTGTTCAATTTGTACCTGTCCCAACCATGCTTGTACTTGTGGCGCCTAGCCGTCGCTGGGCGTATTGAACCACAGTTGGCCACGTGAGGAAACGAAATTAACTTTCCATTGTTCTGGTGGGGGAGTCGGACTGCGCATTACTTGGCGTATTGGATATGGGCTGAACAAGACGCTTACTCTCTTTTCTTAATGATGTAAATAGCTTTTGTAAATAACTGTTATTCGTTATATTTCTTATAATGTGTTAAACTAATAAATATGAATAATGTGCTAGAATCAATAAACTGATAAAACCTAAGATTTCAATTTCAGCGTCCTTTTCTTTTGTAAAAGGGAGTACAAATGCTATTCATACAAAATGTGTTAAAAATTCGTCGGTTAAAGGGTATTAATATTGATACTTTGTAGGGTTCGCGTGTTGCTCAGATGAAAATTTCTGGTAGCTGCGCAGTGCAGGCCAGTCAAAGTGAGTTCGGAGCAGGTGTCTGGTCTATTTAAGTGACACACGCTGAGTTGGCAAGAGCCCAAGAAGGGAGTGGAGATTTGTACGGTAGTGCGTTATGCTATTAGTAGAGATACGAAAGAGTCCAGACAAGTTAGATTGAAGGTGATAGCGGTATTTAACTGATAGAGCACGTATTAGTATTTAGCTTAGGTGGCTGTAGGATTTCGATAGTTATTTCAGAGCCCGATGGTTACGAGTATTGTTAGTGAACGTATATTCTGCCTGAAAGGGTTCATTACGACTTTAAAGTTCAGTTTCTTAGTACCACAAGTTGCGATACTGTTGTGTTATTATTTGAAGCCCCAAGTCGCTCTATGTTAGTCTACCTCTACGTAGAAAATAAAGGAATTATTTATATTTATGCCTCTTACTTTATAGTGTGCCTGGACCGTTAGAGGATTCACAGGGTACATAAGAAACAGAACCATATAACTTGCGAAATACTTTTTAGTACTGATTACCGATCCTATTCAGAATTTTTGGGTGTGATCGTGCATAGGGAAAATTTTTCGATTTAATTTATACCAAATGGGGTCTAACTGAAAACTATAGGTGAACTTACTGACACCAACTTCGCACTAAAAAACGGCTCCCTGAAGATCGTGATTTGCGTAGCTGCAGATGTTGCATTTATCTGACCGCGCAATAAACAGTGTGATAAATTTGTATCGAATGTGATAACAAAAAATTTTGCCTTCCTACACAGCCATTTTGTAATACACATTTTTACCACCTTTAAAGTTCTACGACTGCATGGAAAAGGAGCTCTTATTACGGAATTTTTGGATTTAGATTTAAATCACTATCTGCTGGTGCTGCTATTGGAATTACGTGGCATGGCTGAAAGACTTCAGATTTGGGTTCAGATTTATAATTTATGTGAACTTTTGCTACACGAGCGCAAATTAGACCGGGACCTACTACTTAAAGCGGATTCAGAACGGCTACAAACGTGCTACAATGCCAAGTGTGGGACTCGAACCCATAGACTCTGGTACTGAATGCCAGTGCTCTTGACATGCGGCCATCGTGGGGCTCAATTTGGCGGTAAAAAAGTTGAAGGTCTATGAACTTAACCCCTTCCTTCTCGCTCCCGTCAAAATTGCGGGGTGAGGTTTCGCCATCTATTTCTCGTACCCGTGATATTTCTGGGCTGGAGTACTCAAAAGTAACGCATCAAAAAGATAAAAACAATCCATTTCATTTACCCTAAAAAAAATGTATTTCTTATTTTACATACCAGATGGCAGCACAAGATTATTTATACTCTAAGTGGGGATGATTTTTTTAAAACTAGATGTGGCAGATCAAGAAATAAATGGAATCATCCGGAAAAAATAAGCCTTTTTTTATTGTTTTCTTGAAAATTATATGATCGTTAAGGGGTTAAAATTACAAAGGTCAAAGGAGTTTAAATCAGCGTAAGCTGTAAATATTAAAAGTTGTAAAGTTTGTTAAGTTTTAATTGACAGTATTGTGAAATAATTTAACTTGGAAATACAAGCCTGTGAAAGAAAACATACTGTGGAATAGTGTTAGGGATAATATCAGCTTGAATTTCACTAGTCCTGCAATAAAAAATTACCTTAAATCAATACCAGATGCTGTGCTGTCGAACCTTTTTGCGGTTCGGATGATCGAAACGAACATAAGAATCAAAGTGAAGTCAGGTGCGTTCTAGCTCTAGAAGGCATCTGAGTTGTAGAGATGAACTTCCCGTCCCTAACACTCTATAAACTCATTTCAATTTAAAAAAAATGAGAGAAATGGGAAGATAAAAGTAAAATCCCTCTGATTCGGAAATTTTTTTAAACTTCCCTAAAGAAATTGCAACAAACCTAGATAAAAAAACTAATTTTCAGAGAGTGAAAATGATAAATTTTACAATATTTTAAAATATCTTTTTTTGTTTACATTTGTAAGAACTTTTAGGTACATATTAAACGAAATAAAACGGAATTTTTTGTTTCGAAGTAAGTTCCTGCAATATACTCCCAATAAAAATAAACGTCATAAAAAATTATGAAGTACTATAAACTTATCTAGAAGTAAATAGCTTTTTTACGGGATTATTTCTGTCTGGGTTACCTTAAAATTAAGTATTTCATTTGTCAAACTTTAGTTCCATTTGTAAGTTACTCGCAGATTTTTTATTCTCTAGCTTCGACACTAGCCTATGAACAAATCTTCTTTTTCTGATATATATAACCGAGAAGTTTCGGAAAATGCACAAACCGCTTATTTTGGTTTCATCAAATTTTTCTTGAAAGGATGAAAGCCATAATAAAGAACCGTATTTTGTCTTTCAAAGCAGGAGAAACAATTTTTCAGTAACTACCGTAAATCAACCAGCTTTTTTTTTCTTTTTAGCCTCTCTGGTTTAATTTTTCTCAACAATAAGCGCTGAGCTTCTTTTCCTTAGTGCGGTAAAACAAGGCTCACAAAGTAATGCCTTCTAACACAGAATGAAAGGGCTCTTTTTGAAATATCGCACATAAACATAAAATGGTCAAACAAAAGGGTAGGTGTATCATTCACGTTTAAACCACAAAGCGAATGGGTTTTTCCCCGCCGGTGGAGAACAATGCCCGGGAATAAAAAAAGAATTATAAAAATTTCCGAAGAAGATGGTTTGATTCTTATCACTGGGTCCTTTTATGCGCTCTCATTTAAAAATTATACTCATGATCTGGGAAACAAAGGCTTAATATCCTTCTCTGTTTGCCATGTATTTTCACACTGAGTGTATCACTACCTCTATTTTTACGACAGGCACGCGTTTCCGAGTGGTTGGAAAATTTTAAGCGATAACTCTGTACGAAAGAAATCCCCATCAAAGTTTTACGGAAGTTTTAACAAAATTAACGCTACCTAATGGGCGACATTTTCAAAAATTCTTTCTTCATTTTTCGAATAAATCGTTTGCGTATTTTAATGCAAAGAAGCTCAAGTTAACATGGAATTTATATGTTTTGAGATTTTCCTGAAAAATAATCTATCTTTCAATTCCTGCCATGACGGAAAGGTATGCATGGTGGTCTATATTCAAAAGGGAGCATTCGAAAAACAACGAACTCCCCTGATAACAAAAATTACATTTTGTGCACATTTAAGACAAACCCATCCCAGACAAATTTTGAAAGAAAGAACTGCATGTTTTCAGAAGAGGGATAAAGAGAAAAAAATCCAATAAATGTGTCATTTACCTCTTACTATGGATGGAGCTGTAGGAATGTTCTAGAATGTTCTTGAAGTTTGACGGCACCTGTAACAAATCCACTTCCCTGACCAACAATAGCCAATACGGTGTCGCAGAGAGTCAAACGAAGGACCCCATAGGAGCAACGAGAGAATGGGCGTGCGTTATAAAGATGATGCCTGACAAGAGAAATGGTATAACCTTTCCCGTGACGACACATTCTCTTAAAAGGGAGGCAATCACTCACAAATTGCACCAATTAACACCCCACATGCCAAAAGCGAACGACGAGTCATCTGGTCTGAGAACTTCGTGGGTTTAGTGACCAAAAAGAGAACCATGAGATGCCGATTTCTCCCCTCTTAAGCCGGCCACTCATGGGGACTCCCAGCATCTTCGACGTCGGGAGTTTTAGACCCTCGGACGCCTGGCGTATGCTACTCACGGGGGACTCTCGGCGTCCGAGACACCAGACTTTTGGCGCCTCGTCCACCTCCCTTCGCACACTCGTAATGCCCGATATTAGAATAATCTTCCGACTTAACCTTCTATAGGCATGGTAGATTTCTATACAGTTCAATAAACTGAATTAAAAATTCGGGACTAAAAAATAATTTTTCTACTTAAATTTTGTTCGAGAACAAGTGGTAAAATGGTGCAAACTACCTTCAGATTTCTAGCACTTTCTAGCTCACCGAGACTTTTCACGCCTCAAGACGTCAGGAATTCGGTCTCGACTGGGACTCCAGACGCCAGATGTTTAGCATCTAGCCTCTGACCACAATACCCCATTAACAGAGAGGTTTTTAATACGCCTCTCGATCCAGATGCCAAAAGTCCGACGTCCAAGATGCCGGGAGTCCTCGTGAGTGGCCGGCTATAAATCGAGTAGATTGACGAGAGTTTTGATACTCGAAGGGAGAGCCGAAGAGAACTGCAGAGGGTGCAGACGGTCATCTACAAGTGGTGTGGAATCCACCAAATCCAGAGAACCTTACTCGAGAGACCGACTGAGAACAGGGAAGAGAGAGAGGAAAGAGAACGCTGTTTTCTCCAAGAGACGTACGCCCGTCGATTGACACCCGTTCGATTCACGAACTTGCGCCGAGGCGTACGATCGTTCGATCCATACCTAGCACCAATCTGCACCGCATTGTAAATCATCATTTGAATATAGCTGTTGTTGTAAATAAGTATATTTAATTCGTAAAGACAAAACTCGGAAACTTTAATATTAGTCTGTGAGTAACCACGCTAGCCGTCGAATTACTACGACGTCACAGCACCTACTTATGGCAATCTAGATTTCATATCAATTACTCGAGAGCCAACTTTCTTAATTCTGATGAAAATTACATTCTTTACACTTTTAAGAGAATATTGCAGAGGGGAAGAACTGTATGCTTATAGAACAGAGATAAAGAGAAAAAAATACAGTAAATATGTCAGTTAACTCCCTCTTAATTCGAAACTCAACCAATATCCTTGCTTGCGATTAAGAGTGGACGATACGCTAAAAAACTTTTGAGCCCCCATTTAAAGATCTTTACCGTCCCCATGACGGAAAATACATTAAATAAAATCAATCCATTAATTGATCTTATTCATTAATTTACCATTACTGCATTATTTGGATCCAACAAGGCAGGGCTTCAGAGGCTAGCTCCTAGTGCAGGAAAGTTGATTGCGAAGTTATGTTTTAGAGATTTGGGTTATGCATTTAAATGGATTAAGAATACTTCGGAAATTAAATATATTTAAGAAATCACACATGCACGTTTACATACACACACATACACCATATATATATACATATAAGCTTAAGTATATATACATGAGAAAATGTGCTATAAATGAGAAAATGTGCTATAAAAAATATATATTTTAAACATGCTCTCATTGAGAAAGCATATTTTCATTTTCGTTGAAAATATGCTTTTGTTTAGGGGCCCCTTAAAACTAATTGGAACACCTTAGAATAACAAGTTTCAATGCACATGAAAAAATTAAGTACTTAACATTGAAGGAAGCTTACACATGACCACATACACAGAATAACAGAAAATAAATCCGAGAGAGAAGAAACAAAAAAGTATAAAGCAGACTGGAGGACAAATAAGAGTTGGAACAAAAAATTTATAAGGCAAATTATGCTTCAAATATTGATCCGTTCTAGGGCTTTGATTCTTTATTCAGCGCTTTAATCTTCAAAGCAAAATCCTAAAAAATTAATACATCAATCAGTTATAATGCTCATTTCCCCATAATTAGGTTTTATCACAGCTAATGAAATTTCTTGCTTTTGTTAAGCAGTATTTTTAAATGTTTGCAAGCCCTACCAAACTGGTGAAGAAAATCAATCTGCTGATGCAGGAAAAAACACTGTAGAACTTCAAAAAAAGATATTTTTACTGTTTTTAGAGCATTTCTTGGAAAAACAATAGCACGAAATGCTAGTGGTGTCATTTCTCGTGTTAAACAAAATGTCACGTAGGAAGAGGTTACAGAAGCGAGATATTCGGAAAAATGCTTTTTTCTTTCCACAAAACTAAAAGATTTTTTGAGGTGATGTATAACTGAAATATAAGCATAGCTCATTCAAAAATTATGAGATGAAATCTTGTATACAAAATCTTCAGTAAGTAACATATCTAAATCCTTTATCAAAAATATTATGACATAAAAAATCTTGATAGATATATTATCGTAATTTAATCTTCGCTGCTGTACACAGTAATCTGCGGATAACCTATCACATGCGAAGTTCTTGCGATGTGATTACTACGTGATTTCCGACCAGGGCTATTCGAGTAAACTGTCAGAAGCTTATTAATGGTAAGAAATACATTTATTAAATCAAACTATATAAAAGAAGAGACCGTGGGAGAGAAAAGATTTGAAGCTTCGTTCCCAAATATTGTTTCACATATGCGCTACACAAGATCTCTAGTAGTTGTTGTTGTCGTGTCTAGGAATAGTGCACGAGAAAAAAAAAGAAGAAAAAAGAAAAAAAAAGAATTTGCACTATCTATAGAAGAGGAGTACCATTGCATCGAAAGAGGTTGGACTTCTACCTGTTAGTCCTCGGAAAGTATTTTACTTCCCTTCTACCATCCAGTGGAAATTCCATTGGAGGAATTCCCAGATTCGTCACCTGGGGATTTCGATAGCGCCTTCTAGGGATTACAGGCTACCCCCTCGGGACAAGATCTGTAGTTGAGTGGCAATAGGAATTGCGCAAAAGTGAAAAAAATAAGGAACCTCAGGAACCACTGTTAAAGACAACGGGTATCTGATCCAGGCCGGGACTCAATACTTGCACGCACGATTCCATGTTCAACGTCTCAATTTTAAGGAAGAAAAACCTTGAAATAGTTGCCAACACAATCAATACGTTGCGTCCATCAATCGTAAAAGCAGACACTCGGTAAGAGTGCTTTCCCTCTCCAGAGCTTTTATCTGCCAGTGATATTTTAACCACGGACCATTGACTCAAAAGACTTCGTTGGGAAAAATTTCGATAGCAGCATGATTTGTAAGTCGAACGACAGGGAACTGAAAACAGGTTTGTCGGTCTGACGAATCTAAACTTTACATATGGACGTCTATTAATTTGGCGTCAAGAATATGAGGTTGTCTGCCTTGCAGTGGTATGGACGTTGTGAGCTGCTGAAAGCTGTCGGAAGGTAAGGATATGGAGTTGAAAAGGGGAGCCTCGTTATATGCGGACGAACCTGAGAGTGTGCATAAGTGTTCCCTCGCTTGTTGATTGTGTATACCCCATTATGTGCTTTTTCCTAAACGCACATGACGTTTGACAGATTTATAATCCTTATATCCCCAAGCCACCCTTATTCAAAAATGGCTAGATTAAACGTGTTTCTGACATTCGATTCTTCGAATGGTTTCCTAATTCATATGATCTCCAATGTCTGAGGAGAATTATGGAACGTATACTAGGAAACTAAATACACCAATCATCTCTCCCCACAAATATTACACGCTGCTCTGCCGACAGTTTATAGCCGGTAACTACTCCCAAAAGTCTGTTTAATCCATGCCCCGCACTCATGCAATCAATATGCAAACGTCGTAAGCTATTTATTTCATATATGAAAACTACTGTAAAATGAAGGAGTTTAACTAATAAATTTTCCTCTGCATTTGGCATTTTCCCCAACCGTAACGATACGGTGGAACCATTTTCACTAATTAAATATTTTCTCTTCCTAACTTTACACTCAAATACATTTATTAGTGAAAACATTGTTACCTCAAATATGCAAGGAGAAATTAATAATTTACAATGTACAATGCACTCGAATTTTATACCTCTCGGGTAATCTTCTACTCAGCTGTACCACAAAATGCACCTCACTATTGCGGCTGAGTCTTCTGGAATAAATAGTAATAACTTTGGAAATAGTGCAACTTTGTAACGTCACACAGAAATACATTTATATAGTCCCAACACCTGCTTAAGATTGAGACAAACGTCTGGTTATAAGCAGAAATGGCAAATTCCCTTACAAAAAATAATTCATGATGTCTGATCATGGATCGGATCTATGTAAAATAATTAAAATTTATGAGAGTTCTCGTATTTTTCCTTTCACTCGCCACAGCCGTAATTTCCATTGAGTTAAATTATGTTGCGGATAGATGGGAGAACTAAACATTGAAATTCTACGTAATAGTTGTTAGTACTAATCAGGAATTAAAAATTACTTCACTGGCTAATTTCTATACCAGTTTATCATCTTTTAAGTAGTCTAATGGTAACCCATTGGGTTTCGACCTGAGGTTGCTCGGTTCGAACCCCGACGAACGCCATTAGACACTATCGTGTCTAGGCCGAATATGGGCAAGTTAAATCTGTAGACAGGAAATTCCTTCTGTGATGTCAGTGGGTGGGAGAAAGTACGAGCCCTCCATATGTCTAATATGGGAGTTGTTCGGTCAATATTAACGTGGCACCTGGCTAAAGTCGAACTCCGACCCTTCTGGTGCCATTGTAAAACAAGAGCAGCATTCTTCTGTCCGCAGTCGAGACCTGGTCTGACTAGGAGAGTTATAAGCCACAACAACAACAGCAAACCTCTTTTTCGCTGACTCATTTTTTACCTAACTTACATGACTCGACTGAGGCTTCGATTTAAAAGAATTGAAATTTTACTCCCCCACACAGCTTAATAAATTTCTTTCTAGGATGTTTTATTTGTTAAGGATTCAAAAATTCAAATATTATTATGCAGGAGAATAATGGGCTTTTTTTTCATTGCTACGAAATTACTTGACTTGTTTACCGGTTCATACGTAATGTTAAACTATGCTCCTTTTTTCCGTAAAAATTCTCTAATGGACTATAAAAAAGTACGCGAATTTTCGCACGGTTATGATGATCATATTTCATGTTTATAGTTGTATAGAGTAAACCACGAATTGTTCTTGATGCAAAATTAAATAACTTTTGACAAGAAAATGCTAAATTAAACTACATTGAAATTTATCGCTTAAAACTTATAATGACGGCCATATATTACAAAAGAATTGTGAACTTAAAACCACTTGCAACTGGAAACATGCTTTTTTACTTAAGATACACAAAGAATGCTCCTAAAGCTTTACAATCTAGGTTAATTAAGTATAATTACTTTGGCAATTATGGGGTTCCTTTTGTATGAAGTGGCATATGCGTTTGTATTTAAAAGAAACGTGCTTTCGAAATGGGAAAAATACACGGCCATTCTCTCTTTGTGAAAATAATTGAAAAGTGGTTTTTTTTTATTTTCAATTATTTTCAGATTATTTATCTTGAAACACAATCAATATAACATTCTCTAATGAACATCATCCAGCCACTTTCAGTGATTTTGCGTCTGTTGAAACGTTGTTAACCTTTAATGGCTTTAATTCTCGTTAAGAATTTACGAAGATCAGAGTAAGCTCCATGATTCGCTTCTGTATTAGGCCAGAGAATAAAAGTCAATATTTTTAGAGGGATAAATAGAAAAGAAATAAAACAAACGTAACACATTTCGTATCTCTCCCCAGTTTTGTGTTTTAGAAATTGGCTGTAAAACTGGCAAGAAAAGCGTTACTTTCATTGCGAACTAGGATAGTTAAATCCTTAAACAAATAAAGTGAACGCTGGGAAAAGGAATATAACAAGCAATGAGGTGTAATGAGCATATATTTTTTATTTGTTCCCCAAGTTGTTATTTTTTTATGTTAGATCAACCCTGTTTATGGGTTTGTCTCTGCCTCGTGTTATATAATAAAGCCACATTTAAGCACAGTAATTGGTAAGGTGAAAGTAGATGGTGATAGTTCAGATCAGCCGTACTCAACCTTTTATTTTCCCCCGGGCTACATGCGTATGTTTGCTACGTTGGGCAGGCACGTAAAAATGATACACTATACCTCTTAATATAATAATGTTGTTTAGCCTTCATAAAATATTTACTATTTTTATTTTTATTTTTATTAATAATTAATTTTAGTAATTGTTTCATTTTATTCATCATATTGTTTGTAATTTGTATTCTAATTGTGTTTCTGGTCAATAGATGGCATCACTATGTAACCTTTTTTTTTTACTTCAAGCCAAATATGTTTGTTATTCTGTTGTTGTCGCACATTCGATTCTGAGTAACAGCAAGAAAATGGCTAAGGCATGCTTAATCTGTTGTGGTGTATATTCTATTCTAAGCAATGTCATGTAAGAATTCAAAAATAGCTATGCTGAATGCGATTCCGTTTTTCCTTGTTTTGTTAAAGATTCTGTGCAGATTATTGTTCAAGCTGTTGACATTTTGAAGTCAATTATTCATTTTGTAAAACCTAATTCCGAAGGGTTTTTCAGTCTGTCATGAATTCAACAGTTATGTGTTAAAATGAAGTCGGTTATTAAATGCATTTTAAGGATACATGCATGGAGCTAAATTTTTTAATGTTGATTTATTCAAGTATTATTTAGATGATGTTAAAGGTAAGCCATTCCAGTATTACCTTTACTAAAAGAAGTGAGAAGACTGATTAATTACCCTTAAACAAGAACACTAAATATTTGTTTATGGATTTTTATACTGTCCACTAAGATATAAAATTATATTAATAAAATAAGTGCCCCCACAAATGTAAAAAATAAAATACAAAACCTAAATGTATTAAAACATTTATTTAAAAAGGAGTGTGATTTTTTTTATGTTGAGACAGACTTTTGACTATTTTAGACAAATTAGGTTTATACTTGCTACATGCTTCTCTAAATACGTCATGAAAGTAAGAATCAGTAAGCCGTTTTCTATTAACGTTCTTCGCACATTTCATTTGTGGAATTGCATATGTGAATGGAATTTCTTTTGGAAATGTTCATTTGTGAATAGATAGTGGAATTCATTTGTGAATAGTTCACTAACATACGTTGACGTGAACAACGTGAGCCGCAGGTGGAACGTTTTTGTAGACATTTGTATTTTTCAGGCAATCATACAAAATCACTTGCCTGATAATGATTGTGAGTGTATCGGGCAGCATGTAATTTGAGTATCCCTGGCTCAGATAGTGAGGAGGAAATAGGGAAATAGGGAGTTAGATGATCATTGCGTGGAGGAAGAATTTAGTGAGCTAAATTTTAGGTCCCTATTGGAGCTGAAAAGTGTTGCGGTGTATTTTTCTTTCACAGAAAAACATTCCTTGCTGAAATTGTTAGGTCCAAACACTGATTCTATGAAAAAATAAGGAGACTCTACTGTTGAAAGAGATATCTTTAGTGGTAGATCAAGTTATAGTCCGGTAAAGTCGTCTTCCGAATCTTATAAAAGTAGAACTGATTCTAAATGTCTCATAATATATTTGTGGCGGCAACAACTTGAATTGCATTTTTGATGGAGTGCTAAATGTGGTGTAAAAATCGAAAACGTGTAAAAAATAAACTAGTTCTTTGGGTAAGAGACAAAATACCTATGACAACTTGTAAGACTCTATTAAAAACATGTACACTGCTGGCCGTTAAAATTGCAACACCATGAAGGAGGGATGATACAAACATCAAATTCGCACGAACGGAAGACGATGCTGGGATATGCAAAAGATTAGCATTTAAATGCAATCGAACGACGCAGGAGGGAGAAACTGTATCTCAAACTCTGTATAAAAGGAAAGTTGCGCAGCGGGTTTCTCATTCGGAAAACGCATATGAATGTTGGTTGTTTGTGAGAAGATCGTATTATGTCTCGTATAAGAAAGAGAAACGGCTACCAGCACGTGTCGGAAATCGATAGCGAAAGGATCGTGGCCTATCGAGAGCGCGGTTTATCGTGCCGCGACATTGCTACTCGAATTGGTCGGAATCCAACGACTGTCATGGGAATATGGAATTGATGGATTCAAGAGAGTCATTCTGAACGCCATGCAGAATCTCAACGGCTTCCCACCACTAACATCCGAGAGGATAGACATGTTGTCAGGTCAGCCTTAGAGGATCGTACAGCCACATCACCTGCAGCCACATCACCTAGACCTTGAGCCAGGAAATGGGCTCGTCTAGGAACGGAAGACGATGGGATCTTGTTTGCAGCATGACCTTGATCTTGTTTGCAGCATGACAAGTATCCGCACGGACATTGCGACGACGTCTGGGCGCAGCACGGACTGCCTGCACGACGACCATTATTGCGTTTTCTCTTGTCACTGCAGCATAGAGACGCGCGGCGACAGTGGTGTGCCCAACGACATAACTGGATACAGGAGTGGCACCACGTCGTCTTTTCAGACGAGTCCCTATTCTGCGTGCAGAATTATGATGGAAGTATCCGTGTCTGGAGACACCGAGGAAAACGCACGTGGCCTGCTTGCATTCGATATCGTCATACGGGCCCTGCCCCTGGTGTGATGGTATGGGCAGCCATTGGGTACACTAAACGAACACCTCTTGTTCGCGTCATCGGTAATTTGAATAGCCAGTTTTACATTTCTCAGATCTTAAGGCCGGTGGCTGTGCCTTATCCTCGAGGCCTCGAAGACGTCATCTTTCAAAAAGATAACGCAAGACCGCATGTTCCCCGTCGTATCCTGACCTACCTTGACACAGAGGGTGTTTAACTGTTGCCCTGACCAGCACGTTATTCAGATTTCTCACTCATTGAAAACATCTGGTCATGGATTTCTGAGAGAATGGGCCGCCACCGGTCTCCAGCCACTACGATTGAGGAAGTGTGGCATAGACTTGAAGCAGCATGGAATGACTTACCTGTATCTGTCATCCAAGTCGAACTGGACTTGGATGACAGATACAGGTAACCAGGTTAGAGCCGTTTTATCTGTCAGAGGTGGCAGCTGTGTGTACTAATTCCGCATCCCGTATACCCCCAAATTGCCTACAAATTTAATCATGTTTTCTTCTTCTATGCTGTATACGTACAAGTAAAGTTTTGTTATTTGCTTTCCTTCCTGGCGTTGTAATTTTAATGGCCAGCAGTGTATTTTACAACTACTAACGTATGAGACACAAATATCGTGAGCTATTTCAGAGTTGTTTACATGGTATAGATTAAAGAAGATACGGGGAAGAATTATTTTCTATTAAAATGTAAGTACAGCATATTAAATAGTTGGAGAGGACATCGGATATGACTAGTCGCTTTATATGCATTCCGACAGTTTTGCAACTTTTCTATAGCATTGAGATCAGATGAATTTGAAGGCCAGTCGATATGCTGCATGTCAGTACTATTTTCAGCAAGCCATTTCTGCAGAAAGAGGACACTGATAAGAGGATCAATTTAGGCTTCATGGACACCATTTGAAAAATAGTACAACGTCAGGACTACATAATTTACATTCTGTTCTCAGTAGTGTTTCCTGTTACAATAGCGCTCACATGAATTATTACTTCATTGAGCTTCATTCTCTACATTGGATCCATGTTGTCATGAACGAATACCCTCTGGTGGATATGAATCGCTTTTCTTTTGCTTGGTAAACCTGCGAAAAATCGATTCCAAGTGAATTATGGACGAGTTCTAACAGCATATCACATTTTGATACTGAAATACGAAAAAAAACATCGCCCAGATATCCTCAGCTGTGATACGATTCGGGAATTCGAATACGGTTGAAGTGCTATTGTATCGAATTTATCCTCATACTAAAATGTCAAGTGCATTTACATTAACTTAGAGTTAAATAAGTTAATGTAAATGTGCATTTACATTAACTTATTTAACTCTATACCGAGCAAATATTTGTCGGATATTTTGTTTTTCTGTTTCGACTCTTGCTAATCCTCGATGTTTAACCTACACGTTGTCAACTCCCGCTCTCAAAGCTATACTCTGCGCACTCAAACCAAAATGCTACCCATTCTCCATCATCGTCGATCCGAGTGACGTCAATTATGCGAAAGATGCCACATGACTCTTCTCCCAAAGTCATCGCACGCCTCGAAGAATCTTTAATTGATTTTGGTATTTTAAACAGTTTACCCACGAAATAAATTTGTAAATGGATTATGTGCTGTTAAAATTCCGCTTTTAGTGAATGTTTAAATACTCGTCATTTATGAGCCATTTTTACTGCGATCCGCTACTGTTTTAAGTCCAGTAGGGAAATACAAAAATAAAACAGGAACATGAAACTTTAAACTATGAAGCGACTCTTTAGTTTAAAAAATTGCACCGCCAGTTTTATACATAAGTATATTATGTTGTATCAATTCCCCTAAATAAAAGCTACCTGCGCCTAAAAAAATCATCCAGGTAGTCTCTTCTAACAAAACTACCACGGGTTATTAAAGTAGGATTACTTATCGTTGCTTACCTCTTTTGTATGTACATATGTATGTGTTATGTGTATATATATATATATATATATATATATATATATATATATATATATATATATATATATATATATATATATATGTCAAAATTTTGAGGCATTTTGGTAATTTTCCGTTTTACTCTTTACTGCTTACCCAAGCGATACAGACTGGGTTTGGCACGCTGCCAAAATTATAATTCGCGACGCAGGACATGTGAAATTTTGCTTTGCGGGGGACCGTCTCGGAGGAACGTAATCCTACGTTAAAACCTATCCTAGAAAAAAAAGACACAGAATAAAAGAAAGATTTGTTAAAAGATGTTATAGGAAACCAAGTTATGCATTTAAATAAATTTAAACATTATTATTACAATGAAATATCATAGATTCATTTCAAATTTTCATTCTTTGCAAAAGTACTTTATTCCCAAGACCATTTTTCCCAACTTTATCCCCAACAGCTCTTATGCGGTGATGTGGTTTTATGAAAATGCAAGTCCGAGGAAAGATAAAAACAGCAATTTGAAGACTCCGAAAGAGAACAAATCAATCATAAATTCTGTCATCAAAACATTCTTTCAATAAAATACAAAGATTACTTCTAAAATAAAATGGTTTTTATTCTGAATCTTCAGATAAGAATAAACTGATTGATTGAAATAGTTAATTAATAATGGTTGAATGAATGGAACACAAGTTTTATTTCCTAATAAAATCGAATCACAATATATAGAGAAGGGAAAATTGCAACAAACGGTAATAGTAATTCTTTAGTCCTTCCATAATAACTTTGTTGCTTGCTTTGTTTTTAAAATTTTATGCAAGCTGAGCCGTCCGATACCCGTTTTCTTATCCACTTTTCATTGACTATGAATAATTGAAGTTTGAAGGAATATTGCGCCGGGTTATTTTGTGGGGATAATTCAATTGAATATTTCAATGTATCTGTGTTATTTAGTTATCCAGATTCGAAACTGATCATTCTTGAAAATTTTGACATTTCCGTTTTAAACAAAGTATGCTTTTAATGACATCAATATATGTTACTTTAGCATCTTTCAATAATGAAACAATCTGCAGTTTGTTTTCTTTGCTTAGAAACAGATAGAGTTAGCGCCATTTTTATATGAAAAATGAAACAGTTTTGCTGTTAAAAAAATTAAATTTAAATTTTAAAAAAAATCTTTAGCAGTCGATAGATAGCAATCGAAAGATGGCAGCAAAAAATTAAATATAAAATTTAAAAATTAACCCAACATAATGATTGACAGGAATGGACTCCTATTCTTCCCCTCTCCTATTTCTCCTCCGATGATTAACTGACCGGAACTGCCCGCTTGGGGGTAGTCGAACGAGGAGGGGGGGGGTAAGAACCCGCTTGGCGGGGAGTGAAAAAAGACTGGTTCGGGTAGACATTCGCTTGCCTGTTTTGAAGGTGAAAGGTCGGTGTGTGAGAGCTCGCCTCGCGGAAAATGGCTTGCACGTGATTTTATTGATTATGTAAATTTGTAATATATAAGTGTGTATAGTAATATGTGGTGTGTCCCAATAAAAATACATGTATAATAAATAATTTTGGTACTAAAGATCGTATCTTGATTCGTCAACCGTGTAATCCATTCCTACAACGAACAACAACGACCCAGGAGCGGTTAGGCCTCGTCCAGGGATAGGGCTGTGCCTCAACAATGATAAAAGTACGCATAATGATTAATAGCACTATTCGATATAAAAATTCATTACACAGTTCCTTCTGTAATGATTTCAACTAAAGTTTTGCTGATCTGTGTATAACCATTTCAGGTTTACAGTAATTTTTTTCTAACGATTACAATTGTGCCAGTTTTTTAGTACATAGAATTACAGGATAACAAATTCAGAGTTTTAAAACTATATAGATAAAGATATTGAAACTCATTTTAAAATGCGGAAGGAATTTAAGCAATAGTCTAGAAAATAGCCGTGGTGAGCCTTTTGCATGATATTATACGTCCATTTGAAAATATGAAGGTTCAGAATTTGTTTTAAGCCTTGAACGTTTTCCCGCTTACCATAATTCATTTTGACATTTTTCTGTATTTAATGGATCTCACCTAAATTTCATTCATCACGAACACTCCTCCGACATTCCTCAAAAGTTGCGAGTAAATTAAACCACAATGAATAAATCAACTCATCTCTCGATTTGAAATCCCGCCGAGATTAAGACCATTTCGCACATTTCAAGTGCCCCGTTGGCACCTCCCAACTCCATCCTTCACCTGAAAATGTTTCGCAGTGTCTTAAAAATAACTCGCTTTAATTCCGCCACTTATTCCACCGAAGGGCCAGCTTTCTCATTAGCAATCGGGAGAAGAAACGACTAATTTACTTTTTGAAAGCGACATCTCGGAAGCATTTGGAACGAGGTTCCCTCTTTTCGGGGTAATCAAAGGGAAGCATGCAATTTTCCCGCGGTAAAACTTTCCCTTTGAAACCAAGAAACGGAGTTTCCCGACATCAAAGAGCATCCGCGCTCGATGCATTTATTAATAACTAACCCCGAAACCCCTCGCCTCCAAAAAGGACGAGGATCAAAGTGGAGAAGAAGCAATCCCCGGGATGACTCTTTTTAAAAGACCCGATTCATTTTTCTCCGGCCGACCGGAGATTCGATGATTAATCTACTTAACGACTTTAACAATCGATCATCCCTTTGCTTGCTCTGTCGAATGGCAACACCTGCTGAAGCGCCGGAGAGTTTGAGGCGGGAATTAAGGATAAATTTTGAATTTCTTATTACTCGATACCCACATTTTCAAATGTGGATTTGAATGGGTGTCGCAATAACTAGAAATTACTTTTTCATGCGTTGTTTTAAGATATATATATATATATATATATATATATATATATATATATATATATATATATATATATATATATATATATATATATATATATATATATATATATATATATATACATATATATATATATATAATTAATATATATATATATATGTATATATATATATATATATATATATATATATATATATATATATATATATATGTATATATATATATATATATATATATATATATATATATATATATATATATATATATATATATATATATATATATATACATACAGGTAGCCCTCCTACAGCACGGCATCTTACAACACGGTTTTGCTCTAACACGATAAGATAAATTGCTGGAACCCCTTAGGTCCAGCGGTTTGGTCTGTGCGTTATCTGGCAGTTAGTCAGTCAGTCAGTTACGGAACTGTTTTATATATATAGATAATGCAAAGTAAATTAATCTATTATAACCTCAATACCCTAAAATTATAGATAAATAAGAAATATTGTTGTTGACGTATTTTTAATGGAGAGGGTTCATTCACACATATTTGAATATTTTAAAATTAATCTGCTCCGGACGGAGTGACGCCGCATGTGAAAAAAGCAACTTTGCCCCTCGCAATAGAAATTTAAAGAAAAGTAGACTATGATCGGCTTTTATAAAATACCAAATTCATATACAGTTAGCCCTCCTACAACACAGCTTCTTACAACACGGTTTCGCTCTAACACGATAAGATAAATTGCTGGAACCCTCTTATAACACTGCAACCTGTAATACAGTTTCGCTCTAACACGATAAAAAAAATTGCAAAAACCTTTGTACAACACTGTACTTCTATAGCACTAGATAACATGATTTTTGTTTAACACATTTAAAAACCAAATTACCTTAAAATAATGACAGGAAGGAATAATGAATTATAGTGGATTTACATGAAAATGGATAAACAAATTATAATTTATTCATTTATAACTCTATAAAGTTACAAGAAAGTCTAATATTAGCTGAAAATCTGGAATCATTTTTCCTGAATGCAGACCCTTCCGCTGAAAGAAGCCGAAAATTCAAAAAGGAACTGCAAAATTGTCTATCTCTATACCGGGAATCTACAATGACCTTGTAAGAACCAGCAAATAAACCAAAAAAGAAGATAGAAGGTACAAAAAATCTAAATGAAGGAAAAGATTCTGAAAGTGAAGGTGATATCGTTCAACCGAAAAAACGTTCTCGTTTGATTGTACTGAGCAGTGATAAGGAAGAAATTTATTAAATTAAGGTCGTATTAAATGAAAATAATATTTTGTTTCTTTTCGTTTTGTGTTATACATACATTTATATTTTTAATAAAAATTAAGTGGCTTATATGGAATTTAAAAAAAAATGTTTGTTTTTAATAAGTTTTCAGAACGTCTCTGGGTGTCATATAACACCGTTTCACACAACACGGCATTTTCAAGGAATTTATCTACCGTGTTATGGGAGGGTTACCTGTATATATATATATATATATATATATATATATATATATATATATACCGGGTGGCCATAATTAAACTGACAGTGCTCACAGTGTTCTGTAGCGCGATTTATTTGCGAGAATGACGCCACATTTTGTAGGAAGATTAAATAAGACGGGGGATGAAGGATTCCGCGAAAAAATAAATTAGTTCCAAAAGTCACCGCTAGGAGAATATTTGGCGCTGTGTAATAGAAAATAGAGTGTTAACAAATGCAAATCAATACGGAAATTACCTTTTATTTTGCATTCAAATGAGGATCAATGTGGCTGCCGTTGTTGTGGACCACATATTGCATTCTGTGCACAGTATGCACAACAGCAGAAAGTAACATGTCTGCAGGAATCTCCCGTACAGTCCGTGATATGTTATCCTTCAACGTAGCCAGGTCCTGGACCACTCCTTGACAGACCTTGGACTTAAGGTAACCCCATAGCCAGAAGTCGCATGGGGTAAGATCAGGCGACCGAGGTGGCCATGCAGTTGGAAAGTAGCGGCTAATGACTCTTTTTGTTGTGAATTTCTATCGTAGCAGCTGTTGCACCCGTACAACAACGTGTGGAGGGGCTCCATCTTGAATGAAAATGATTTCCCCCCAGGCATTGTCTTTGCTGAAGTGCCGGAATGACAAAGCTGTTCAACATGTGGCGATATTTCTCTCCGGTAACAGAACAGGTTTCCGGTCCTGTCGGGGTAATGTTCTCATAGAAGAATGGACCTACGATAAATTCCGCTGTGAACCCACACCAAACAGTTACCTTTGGTGAATATAAGGGAATTTCTGTGACTGCTTGTGGTGATTTGTCATCCCAAATTCGGCAGTTCTGGGTATTCACAGTTCCATGCAGGTAAAAGTGGGCCTCGTCTCCCCATAAGATTTTCCACGGCCAAGCATCATCCACCTCCATTCTGGCAAGAAAGGTGAGAGCAAAAGTCAATCGCTTATCATGGTCAGGGTACAGTAACTCCTGTACACGACTGATCTTGTACGGATAGAAGTTGATAATCTTTCGTAAGATTTTCCATACCGTACTGTAAGGCATATCCATATTCCGAGCTAATCCACGAGCGCTAGAGGTGGCAGCAATATTGTCTGGTCCTCTGTCGACAATCGCCGTGGCAACTGCTTCGATTGTATCCTGTGGTACAGGTTTTCGTCCTCTGCCTGACTAAACCTTCAGAGAACCTGTTTTCTCAAACGTCGCAACCATTGCTTTTAGCCCATTAGCTGACACAGGACCGTTACCTTTACGCATTTTTTGTGCGTTCTAAAAGCACGAAGAGCGGCTGACGCGTTGCACTGGTTGAGGTAAAAGAATTTGACCAGTAACGCACGCTCGACTAAAGAAGGAGACATTGCACATAAACTTTCAATCCGATTGATTCGAAACGTAACACCTTGCCTTTTAAAACCCAAGCAGCTGGCACTGTGCCAATGGATGTAACGTGAAATTTGAATAAAGAACTTCTTCTGCTGCTCAGCGTACGTGATATTGCAGATCACGAGACTTTATCGATGTTTATGTAGATTTTACGCTTTTTTAAAAGTGTTGCCATATTGCACTTGAACTAAATAAGAAAATGTGCATAATAAAAGGAAATTTTATTCCGTATTAATTTGCATTTGTTAACACTCTATTTTCTATTACACAGCGCCAAATATTCCCCTAGCGGTGACTTTTGGAACTAATTTATTTTTTCGCGGAATCCTTCGTCCCCTGTCTTGTTTAATCTTCCTACAAAATGTGGCGTCATTCTCGCAAATAGATCGCGCTACAGAACTTTGTGAGCACTGTCAGTTTAAAAATGGCCATCCGGTATATACACATATGTATATATATATATATATATATATATATATATATATATATATATATATATATATATATACACACACACATACATATATATATATATATATATATATATATATATATATATATATATATATATATACATACACACACACTTGTGCAATAATTTCTATGAATTGGAATTTATGAAATGCTAAATATATAATAACATGTTTTATCTTACGTACATTTATAGTTATAACACTAGATTGTTTTAATAATTTTCTATATCTGTGGTGCCCGACATAAAGGGCTTAAGTCAAAAACATTGATTTATACCGAGTTATTGGCTTTTATACCAATCGCAGAAATATAATTTCAACTTGAGTCTTTTGTTCAAAGAAATGTACTTTTGTATACAAAATTGATAGATTTAAGCCTTTTATAGAAGTCAAAGGCTTTTTTTTTTATTAATACTAACAAATATCTAAAAATCACCTTTTTTGACTTAAGCTCTTTTACAGGGCACTATAGATATATTCTAATCAGAAAAAGAGAAAAATGAGAAAAATATAACGTATCATACTATAACTTTACAGTTGACCTTCTAATACGTTATATCACTGTAGTATAATTTTATAATATATAATTTCAGCAAGTGTGATGTCAAGAGGATTACAGCTGTTTCACATTATAATCGTCTTATTATTTGTAATTATTCACATAATGTTACGTAATCACATTTTATCTATTTTTAAAATTTCAGACAGAATAAAAGAATGCGTCATAAAATTACACTCGAATTGTTGTCGCATGCAATAATAGTTGTAATAATTCTTTCAATATTATAAAATGTTGCATTGATGTATCTAAAAAAATTGTAATGAGGAAAGCGGATACGTAAGAGAAATTTGAAGGTCAGGAAAATAGATTATATCTTTAAAAAATGTTTACTTCTTAAATGAAGCTACAATGTTCCAATCGATAATAATTGCAATATGAACTGTTCTCCGACGGCATGATCGTATACGCACTTTGAAACAGTATTATCCCACAACTGCAAAACAACTTGACAGAATGGGAAATCGTACTCTGGACCTTCTATTTTCCTGACATATCTGCTGATTTTCAGAATGGATCATGGATCTTACAAATGAACTTCAGCTCTGTAACTACATTAAACTTAATGTTATAGTGTACTAATATATCTTTGACTGGTGTAAACGTAATGCAAGTATATCTCCGTCCCGGCGTTAGCCACACGGAATTCAACTGATGCCTGGCCGCCACAACACAATCTCCCCAGACGCCGACCCAAAAGATCGGAGGCTAGGTCACATAGACCCCTCGAGTCCATTAAATAGCTACCAAATTTCAAATTAAGATAAAATTAACAATTTAATAATAAATAATAACTTAAATTCCAGAATCCAGAGCCAGTTCCTGTGCTCCGCTTGAACCTAGTCACTGCTTTATCTCTTTAAACTTCAACAACAAAATTTTAACTACAATTTAGTTAACAATTCATAAGTGAACATTTAACTTCATATAAGTATATACATGCATAAAGGCATCTGCGCTTACATAACAAAATATAAGCATTTATATACTGACATAAAAGCAACTGCTTTATAAAACATAATTTAAACAATTATAAACACATATACATACATAAATTAATATTTGTAAACCACGTATAGCAAACAAATTCACAATTCGCAATATCTGTATTACTTACATTACTTTTACACATTCAGTTATTTAATATTTCAACAATTTCATACAAATTATTCTATTAAATTCAATCAATTTTCAAGTTAATTACTTTTACAAGCCATATAATTCGATATTTAATAGCATACCATATTAATTCATATATTGTTTTAAAACACAAAGATAAGTACAAAAAAAACCCTCAACGGGAAAAAAAGGGATGTGGACATCCATCAGAACCCCCACTATATCTTTTATTACTTTTTTACTATAATAGTCAACAAAGAGTTTGTGTTTACTCCAGCTTGTGTAATCTGAGGGAAATCTTTCTCTATAAGCCTGTAGATCGATACATTCATAGATGCAATGCTCTACAGTCTGTTTCTCCCCACACCAACATTTATCATCTTTCTTGTGTATTCTGTGCTGGTATTCCGTAAAGCACCCATGTCCTGTAATAGCTTGATTTAACTTGAAATCATTACAAAGTCTGTCTTCTGAAACTTCAGGATATATTTCATACACTCTCCTGCCCTTATCAGACTCATTCCATAACTCCTGCCAATTGGTCATTTCCTCTCTTTTAATCTTTCCCTTAACTCTTTTCTTAGAGTGTTTATAAGTTGTGCCAGCATATTCGAGCTCTGTTGCCTCTTTCGCGACTCTGTCAGCCTCCTCATTCCCCTCTTCACCAACATGCGCTTTAACCCAATGGAAGCTGATATTCATATCTTCATTACTTATAACCTCTTTAATTTTTTCCGAAATTTCGCCTTTATAATTAACCGCCTTTAATGTTTCCAGCGCACTCCTAGAGTCCGTATAGATATCAAAACTCTTAATTTCTTTAATTTTCATAACATCTATCGCAATTTGAATAGCTCTCATTTCTGCCAGATAAGAGTTGCCATTTATAATCCTTTCCCTATATATCTCCTTTCCATTGTCTTGCATGTATACCACAACACCAGCTCCCGCGTTTTCCTCAATCTTAGAGCCGTCAGTATATATTCTTACTTGTGTCTTCGGCGTATTATCATACGTCCATTCCATACTCATTAAATCTTTCCATTTTCTTATTCTGCTTGTTCTTACTTCACAATTTTCTCTATTCAATACTTCATCACCTATTTCAATCTCTACACCTTCATCATATATTTTAAACATTTTACAATTTATTCTTGCTTTCAGATGCAGTGGCATACAGCCTGATAGTACATTTAGGGCATCCGTAGACACGGTTCTATAACATTTCGTTAGAGCCAACATAAATGGTCTCTGTGTTTGTTTCAATTTTCTATCTATAACTACA
This sequence comes from Dolomedes plantarius, assembly GCA_907164885.2. Lineage (NCBI taxonomy): Eukaryota > Metazoa > Arthropoda > Arachnida > Araneae > Dolomedidae > Dolomedes > Dolomedes plantarius. Next base: position 48,281,005 of record OU015491.1, on the reverse strand, counting down.
CCTTCGTTATACCAAATTTCCACAGCATACAGTAGTATTTTCTCAATTACAGTGAGGTAAATTTGTTTTATAATGCTGCCCCGTATTCCCCATGTCTTTTTAATAATTCTCGTTAATTTATAAAAGAACTTTAATGATTTTTCCTTAACCATATCCAGATGCTGTAAATATTTCAACTTGCAATCAATTAACACCCTTAAATACTTTAATTCTTTATGATACTTTATATTTTCCCCCGCCAGCTTAATTGTTGGTTTGGTTTTGATAATACCTTTACTAGCAATTATTGTATAAGCACACTTATCAATACTGAAATTTAATTCATTCCTATTTGCCCAATCGTAACATCTATCCAATACTTCTCTTGAAATTTCCTTAAACTTATAACTAACCTTACTATTAATCATTATCATTAGGTCATCAGCAAAAGCTTTCATATACCAATTATTACTGTAACTATCAATGTCTAGTAATTCGTTAATTATTATGAGCCACAATATAGGGCGGAGGGAAGATCCCTGAGGGACCCCTACGTTATACTCATGCTCACCACTTCTCATAATAACTTTTCTATCGCTAATATAACTAATTATTAATTTATATAACTTAGGTTCAATCTTTAATTTATTTAACTCCCTTATTACATTACTTCTTCTCACAGTATTAAAAGCATTCTTAATGTCCAATGAAATAAGACAAGTATGTTCATCCCTACTTTTATTTTCATAAATTATTTTCTTGATGTTATTGAGCGCATGTAGAGTGCTCAGGTTCCTTCTGAACCCATATTGTGCTTTCGATAACAAATTGTTTGATTCCAAATGCGTAACCAGCCTGTTTGTAGTTATTTTATCGAGTATCTTACCCAGTACAGGTAGCAGACATATAGGCCTATACGAACTCGGAAGTAATGGATCTTTGTCCCCTTTTCTAAAATAAATAACCTTAGCCTTCTTCCATTCCTTTGGAAAGTAGCCATCGTTCAAGCATCTATTAAATAAGCAGTACATCACTCTCTTATTAATATTATATGTTTCTTGAATAATACTTAGTGTAAATCCCTCATATCCAGGTGCTTTACCTTTTGACATTTCACTCATAGTTAATTCAATTTCAAGATTAGTTATTTCAATAGTATTTTCACTATTATCACTCACTTCCGTGTCCTCTTCCTCTTCTACTATCCTATTAAAATGATATTCCGTTAGAACTCGTTCTATTTCTTCTTCATTATCCACAATTACGCCGTTTAAATCCTGCACTCTTTCAGTTACATTTTGTCTTTTATCAGAAATGATATTCGTTACTGCACCAAAAGTATCTTTCACAGTTAATTTATCTAAATATTCCTTGAAAGTACTTCTTTTCACATTATTGATCAACTTCTTATACTTTGCACTCTCTTCTTTGAATTTAATCAGCCTATTCTTTCTATCTTGGGGGTCAGTCGTCTTTTGATACAATCTCCTAAGTGCTCTCACTTTGCTTCTTTTTATTCTTAAGTCCTCATTCCACCAATAAGCGTTGGACTGATTCTTCTTACTTCTTTTCTTCCTATGTTTCTTACATAATTTCGTAATTTCCTCATTAAATTTCTCTATTACACCATCAATGCTCATTTCTTCCATATCTTGCTCTAACTTTTCCATTACTTTTCTAAATTCCATTCTAAAACTCCACCATCTCATATTCTTTATCTCCCATCTTGGATCAGTATCTCTTCTTTTACTTGCATCATCCATTACTATATCAAATAGTATAGCGTTGTGATCTGTCAGTACATACTCGTCTACTACTCTCCACTCTCTTATGTACTCTTGCTTCATTCCAAAAGTGATTGTCAAATCAGGCCAGCCTTGTCCTGCTGGACCATAATATGTAGGTAAGCTTGTAGGGTCATTGTGTATAATGCCATCTAATCTAATAACTAAATCTATTATTGCCGCACCCCGTACGTCAGTGGGCCTCCTTCCCCAAACCGTAGACTTTGCATTAAAATCTCCTAATAAAACAATTTTCTTTCCTTTATTTCTCTCTAGAATGTCTAGCAGCTGACCCCACTGTGGATCTACTCTCTCCATTTTCCACCTGCAGGCGGTAAATAAACAGTTATAAATAAAATTTCTTTATCACCATTTCCACACTTAATACCTACCAGATATTCCGTGTTAATCAAATTAACATACTTGATACTTCTTTTAATGATTAACGCCGCTTTAGGTTCATGACAAAAATAGATACTCTGATAGTTACTCGGGAAACCTTCCAACATATGTTTCTCACCCCTTTTAAAATAAGGCTTGCTTGCAGAAATAATATCAAAATCTAAACTACTTGTAAATTCCTTTACTGCATTAATAGACTTATTAAAATTAAGATGTGTGCATTTATACACAACTGGATTTCCATAGTCAGAATTAGAAACAAGACTGTGGGAACCACCAACAAAAGAAAGCTGAACACAAGTAAGAGACAAAAAGTTACTCGCCATAAAATGTAAGATTCTTAATGCGCTCCACCTCGGCACAATATTTAGGGCACCTCATATCGGTGGGCATATGTTTATCGTCAATTTTCACTTTATTTACCGCATTAAACCTCAAGCAGTTCACACAGCATGTCTCTTTTACACATTCTTTCATTTCATGTCCTTCAGTCCCACAGTTTTTACAAATACTCTGGTGTAAACGTAAGAGAAAGTAATATCAAGTTCGTTGGTTGTGAGCCAGACCGTCAACTTTTGCTACACAAGGGCTAATTTAACTAGGACCTACAATATAAAGCTAATTCCAGAAGACTACAAACATCCATGCCAACAGTGGGTCTACAGAGTCTGGGTCGAATGCCTGCGCTCTAGCTATTCGGTCATCGTCCGGTTGAAAAAAATTCCAGGAAAGTTATATTTCCATATTAAATACCATTTACATACTTCAGTATTACAATACTTTATAATTTTCATTTTCCCGAATTGCAATCAGTAAAAGAGAAATTCTCTTAAAACTGCATCTTGTCTTCTGTTATCGTATTAAGCTGCACTTCCAACATATATATCACTAGCTGAATACCCGTGCTTCGCTACGGAGAACATTTTAGGATAATTACAATGAAAAAATAATAAAATTGCTTTTTAGAGGGTTTCCTTATAAACATTTTTTTTTGTTTCTTCATTCGGTGAAACTAATATTACCAGGCTCGTACGCGAGTTTAAGTGTGAGCAAGCTACGTAAAATTGACCGTGGGAGAAACAATTTTCTCTTACATCTACGCCATCTTAAATTTTGGCCTTGAGACTTATTTATCACCGTGGTGAAGCATACTTTAAAGGGGAAATTGCAGTTTTATATATTGGTTTAATTTAATATCCATAAAACATACTAATTTGAAATAAATTTTTAAAAAACTTCTATCTTAATTAGTCTAGTGATTAAATTTTATCTTTGACTGCATTTTGATAATTTTTTTCTCAATTTATTTCGTTGTTATGCACGTGACGCAAAATTAATATGAAGTATCACAAAAAGAAAAAAACACGTGATCTAATAACTTAAATTCTAAAAAGTAATCTTTGAAAATTCACAAAAAAATCAGAAAATGAAAGTAAAGATTCGAAAAAGATTTCATTTTAAAGGAATTTTTATGATATTTCCAGTGATATAAATTTTATAACCCTCAAATTATTATTTTAAATGCAAACTTTAAAAAATAGTTACAAAAACAGCTTAAAAATTTTAATTTAAAAAAACCTAAGAAGAATTTTTCAAAAATCGTTATTAGTACACCCTTACACTATAAGAAGAATCACCATGCAAAATTTCAGCCCTTTAGTTCCAGCAGTTTGGTCTGTGCGTTATCTGTCTGTCAGTCACGGAACTGTTTTATATATATATAGTTGATAAATGTAGATGATAAATGTACTGATAGTTTTCTATTACTACATGATTAGTTATCATACAATTGTACTTGAATTGTTATTTAATTCTATCACACTAGTAATGTTAATGTAAATGATTATTATTTTTTTATTTAAGATTCATTACAATCGTGAAAACTATAACACCTGAGAAAATTGCGATTTGCATCCTGTTACTTTGTATAGGGGGTTACTTTGAACAATTAATGCTTGCAATCATGTTTTACACATCCTGTGTTTTTCTATCTTTGCATTTAATTAGCAAGATACGCACCCGAGACAACAGTTGTGATGCAGTAATGTGTAAATATTTGTTTGATTTGCCTGCGATTTTCAGATTGTTACATTGTGATCTTTTATTTTACGCAATCTTATATAAAAGACTAGGTAAAAACTCGCACTTCGCTACGGAGTACATTCAAATTAAATACAACGGTCAATGTATGCAATTAATGCCAATATATATATATATATATATATATACATATATTTATACTTGTAATAAATACAACGATCAATGCATACAATTGATGTAAAAAACCACAAAAAAATATTTATAAAAAAATCGTAAGGGATATTTTTATAGACAAAATAATGTAGAAGAAAATTTTCAAATTAAATCTAATAGGACATACCAAGGAATATAGTACAGTTAATATAGTACAGTTTGAGGAACATATCTTTTACTGTATTTTAATATTTTTTTGGATAATGTCCAATCGTCTGTCGCATTAGCAAGAAATTTTTTTTTGTCTATTTTATTGTTATGCACGTGATGATAAATTTATTTAAAGTACTAGAAAAAAAATCACGTGATCAGCATTTAATAAATTAAATTCTAAAAATTAATCTTTAAAAATTCACCAAAAATCAGAAAATGGAGGTAAAGATTCGAAAAAGATTTCATGTTAAATGAATTTTTATGATCTTTCCCGTGATATAAATTTTAAAACTCTCGAATTATTATTTTAAATACAAACTTAAAAAAGTTACAGAAACAGCCTAAAAATTTAATTTAAAACAATCTAAGAAGAATTTTTCAAAAATCTTTCTTAGTGCACCCCTACACTATAAGAAGAGCCATACAAAATTTCAGCCCTTTAGGTCCAGCGGTTTGGTCTGTGCGTTGTATGTCATTCAGTCAGTTACAGAACTGTTTTATGTATATAGATTTGCCAAGCATTTACCGGATAATTTAAAGTCAATGATAAATTAACGCATTGATAAATCTACAACATTGTAGTTTTATTAAAAAAATCACGATCATTTTGAAAGTAGTGATAAATTTATAATGCCATTTCAAGCATTTAAGTAATAATTTTTAATGTTTCCGATTTAACATTTTTTTAATGGTTTGATATACTATAAATGTATGACAAAACCCTCTAGTTTTTGCCGTCAGTCGTTTCTTTTGAACTTTCAATCCCCTGGAAATGTAATCGCTCCGATAATGTACCCGATAAACATTTCTGGCACATAATGCAACAAATCCTAACGAATTCGGAAATCAGTTGAATTTTCCATCTCAATTTATAATCATTTATTCTCCACTGCGCCGTCTTTACTAATTAGCGAACACGTGTTCACATTTGCTCCAGCTAATGCTCTTAATAAATTGTCCCAAACAGTTCCGAATGCTCATTCGATCAATCTTCAAATTACAGTTATAGGCAATGGTAATATATTCCCAATATAATTATCCCCAGTGGTTTTATTCTCCCGTCTCGTTCTGGACTCTTATCCTATAAATCGTATTCTTCCTTCATATTTCAACTGATTCTACTTTTCAAATGGCAATTATTTTACGCCATAATATTTTGTATCATTTCAGTCGTTGACTAAACTTGGTTATTGATTCCCTGCTAGTAATGTAAAGTTAAAAAGTCAATTCGAAAGGTTTGAATAAAGGACCCCTGTTTTCTAATGAGTGTAACGTGTTAACCTTTAGCTTAAGGAGCCATTTTTCAGATTCTCCCTTTAGAACGGGAAATGTCATACACCTTTGTAAGAACAGCCATTATATATATGTCAAGAAATTAGTGGGAAAGGAATAATTAAATTAAATTTAATGGGGGCTTCGGGATTAATTTATTTATTGGCACCGAACGCCACTATTTTCACAGAGCATAGAACAAGCGCGGCGTGATTTTATGGAAATGCCCTTTTTTGAGAGATTTAACCTTGACTCGCGTCTGTGGTCGAGCGAACGAAGCTATTTTTAGAGAAAGCACAGACGAGGAGTGAAACTGTTACCTAATTTCAGAGATGGAGAAGATTCTGGAATATTTCATAGACATCACAGGACATGCGCGAAAATTTTTGCGCCTAAGTTTTAACAAAGGGTTTAGGAGAGCTCGGGATAAATTCAATGACGACGGACGTGTGTTCGTCACGTTTCAAAAAAGAAAATGGCAAAAGATGGACGAGCTGCTTTAGAGCTTTGGTTGCTGGAAGATAGAAAAATAAACTTGATTTAATTGGAATTATGTGTGTTTCCTGAATTTAGACAGCCTGCCACTCGCCACCATTCATAAAGATGATGACTGTTTTTAAGACGTGAGAACAGGCAAACCAAACGCCTGTCATATGTATATATATATATATATATACATATATTATATATATATTATATATATATATTATATATATATATATATATATATATTAATATATATATATATATATATATATATATATATATATCTATATATATATATATATATATATATCTATATATATATATATATATATATATATATATATATATATATATATATATATATATATTCATTGTTGGGCCCTAAATCTTGGGATACATGCTATCCCACCCTGTAAGAAAAAGGTTAAACTGTGCTGAAATATACTTTTATTTCCCTTACGAGAAACTATCTATTATGGCAATAAATCAAAAACAATCAATGGATTTCCTAGACGCATTTGATTGGATAAAGTAATTTAACTAGTCCTTACTCATTCAGATACTCTATAAATTTTCAGTGGTGTCTAGTTTTTGTTATTGAAGACCATAACATGAATCTCCTGAAAGGTACAGTCATACCTAGGTTCTCATCTGCTTCAATTCTCGTCGAATTTGGTCTCGAAAAAAAATTCTTTGGTACTCGATACTTGTTCGGTACTGATCGCACATACTGAAACATTTATGAGACAAGACGATGCCTCATCATACTGTCTCTCCGGATGAAAAGAAAGGCTATTCTGTTGTTGTTATTGTTGTTGTTTCTAATGCCCTGGCCGGATTCGTACTCTAGAGCAGGTCCAGGTAGGCTAGGGAGCCGAGGGGTACGGATCCAGTTTATAATGGCACCACAAGGATCGGAGTCTGATTTATCCAGGTACCACAGAAATTTTGATAGTACAACCCCAGGGATGGCATCCAGGGGATCGTACCATCTCCCAACCTGTCTGACCTCATAGAAGGGCTTTCCAGTGTACGTACTTAACGTGCCCATATCCGGCCTAGACACGGAGGTATTTAATGGCTCTTGTCGGGATTCGATCCGAACGCCCTCAACACGGAATACCGACACGCTACCACCAGGCTACCTCCCATCCTTTCTATCTATTCTCATACTAGTTAGCGTTCTGTGCGGAAAACCACACATTTTACAGTGTACTTCTTTTTTTGTTCTTTTTTTCATTGCATGCCTATTTTTCTTTCTTACAAGTTATCATGAGTTTAAAGAAGTTTAGTGATACCTCTCAGTATAAAAGAAGAGTAATGTGAGAACCACGATAGAACAACAACAAAAAAAAAGATAATAGCTAAGTATGAGCTTGGTAGCTTATCGTCTGATCTCGCTCCTCTACTTCGCTATTATCCCATTAGGCCATCAACTCCTTTCAGTACAGGTTGCGTGAAAATAAATTTTATTTTATTTTATCTAATTATTGTTTTAAATTATGTCTACCTAGTTTAAAGATTTTGTAAAAAAGAACCATATAAATTTATAATTTACCCAATAAAATTTGAAATTGTAAAATGTGAAATTTCTGGTTATTAATTCAATTTACATTACGAATGAATTCAATACGAATATTTACGAATTAATTCAATTTACATTACTTCTTATGAGAAAAGTTTGTTCGTCACTCTTCTGTTGTCGCGTCTTCTGGAACCAATTAACGAGTACGGAGGTACCGCTGTACTTTACGCTTCGGTTTTCTTTAAAAACCGAGGAAGTTGATTTAAGAGTGAAGAAAATGGGAGTCTGAAAAGAGCTGGAGAAAGTTTTAAATCTCTTTCATTGAGTACATCCAAAATTAAATCTCTAAATCAAAATTGTTTTATAGAAAACTTATCTTTTAGCCTCGTAAATTGTTTTTGACTTTAAAAATTAACTAGTTGGTACACGTCAAAAAATGATGGCTAGATAGTAAATAAATATATTAATACACAAATTATACTCAACACATCATTGCCAAATGTTGAAAATCTTAGTATTAAGGATAGAGAAATAATATACTTTAAAAAATTATTATTGATCCCAATAAAAAGAAAAAAGGGTCTCTCAAAATAAAATTAAACTTGACGGAAATAAACAATTTCCGTCAGGTTTAATTCTATATCTCACAAACATAATTAAAATACAAACATAATCCATACGGCTGCAAGTACCAGATGTAACCATTAGCGGCCTTCCGCAATTTGCAACCGCGTGTCCACATGGATTTACGCGCCGAAATCAGTAATGCTCGAAAGCGAGCTCCACGATCAAATGAAAATTGGGAAGGGTCTCAAGAAAGAAGGCGAAGAAGAAATAATTCATTAAGAGAGAAGCGGGAAAGGAAAGCATAAACGATCGCAAAGTTAGGCTTAACAGTCTCCGACATAGCAACCGAGAGCCAGTAATGGTTAATTTTCTACACTTTTTTTCAGTACTGGCTGAATTTTTACTCCATTTTATAAGTGTAATTTCCAAACAATTTATTATTTGATATGGGTAGATATCTGAATTGTGAACAATAGTACGTAAAGAGAGTGGTGTAATCCACATTATACTTTAGTACTTGCTGAATTTTTACTCCAATTTTAAGTGAAAAAATTTTTCCTCAACGATTTCTTATTCGATTTCTACACTCCGAATGGCAACAGCTGTAACTACCAGATGTAAACATTAGCGGCCGTCCGCAATTTGCAACCGCGTGTCAACATGGTTTTGTGAACTGAAATCTGGAATGCTCAAAAGCGAGCTGCACGATAAAGGGAAAATTGGGAACAGTCTCAAGAAAAAAAAGTGGAGAAATAATTCATTAAGAGACAGGCGTGAAAGAGAGAGCATATATGATCGCGAGGTTAGGCTTAACCGTCGCTGGCAAAGCAACCGACAGCCAGTAATAGTTAATATTCTACACTTTTTTCAGTACTTGCTGAATTTTTACTCCATTTTATAACTGAAGAAATTTTCCCAAAACTTTATTATTTCATATGATTAAGTGTGGATATCTGAATTGTGAACAATAGTACATACAGAGAGTGATGTAATCCATACTATATTTGCTGAATTTTTACTCCATTTTTTAAGGGAAGCATATTTTCCCTAACAATTTCTTATCTGATATAATGATAAAGTGTAGATATCTTAATTTTGAAAAATAGTACATACAGAGAGGGATATAATTTTAAAATCATTGGTGTTGGGTTTCTCAGTCTTATCTTTAACTCTGTTCTGAAGTAATGGAAATTCATATTTTTAATCAAGATGTTTTAGAATCAGTCTTATATAGAATACCCCTTAACAACGTATATTTATGATGGCAGGTAATGGTAACATTCCTTACATATGTTACTTTCAGTTGAGTTGTTTTGCAAAACAAAATATAAAACTCAAAGCAACCATGCTGGTCGCGCAGCGGCTAGTTAAAAATAAAAATGGCAGAGTGAGAGAGCTAGAGAGATTCCAAATGAACGTGTTAAATGCGTGTAATGACGTGTAAACAAATTAAAGTGCTTTTGCGGTCTCGTACTTAGTAAGTATCTAAAGCCAGATTTAAACATGTCACTGATCATGCGCAGAAAGAAATTTTTAATTGTAAATAATCTCTAAAAAATAGAAATCGCGGTTACAAAAACCAAATTTGACACATCTGTAGATTAAAATCTTTCGTTTCAGACCAAAATGAAGTAAATGGATGCACTAGTTTACTCTGACGGATTGACCAACGAATCGGCTTAGCAACTTAAATATATAGACTAGTTGGTAAACTTCAAAACATGACGGCTAGATAATAAATAAATGTACTAATACACAAATTATATTCAACACATCATTGCCAAATGTGGAAAATTAATGCGCAGATACAAATTAATGTGTTTAAGCGGCCTCGTGCTTAGTGAGTATCTAAAGCCAGATTTAAAAATGTCACTTACATGTGCAGAAAGAATCTTTTTAATAGTAAATTATCGATAATTAAACAACGTGAAATAGAATATTTCCACCACGTTTAATCTTATATTTCACAAACGTAATTATCATGAAAATAAAAATGGCAGAGGGAGAGAGAGCTAGAGAGACTCCTCGGAATAAACGTGTTGTGGCATCACGATAGATTGATAAGGCTCTAGGTCCATTAAAGCTCTGAGGCTTTTTTAAATTTACTACTATTGAATTCATGACCAAGAAAGACAGAGTCCTAATTATAATGATAAGGCGAATTTTAAAACAAAAACTTATTAGACAATTACGACATAATCAATTAATTTAAGTGCAGATTCTCAACGCATGCTCCGGGACCCAGCTAGTCCCAAACAGGAGCTTAAAAATCAAGTCCGCTCGGGGCGCGTCATATGAAGCATCTCTCTCAAATTCTCCAACTCTCTGACTATATCTCGTGGGGTTTTCTTTGTCGGCGACTCTCCCAATCCCACGAAAATGCGTCTGTTTTTCAGAGAGGGGGCCGGCAGCCCTGTTGGTGACAGTTCTCCGTAGCGATGCATAGTTAAGCCATCTTAATGGCCCGCCGATGTCAACTCGCATGAGGCTTTTGCTAAGAAAGACAGCTTTACGACTGTGGTGGGAGACGCTCGCTTGAGAACCCGATATGCATGGGCTTAACTTTCAGGCTAAAAATTCTGGCGGCATTTGCTGGTATTGATTTTTAATCCCGCACAGAATTTTAGAAAGCAGGGGTACTCATGGCTTGTGTGTTTTAAAACTTGCAGTTGTGAAAGGCTCTTCGCAGATCGTGGGAACCGTACAAAACACGTGACGTTACAGTGTTTATCATTAATACATGTCACTAAGCATGAGTAGAAAGAGTGAGTTTCTAAAGACAGTTTTAAACATGCCTCTGAGCGTGCACAGAAATCTATTTTTAATTGTAAATTAATAGAAATTGCAGTTACAAAAACCAAATTTGACAAATTTACAGATTACAATCTTTCGTTTAAGGCCAAAATGAAGTAAATGGATACAGTAGTTTTCTCTCACGAACTGCCCAAAAAGTCGACTTAGCAACTTAAATATATAGATGTTCCTATAACGAATAAATAATCCCTTATTTTAAAAACAGGTTTATGTTTATATTAATAGATTTTATATTTAATTGAAAAGAGTATCTCGACACACTGATCTGTTGTGTATATATCAGTCCATTAAATTAAATTGTATCATTGGATAATGAGAAGAATTTATTAATGTGCTTCTAAAAGTATGAGAAAGTTCGAAACGATCTTACCTAAGATGCGGCTCTATGAATCACCTTCAAAGAACCTATGCAAATCCTTACTTCTGAATACAACGCGAGTATCTACAAATATATTTTAATTTAATTCTTCACATTAACTTATAATCTACATAGGAAGCATTTGTATTGCATCGGTCCATATAAGTAAAATATACTCTAGTAGCGATTCTAAACGTCACAGGACTGTTCTAAGGAACATTAAACCTTAGATACTTACTCCTTTCAACCTATGAATAATAAATAACTTTAAAATATACAGTTATTTATAAAAGAAAATGTTGCTTGAACTCTTAGCTTTTTTAAAAATATAATTAACTATCTTATCCTTTTTTATACGTTTCTATAAAAAGTGTCTTGAAAAATTATTCCTGGAGGTTTGTATATAAGGAAGGTTTTTATTACTTATTCAAGGAGTTAAAGATTATAAATTTTTACTCCTTAAAAGAAGTGTCTTTGGTAAATCACATATGTGTGCTAAAGATCACGTATTGAAAAAGATTTTTACTTGGGAACAGAACAAACTTCATTTAGAAATCATATAATTAAGAAATAGGTCCCACAAAATGAGATACAAATAACCCTTTTTTCAAGATTTCCAAAGAGTGACACAATGAAGCTTAAGATGACAAAATGCATAAAGCCTGCCAAATGGGCGGTGCTTAAATATATCGAACCAAACAGAAGGGCATAGATTTAAAAAAAACCCGCAAGGATCATGCCAGCTTTATTTAATTGAGGGCAAGCAAAGTGACTTATGGCTAATTTTCACTTGTTTAATGTGTGAAGAGAATAAATGGGTAAGCTCTGATCAAAAGATTGGAGCACTCAAAAGATATCCTCTTATCGTATTTCAGAGTTAAACGGTAACAACCTACACTAAAATGCTGTTACAGTTAATATAGGAGAAAAAAGTTTATGTATATGTAAGATATGCAAGCGTGAGAGATGATCATGGTCAAGAAATGCAGAGAGATGAAAATGTACAAGTAAGATCTTTAAGAAGCTTTTAAAGTACCGTATTATAGGTTAACATATAAAAGTTCAATTTTTAAATTTCAAATTTAATTCCATTCTTCATATAAAAAAGTAATAATATTATCAAAATTTAGATACTAATGAAAGTCTCTGTCCTTTGCCTTAGTCCTTTACCTCTGTCCTTTTGATGTGTGATCTCTTTGAAAGTAATGAATAACTTTAATTTATCCAAAAAGGTGAATATGCACGATGCTGTTGGTGTAAATAATAGTAAAAAAAATGAGATCTGAAACCAGTTCGGTGTGCATACAACAGATTTTTCAAAAGATACAAAATGAGTAATTGCATCTGTTAGAATATTACGACCAACATATGGATTGAAAGCTTTCAAATGCTGATCAAGCATAAAAAAGATATGCCTAATCATAACTTGCGGTTAATGCTAAGGTTTTGATGTGGTTCAAATCAGAAAAACTCTCTGAGGTTAAACAGCCTGGCTGTGGATTTTTGCTGGCTGCCATTAGGCATTTCCCGAAAATTATTTGAACAAATTGAGCAAAGACATTTAACTACTACCGCAACCTATAGGTCACCATTTATTCACATCGCTGAAGAGAACAGCAGAAATAAATTAAGGTTTTCTAAGTTGAACTATTGGCAAGAAAAAGAGAAAAACTGCCTGTTATATTTGAGCACTGAAGGAGTAGGATTTATTCCAGTTTATCTGTTGCTAAGCACTAACTATAGCAGACTACATTTGTAATAAATGTTTGTGGTGTCCCTGTGGTACAGCGCGCTGGTTGTTGGTGCTAAGGGTGCTCGGATCGAATCCCGGTGTTGCACCTCTAAAAGCATACGTTTGTGTTTTTCCTTCAAAGGGGGTAATGCAAGTCTGCCTATATGGTACCCCGATAATAAAATGACTAGCAAACTGCAGCTTACTATGGCGGTAAGGATATTGTCCAAGATACCCTTACATTGCATTATGCATTGAAAAAAAACATTTTTAATAAAGTATTAATTACAACTGACCTTTTACAAGCTTCCAGATAATTATATTTTTCCTTCGAAAACCAACTCGGCAGCATCCATGTCAAATTCAGAACCTTTTGCTTTCCGGCTAGATTTGTTACCTTGTACAACAAGGCTAAACTATTACCTTTTCAGCTGAATCTTACGCACTCCCATCCAAGAGAAATTGTGGAGTTCCTGACTTCCATTAGAAATATTTTCATCTTTCTTGTATAGTCACAGTTAAAGAGTTTCAGAAATTTTATCTCGCGCTGAAAAATGACAAGAGTTGGTACTTGAAACGAACCCGGGATCCCCGGGTTTCCTTTACGGTTATCTGGCTTTTAACTCATTTCGATGTTGGCGCAGACAGGGGGAAAAGGGGTAAAAACCAAAACCCTCTCAAATGAATGTAATAATTACAAGATAAAAAGAACTTTGTATATACCATGTTTTTAAATTTTCTGTTGAATCATATAAAGTTGACAATTCTATGTATTAATAAATACTTAAAAAAATTTTTTTGATGAATTATCAACTTGAAAGAAAATGAAGTTAATTGGAAGTTAACTTGCGTTTAACTTTTCGTTCCCGTCCCGTTCGATAGATGGCTGCACCAGTCTACAAAACAAAATTAACTGAAAATGAATTCAATGCTGCTTAAAGATGGCTAAAAGTATCAAAAGAATGCATTTTTTTCGTGTTCTGAGCTATTCTAAAAGTTTCAAATGTCTAGCTAGTCGGGAAGTTAGTTAAAAATTGATTGCAAGATTTGTACTGGACAAACACACAAACAAACAAGAAAGCGAGTTAATAAAAACATGTAAAAAATTGGATAGAAAACGAGAATGTCCAGTCTTATTATTTTTTTTCGTAAATTTCCTTTCCCAGAAAAGGCTTTTGATTGCATCACAGCGGCAGGCTTATCGTGATGTTCTGGCATGTTTTCATTAAACACAGACTGCATTGATTAACACTCCGTCGTCGTTTCACGGAAAGATAATGGCCCACTGAATCTTTAAGAAATATATTTTTCAATCCCATTACGTACGCTAATATATTTTTTACGCGAATTTATTTTTTATTGTTTCTATCTTATTTTTTTTTTGTCCAGTCTTCTTTTTTTTCTTTTTTTGCAAGTTCCTTCCCCAGAAGCGACTTTTGATTGCACCTCAGCGGCAGGCTTATCGAGATGTTCTGGCATGTTTTCATTAGTTACAGACTGCGTTGATTAACACTCCGTCGTCGTTTCATAGCGCATATAGATTGGTGCAGAGTTCTCTGCCCGACTCCTGTCATCACATTAGTCACGGTAACATTAGACACGGTATTTAGAACCACCCCCATTCCCGCCCGCAAGGTTTCTTTGATGTGGTGTCTCCCCCGACCCCGCTCGACACCATTTGACCAGCTGACCCCTCACCCTTTCTTTGATGGACCGCCAGAGGAGGCGATCCACGCATAGTACAGAGTACAGAGTGACATAAATCACTGTATTCCCCAAGGCACAGGCAGAGAACGCTGCACCAATGTATATGCACCATATCGGAAGGATAATGGCGCGCTGAATCTTTAAGAAACTTATTTTTCAATCCCATTACGTACGCTAATATATTTTTTACAAGAATTTATTTTTTATTGTTTCTATGTTATTTTTTTGGTCCAGTCTTTTTTTTATATTTTTTTTATTATTTTTTTTTTTTGCAAATATCTTCCCCAGAAGCGACTTTTGATTGCACCACAGTGGCAGGCTTATCGTGATGTTCTGGCATGTTTTCATTAGTTACAGACTGCATTATTAACACTCCGTCGTCGTTTCACGGAAAGATAATGGCGCGCTGAATCTTTAAGATACTTTAATTTAGGTCAAAAATTTTTAACAAATTTTGAGAAAATTAATAAAAGTTGCCAAAAGTCTAAATGCAAAAGAAGTAGATAGAAACGATAAAAAATAAATTCTTGTAAAAAAATATATTAGCGTACGTCATGGGATTGAAAAATATGTTTCTTAAAGATTCAGCGCGCCATTATCTTTCCGTGAAACGACGACGGAGTGTTAATCAATGCAGTCTGTGTTTAATGAAAACATGCCAGAATATGCATCAGGTACAAAATTCTTAATTACATTTCAAATAAAAATGCATCCCAGCGCAGTTAGGGGGAAAAAACTCACGCGAGAAAAATGAAAAACAGATCAACGCGATAAAACAAAAATACCGCACGTCTTTTATGACAGCTGCAAATTGCATTTGCATCCAAATCGTCCTGGAGCTTTAATTTATTACTCACTGTTTTTCAAAGCATGCTGTTGACGTTTCATTGGAGAAATCACATTAATTTTTCCGGTTAAATGGAAATAAACTGGAATAAACTTATTCTCCATCAATTGAAACAATCGTTGCATCTGTAAGAAAGTAAAATAAAATTTAATAAATTGTAATTGCTATAAGAAGTATTTGCACTAATATTTTTAACTTATTTGCACTAATATTTTTAAGCATTAGCAAATTCTATGCCATTCCACAGAAAAAAATATTAACGAATTAATGCAAAATAATTGCGATTTCTAATTTTCTTGAGTAGAACATTACTTTTTCTAAACTAAAGTACAAACTCATTCTTTTAGTTTTTATTCTCCTTTATTTGGCATGGCTCCTTAACCTTTCAGAACCAACAGCCATATCAATAAATTCGTACGCTTGTGGCTGTCAAATGTACTGATGAAAGAATGCTCAGTAGCAAAATACAAGAAAAAAATACGGTACTTGCATAAACAATACTTTGCATTTAAAGCCGCCCACATGGTATAGTGGTTAGCGTCTTGTGTTTCCCCGCAACTGGCTTGGATTCAAATCCCGAATATGGCCTGGTCTTTTTAATATTGTTCGCTGATAAGGAGTAATGCTGACTCACCTAAAGGGTGCAAACACATTAAAGTACCAGCGATAGTTCACGGTGAATAACAGAAGGTGAATGTTTCACGACAACTGTCACGGCATGAGGAGAAAAAAAATTGCATTTGAACTTTATTGTCACTATGGTGTTCACATTGAAGCAAGGATACATGTGCCTCTAGTCTTAATGAGAAATTTCTCATTATTTTTATTTCTATAAACCTACATTAAGGCTTGGTGCACACGAGCGATCCGGTGTCGTTGCGGCACCGCAGTTGCGATCAGGAGTACATAGAGGTTGAACTAACCGAGTCGGGTTCATAGAGGTTGAACTAACGGCGACGACGCCTACGTCCGTGCGACTCGGTTAGTTCAACCTCTATGTACTCCTGATCGCAACTACGGTGCCGAAACGACACCGGATCGCTCGTGAACACCGAGCCTAAGGGGATTCATCTACGATTTTCTTAGAGTCCCCTACGTGTTACTGTGTCAGAAACGAGTTTTCACTCTTTGATTTTATGGTCTCCGTAAAATCTCCGAATATTTAGTAGAAATAATAGTTCGGGATTTTTATTCATTCTAGTTCGCAGAAGTAATTACTAACACCTTAAACAATTAACAGCTGAGACACATTACATTTCATCTTGTTACCGGGAAAAGCCACAAAACCTTGGATTAACACAATACGAACTTTACACAGATAAGACTGTTTAAGGGACAAATAAGAAGCTAGTGAAAAATGTTCACCCAACTCTTTCCCTTGTGCAGCCCTTCCTAAGTTCTTAGTGGGTAATAATTAACCTTTTCTTTGAGTTTCTTTGAGTTTTAACTTTTATTTAACGTTATTGGTCTATGGAAACATAGCCAAAGGACTGATCTAGTTTTTCGGGAGAGAGCTGAAGCCCCTCTTCTGCATATGCTTTCCTTTTAGGTAATTATTTTTTCTCACGACAGTATCTTTGAAGGTATGACTATAGTAGTTATAGATGGCAGAAAAAATAACAGAACTTGCTCTCAAAAATACTTTATGTGTACCGATGGGCAGGTCTAGACCACCAACCCAACGTACACACTTCAGGAAGTAGTTCAACAGCAGGGTGTCTCTGGACGTGGCAAAAATGAAAGAGCAGTAAAATTAGAGTAAAATCAAACTTAGCATTTATTAAAACAACTTAAAATATCGTTAGCACTTATAAGAACTCCTGCAGGTATTAGTAATCCCTCTGGTAACATCACAGTGAGTGATATCGGTAGAGAGCGGGGTCGACTAACTCCTGCCAGCTGATTATTTGAGAGACTGCTTAGGACAGCGCATGCTCGAACTGGAACCCCCGCACATCAACTCCAAGCAATCAATTCACTTCAGCTCAGAGTCTCCACATATGCATATAACTTATCAGAAAATTCCCTTAGACTTCACAGAGTATTTCTTGAAAAACATTGAATGAATCGAACACTTAGTCTGGTAATCTTTTTTGAATAAAGTATTCCCATTTTAGTTAAATTTTCATGTTCCCTTTCCATCTTGCCAGATGAGTGCTGGGATGGCAGCTTTTGGTAGTAGAGTCTATTGATTCAAATGCTTCGGTTTTTATGAATGCTTGTGACCGTTTGGAAAGGACTTTCAGTTTTCGGTCCCGGGTTTGTTTACTGTTTATGTTGGAAAAGCTGACCCTAGAGTACCCAATTGATCAATAGACCCTGATCTCTTTTCTAATATTGGGATCTTCCGTGGGAGGGTTAAACTTCGATTGCCGAAATATGTCAATACATTTGTCTCAAGCCTCTGTGTTATAGGCAAAGTGGTCAATGGAATCTGCGGCAACTTAGAAAATATTCAATATTGAAAGCTAGGAAGGATTCAAAAATTCCTAATATTGGTATGGATATTTATGGAAGGACTTCGACTGCAAAATCCATTCTCAATATTTTCTTACGACAGTAAATAAAATGATTAATGAGGAAACTAGAAACTAGTTATTTAAAGCTTGTTAAATCTAGACCAGTAATAATATCTTGTCTACAGAGGTGAAAGGATCCCTATTAAACAAAGAATTATGTCTGATTGGTTTTTTCTTAAATGCGAATAAATCCCGACGCTTTATAGAGTCCCTGATGAGAAGCAAAAATTTTTGACAAACTAGAGAGACTATAGGTTGTAGGTGTGAAAAAGTAATACAGTACTGGATATGCATATGTCATGTTGTTCGATAATTTTTTTTTTCATAGTTTTGAGAAAATGTGTTACGGAGGGGTGAGTTATACCTATGATCATATCTTTTTTAAAAAGTTATTTAAGCGAATGGCAACATTGTAAAAAATCATCGGATGTTATCATAGAATTTTGTTTGCTTATGCCAGGTTTCCATTAATGAATTTTATTTTCATGTTTTTAAAGTACACCCTTATTAAAAACTGAAGCCTGCGCTTAATTAGAAAAAAAAAGTTTTTATTCTGCATTTTAGTAATTAGTAGAAACTCTTTGGTTTACAAGGATAGGAGCAACTAGTCTCTGAATACTTTCTCCTAAGTTTTCGAAGACATTGACTAAAACGACCTTTTATTCTTCCAGAGATGACAAACAAGTGAGGTCGAAGTCATAGCTAGCGCCCTTCTTCTTTCCATTTTTAAATCTTAGTTGAAGCTTATTCTCAGCAAACTACGTTTGCAAATGGCATACAGAACGCCAAGGAAATTTATCATTCTAAAAAGGCTACTGTTTGTTACTCTGAAAGGAACGAGTTGGGCAGAAAGTCACGACCACACTATGTGAATGGTATAAAAGAGCAGCTTTCACTCTTGGGAGGTGAAACAGCTTTTCAGAAATTTTTATTCGAGCTGCCTCCGCTCTTAAATGTATCCACTAGATCATAGTAGCGAATAGCAAACTACAAGCCACTAATTTTCATGGGGATATACCTAAGGCGGATGATCACACAGGATAATTCAACATAGATATGAACAGCTAGCTGCAACTGGCTTTGTGGAGATATTCCTCTTCAGTAAACAATGGAATACTATTCGGTATTCCACTATTGCTAATGGTATTGATTGCGGAAAAACAAGCACTGCATAAATTTCAACAACTCTCAGTGCGATATTTCTTCCAGAAAGGAAAGGAATGTTAAACATTATTAATAAAGCTGTTTTAAACTCAAGAGATTTTGGTTGATAGTAATAAAAATTTTATTGTACGTTTTTGAAACACCAGCTTAGTTTGTTTCTCGCAGTTATCTTACTGATGAATACTCCCGGAATATTGTTTATTAATCCATTCAAAACTATTAAAACGAGTTTCCCTCTCATCGGTATACATTCTTCACTTTCACCGGTCTGATCATAACCGTCGAGCAGTTTACAGACTGCCTTTGCAGAGCACAAAACTTAGGATGTATTCTGGAGAGGATTTTAACTCGCAGTTCTTTTATCGACTTCAGAGAAGAAATTTGACACTATTTCTATTGATGGAAGTGTTACATTAGAAGTCGTAGAACCTGGGCTGGGGAAAATAAATAATTTATTTATAGGGAAAAATCAACTTGAGAATATAAAAGTCGGCCGAAAACAACTATTTCAGTACTAAAATGGTAAAGACTTTTTTTAAAAGAATGAACCTTTTTTGTTCTAGATTATTCACTGTAACTTTTCTGAGAGGAGAAAACCTTTTGATTTTACTCATGATTTTATGCAAAGAACGATATTTTATAATAAAATAATTTAAAAATTAAAATATAATTGGAAAATTAAGCTGCTCCATTTATGATACATTAAATTAATTAATAACTAATATGATATTTAGTCTCTCAGAAAACACCTCGAAACAAATCCATGATGATGATGATTATGAATTTCTGTGAGATAAACTATTGCCAGTATTTTAGTGGTAATAAACTCGATACCTGAAAATCTGTCGCAGTTAAAATAATGACTTTAAAAAAAGATATCCTCTTTATAAACTTTTCCATCTTTGCAAGTGGTTGATGGAAAATCGTTGGTGAACTTAACCTTCTTTACATTTTTTTTTGCGTCTGTAAGTGGCTCTAAACATTTCTTTGAACACATCTTGGCATATGTGGGGTATGTGCGAATTTAAAGAATAAATCTTTTTAAGAGCTTTCAAAGATCGAATGGAGGAGTCTTTTTCCTTCTAATAGTAATTTTTTTAGGCTTAATTTGTTTTACAATTTTTTTTTTCCAATTCGGCAGATGGTTTCGTGTACATTATCCTTACCTTCATATAACACCACGGTTTTGTTGATTACTTTTCTGGGAGCACCGTATAGGTGGACCAGCACTACCCCCCCTATGGGACGATCCCGTAATTTTGAACCGAGTCAAGTGACGAGACCGGAAGACTAGATCCCGAAACTCCAGAGGTAAATTTGAGAACCTGGGCAACATTGCAGCCACAACATATTTTATGTTACGTGCCCTGACCACCATTAGTGAACACGGCGGTGGATTTGTCTGTGACCGGCATCGAACCACAGACGTTTAGATCACTGGCCCGATGCCTTTGCTAACTGGGCCACCTACTCCACGATTTACAAATTGTAATGTTACCTTTTTTTGTTTGCTTCTCAAAAATTTTTAAGAGTATTTGGATAGATATTATCCAGTAGAAAAACTATTGCCCCAGCCTGCTGACGAAGAATACTCTCTCGTAATTTGAAAAGAATGCTAAGTTACTAAACACTCAATGCATGTTTTTCTCTTAAATTCTATGACCTGCTCTTTGAGAGATCTTTAACCTTTTCCTTACGGGGTGGGATAGCATGTATCCCAAGAATACGGGCCCAAGAAATATTTATATATATATATATATATATATATACAGTGGAATCTCGATTGATCGTTCTCGGACATCGTTTTTCCGTATGTACCATTCATTTTATCTAGTCCCAACGATCATATTGCTTTGTTATTATTCCGCATCTATCGTTTTCCCGCATTTATTGTTCCTTTCAATCGGTCCCTTGAAAAACGATAGATCGAGATTCCACTGTATATATATATATATATATTCATCCTTGGGCCCGTATTCTTGGGATACATGTTATCCCACCCCGTAAGGAAGAGGTTAAATTTCACCCCGTTGAATACGTAGCACATGAGATTAACTATAAGAGAAAAAAATAATAAGCACAGGTGCAAATAATTCTTCCGCACCTTTCAAAATGTCGTGCACCTCGTCTCATTTCAGCCCATATATATTTAATGTTTTCATAGCCCCCTTCATACACTTATCATACCAGTGTCAAAAATCAAGGTAATAAGTTTGGATATACTATTTTTATTAATAAGGCAATTTATGATCCCCGTCGCAACCACGCACGAAAGGGGGCGGGCGAATGAGAATGGTCGAGAGCATGAATTCTTGATGGAAACATCATTAATGGGGTTTTGCATATCTGGAAGAATGAAACCGGTGTTTTTCCGTCAAAATGAAATTATGCTCGTGTAAAAGAGCACAAAATGTTATATTACTTTGACTACACTTTTGACCGCACGAGGAGAAAAAAATTCAGCAAAACGCACAAACTTTTGTCACATTTCTGTCAGGGATGAGCGATATTTCGTAAAAATACAAAACACAAAGAGAGAATTCCCGTTTGTAAGAGACATTCACATTTCTCCTATTCACACAACGTTCGCGGACGAGTCCCTTAAATGTAATTTAGGCTTTGTATCATGTTGTAGCTACTGATACGTGACAGAAGCATCGAAATACCTTTCAAGTAATCGATTTTAGAATGACTAGTTGATGAAATTAATTTCCGCAATTATCAAACCAGTTATCCCAACAAAACTTCATAAGGTACAATAGGTGAAGCTCTCTGCAGGGGAATCCTTTAAATGTAATTTAGGCTTTGTATCATGTTGTAGCTACTGATACGTGACAGAAGCATCGAAATGCCTTTCAAGTAATCGATTTTAGAATGACTAGTTGATGAAATTAATTTCCGCAATTATCAAACCAGTTATCCCAACAAAACTTCATAAGGTACAATAGGTGAAGCTCTCTGCAGGGGAATCCTTTAAATGTAATTTAGGCTTTGTATCATGTTGTAGCTACTGATACGTGACAGAAGCATCGAAATGCCTTTCAAGTAATCGATTTTAGAATGACTAGTTGATGAAATTAATTTCCGCAATTATCAAACCAGTTATCCCAACAAAACTTCATAAGGTACAATAGGTGAAGCTCTCTGCAGGGGAATCCTTTAAATGTAATTTAGGCTTTGTATCATGTTGTAGCTACTGATACGTAACAGAAGCATCGAAATGCCTTTCAAGTAATCGATTTTAGAATGACTAGTTGATGAAATTAATTTCCGCAATTATCAAACCAGTTATCCCAACAAAACTTCATAAGGTACAATAGGTGAAGCTCTCTGCAGGGGAATCCTTTAAATGTAATTTAGGCTTTGTATCATGTTGTAGCTACTGATACGTGACAGAAGCATCGAAATGCCTTTCAAGTAATCGATTTTAGAATGACTAGTGGATGAAATTAATTTCCGAAATTATCAAACCAGTTATCCCAACAAAACTTCATAAAGTACACTAGGTGAAGCTCTCTGCAGGGGAATCCTTTAAATGTAATTTAGGCTTTGTATCATGTTGTAGCTACTGATACGTGACAGAAGCATCGAAATGCCTTTCAAGTAATCGATTTTAGAATGACTAGTTGATGAAATTAATTTCCGCAATTATCAAACCAGTTATCCCAACAAAACTTGATAAGGTACAATAGGTGAAGCTCTCTGCAGGGGAATCCTTTAAATGTAATTTAGGCTTTGTATCATGTTGTAGGTACTGATACGTAACAGAAGCATCGAAATGCCTTTCAAGTAATCGATTTTAGAATGACTAGTTGATGAAATTAATTTCCGCAATTATCAAACCAGTTATCCCAACAAAACTTCATAAGGTACAATAGGTGAAGCTCTCTGCAGGGGAATCCTTTAAATGTAATTTAGGCTTTGTATCATGTTGTAGCTACTGATACGTGACAGAAGCATCGAAATGCCTTTCAAGTAATCGATTTTAGAATGACTAGTTGATGAAATTAATTTCCGCAATTATCAAACCAGTTATCCCAACAAAACTTCATAAGGTACAATAGGTGAAGCTCTCTGCAGGGGAATCCTTTAAATGTAATTTAGGCTTTGTATCATGTTGTAGCTACTGATACGTGACAGAAGCATCGAAATGCCTTTCAAGTAATCGATTTTAGAATGACTAGTTGATGAAATTAATTTCCGCAATTATCAAACCAGTTATCCCAACAAAACTTCATAAGGTACAATAGGTGAAGCTCTCTGCAGGGGAATCCTTTAAATGTAATTTAGGCTTTGTATCATGTTGTAGCTACTGATACGTAACAGAAGCATCGAAATGCCTTTCAAGTAATCGATTTTAGAATGACTAGTTGATGAAATTAATTTCCGCAATTATCAAACCAGTTATCCCAACAAAACTTCATAAGGTACAATAGGTGAAGCTCTCTGCAGGGGAATCCTTTAAATGTAATTTAGGCTTTGTATCATGTTGTAGCTACTGATACGTGACAGAAGCATCGAAATGCCTTTCAAGTAATCGATTTTAGAATGACTAGTTGATGAAATTAATTTCCGCAATTATCAAACCAGTTATCCCAACAAAACTTCATAAGGTACAATAGGTGAAGCTCTCTGCAGGGGAATCCTTTAAATGTAATTTAGGCTGTATCATGTTGTAGCTACTGATACGTGACAGAAGCATCGAAATGCCTTTCAAGTAATCGATTTTAGAATGACTAGTTGATGAAATTAATTTCCGCAATTATCAAACCAGTTATCCCAACAAAACTTCATAAGGTACAATAGGTGAAGCTCTCTGCAGGGGAATCCTTTAAATGTAATTTAGGCTTTGTATCATGTTGTAGCTACTGATACGTGACAGAAGCATCGAAATGCCTTTCAAGTAATCGATTTTAGAATGACTAGTGGATGAAATTAATTTCCGCAATTATCAAACCAGTTATCCCAACAAAACTTCATAAAGTACACTAGGTGAAGCTCTCTGCAGGGGAATCCTTTAAATGTAATTTAGGCTTTGTATCATGTTGTAGCTACTGATACGTGACAGAAGCATCGAAATGCCTTTCAAGTAATCGATTTTAGAATGACTAGTTGATGAAATTAATTTCCGCAATTATCAAACCAGTTATCCCAACAAAACTTCATAAGGTACAATAGGTGAAGCTCTCTGCAGGGGAATCCTTTAAATGTAATTTAGGCTTTGTATCATGTTGTAGATACTGATACGTGACAGAAGCATCGAAATGCCTTTCAAGTAATCGATTTTAGAATGACTAGTTGATGAAATTAATTTCCGCAATTATCAAACCAGTTATCCCAACAAAACTTCATAAGGTACAATAGGTGAAGCTCTCTGCAGGGTGAATCCGGAATATGAATTCTCTGCGAAGTGAAATAACTGTTGCACTTTAAACGCTTTAAACTTTCATGTCAATTTTGTCGCTAAAAAGAAAAACAACTTATACTCCGCTGTTTTGCGCATCTTGTCATTGCATTTTAGCGACTGACAATGGAACGAAACTCCCCGAAAGCAATCATGTCTGGAATCCCTTCTTCTATCACATGTTCACCATCTGCTACTGAAAACGGTCCCATTAGCGGTGTTGAAACTACGAATGTCATAAATATGCAGGATATGCAGTTATTTGCAAATTTCTTGCTTTAACCTTTCAGCGGGAGCGCCAATTTTTGGAACACCAGCAGGCGCGCGGGGCACAAAGTGCAACGTCTTTTCAACCTTGATTATTCTTTTTGTAATAAACTTTTTTTTTCAAATTGAATATAATAATTCTGCGTTTTATGACAAGATATAAAATATTTATTACATTGAGATATATTTATAGTTAAATGCCAAAGAATGCAGATAGAATCACCTTATTTCAAAACTGTCAGGTTTATTGGATCTGAGGACAACTTGCGAATGGATTCCCATTATGTCCAAAAACCTAAAAAATAATGAGATTATCCATCTTCGTGATATGCGGGATACCGCTGCACATTTGATCTCGTACATCAACTCCTGCTTTTGTCGTATTGTAATCCAGTATAATCGTTGGTTTACCACGGTTAAAGCACGACTGCCAATGAATAGAGAGGAATACAAGGGTCAGAAAATCAGACCTGCATTAGGAAGGGTGTAGCTATAAATAGAAACTGCTTAGAACATTCAAACCTTAGATGTAAAAACAAACCATTCAAAATTGCAAAAATGTTCCACTTTGTACACGGACGCGCCCGCTGAAGGGTTAAAATTAGGATACAAGTCATAGTTTATTGTAATTTTGTAAGGATCCATTTTCTTGCATAGTTATTATTCAATATATTTTTTCTTCATCAGAAATAAACAATGGTGGGTGCGGGAATCGAACCCACCCCCTTCGGCAACTCAGGCTGGAACTCAAACTTCCTAACTTCCGTGCTATGTCGTTATCAATCTTACATGGAGTATAACAATGGTCTTTACTACACATTCTCACAAAAATATATCTTTCACATTGAAACAACCCCACTGTTTCAGGTATTGAACCCGGAATCTCGTATGGCAGGTGTGTGGCGCATGTTCAAACAATCCATTTAAAACTGAATCAAAATCTGCGTCACACAATATGCTCGCTTCCCGATTAAGTTCCCCTATGACAGAACGCCTGTTATATGAGTTAAAATGCTTAATTGTATAAGCATTCCCAAAAATATACGCGCTACATAGATCAATATGTCATAGGCGGGCTTGTGACTGCCCAGTGGTACAGGGCGCTGGTTTTCGGTGCTGAGGGTGCTCAGATCGAATCGCGCCACGAAAAAATGCCTCCGTTTGTATTCGTCCCTTCATAGGGGGTAATGCTGTATGGTGCCCCTATAATAAAATGGACAGTAAAACTGCGGCGTAGTATAGGCGAACGTTTAACGACAAGTGCCTCCGCATTGGAAAAAAAAATATGTCATAGGCACAATTTGTTTCCTCTTAATTTGTTTTGTTTGATTTTTTAAGATTGTTTGGATAGATTTCATATTATTCAAAATAGGATTTCAGATCTACAATGCATATCGATAACATACCCAACTCTGAATATGTGTTAAGTGCTATTAGATGTAGGATATTCGAATTAAAAAGTTATGAAATAAGGAAACAACTACAGATTTCTTTGTTGGTGCAGCTTGTTCAAGGACCTTGTGCCAGATAACCAATGCGAACCAAACCAACCAGATTTATTTATTTTTTAATTTAGTTTATAATAAGAAAACTATGGAAAGATTTTAATGCGAAATTTTAACATCAAAATGCCATGGTTAGAAATTAAAAATTTCAAAATAATAAGATCCATAAAAAAAGGTTTATATATATTCGTTAGGGATTTTTATATTAATTTATAGCTTAAAATTTAGATTCAATGTGATACAAGAAAAATCAGCTTTTATTGCTTGCATCGATCGCAAAAGAGTATTTCGCACTATGAAATTCGATCACAGCAGCAGAAAACTTGACCATTACTATTCTGCGAGGTCTTAAATACTCTTAATTTTAAAATATTGAATATAATTTGAATAAATATAGATACGCATAGACGTAAAACTGGTTCAAAGGATTTAAGACGTTAAACCTTGCGCTGAAGAGAAGTAAGCAATAATAGATACCAATAACTCGACTATCTTGCCGTTTCAAGAGCATGCTTTGTTCTAGGATTCAATAAGAGCATGTATATGGATCCCTTTATCTTTGACCTAGACTATTTCATCAATTCCGCTTATCTTAAACGAAAAGCAATGAAGTGCTCGTGTCCCAAAACAGTTTCGCCGCATTTCTGATATGGGCCTCGTCGTATCGATTGGTACCGCTTTGCCAATCTCGTTTGAACTTGAGACAAATGAATCTTGGTCGATCATAACTGTGACAAAGAACTCGAATTTATAATTAATGATTGCCTGGGGCTCCCAAATCGATGCCACAAAAGTTTCCAGACAGTGTAACCGCATTATGCAGTTTAATGGGGCTTAGGAAACTTTAATTATAAGCAATTAAGGTAGACTTGCATATTGCTTACTATTCTATTTTGAATTAATTATCTGTACAGACTCCTTTAACGGATTTCCTCATTGGAGATCATTAAGGCCTCCATACTCCATTCTAATCTGAATTGCGTTTAATTACACGATGTGAAAGGAAAAAAATATAAATATGGAGTCCAAAAACTAATTTAGGCAAGAGGGAAGTCTAAATAATATTTCTCAAGGAAGTCATGCAGTTAAGTGTTTGTGTAAATACTTGACTCTGTAAATTTAACTATAAACATTTCCACTGAACATTAAAGTAATATCTCACTGTAATCAAATGAAAATTTTGTTAACATTATGAAATCTAAGCAATAAAGCATGCCCAAATGAATAAATTATTGAAATCGCTTAGTATTGCTTTGTATTGTTTCGTTTTGCTTCCAGCAATCATCGATAGAGTCGATATTGGCCCGCGATCATCGCTATAGTCGCTCCAAACAAAACGCACCTTAAAGAAGACATGTATCCTTCAAATATTTTCATTTCACTTTATAGACATAGAATATATTCCCTTGATTAAACCTTAAATATTTTTTATTAATATGGTTAGGAACATTTTTGTAAATTAACTTAAATAATCAGCTATTTTAAAAATGAACAGCGAAAAAATTTTCGACTTTCAGAAAAATGTACGCAGAATAACAAACGTAAAATCTTAAAGCAGTTCTAATAGTAATATCAAATAATTTCACTGGCAGCTTCATGAAAAATTAGAATATGTTAAGTTCGAAAAAAAATTAAATGGTGTTTAGAAAACATTGATAAGAATTAGAAACAATTAATCTACAAAGGATTTTTTTTTTTTTTTTTAAATTTTGGAACTTGCTTAATTCTGACATTTTGTACTGAAGATATATCTAAATAAAAGTAAACTCACGGAGCAATAGTGGTCAACCTGACATGGGACGCCAAAGAGTTTAGGTCCCAAGCATACTTGGTCCTTATTTTATCGACCCACTAAACGGATGAAAGGCTGATTCAACCTTGCTCAGTCACAGAATCGAACCCTGATGGAGCTGTGACGTGGTAGCTTCACGCTTTTAAACACTTCGCCACCAGGTGTCGATATATCTAAATATATAACTGAAAAGAAGTACAGGATTTTAACATTCCACCCTGAAGTCTTTAGGAGAGAAACGGGAGTTAAGATGTCCAAGTTTTTACCATAAATTCAAATGATCTTCTGTCTTCTACCAGAATATACATATTAAACTGCACCCTAGTTTCCAAAATTCGAGGCAAAATCCTGAACATTATCCCTCAATAAACGATATGCAACCTATATGTTTCTCACAGTATAAAGAAAAGTTCAGACCATGAATGGATAAAAGCAGAGGCTTTTTCGATCAGTCAGTCAATCAATCTCTCTCTCTCTCTCTCTCTCTCTCTCTCTCTCTATATATATATATATATATATATATATATATATATATATATATATATATATATATATATATATAAATATGTATGTATGTATATAAATTACGATAAGCTTTTGCTCTGTTGACAGAAGAAATCTTTCATCTATTGCTAAAGTAATAAGCCCCATTTATGCATATATGGATACCGCGGAAATCCATTATACCACTATCAAAAACAAAAAACACGATGACCCTTCACTCAGGATAAGTAAGACTTTTTTGTCTGCTATAAATCACATAGTATGTTCTGTGTATGCATTTCTTTGTCTTCTATAGTTTCAATCATAGGTTAAACTTTTTTTCTGCGGTATAACAATCGAAAAAAATATTCAGCAGTCCATTTTTCTTTTTTTCAGTACCAAACTTGAAGATGCTCGGTGATCTTAAGGTATTTATTCTGCGCTGATACTCTAAAAAAAGTGAGTAATTATCCTCGTTTAACGATTCATAAGTGAAAAAAAAGGTAAGGTATGTATGCTTCATTTACACACACGTTGCTACTTATTCCGCTCCCAACATAAATCAGTGGCTCTGTACTTCATGACCAGGTGCGTGCTTCTGCGGGAACATATATTTAGCGGAATATTTAATGCCCTTTGTAGCGGAAATGAGTGAAAGCAAAGTACTCCTTATGCAAATATGGATCTTAATTAATAATAGAAAAACGAGTTTTTGCTATCAATATGGCACACGATTAAAACGGGAGTAAAATTTAATTGCACCGTTGAGACGTTTTATGCTCAGATTTATAAATAATGATTGCGAGAAAAGTTGAACCGAGAAATAAATTTAAATAAAAATTGTTAATTGTTGCAGCTGGATTTGATTAATGTACAAGCTCTTCAGAGCATTTTTTATGTAACACTTGAATGTCTTTTAATGAATTACTGACTATCGTAGATCAAAGTGAAATGAAACTCATGCTGGAAATATCTCTATGCATTGCGAGATGCCAAGTTATCATTTCCTGCTGCTATCTGTTGTGTTCATTCATAATTGTGCAATTTCTGTCCCCACAATTCTTGTTCGGCAACTTTTGTACTTTTATTTAAATTTCATGCACATGCCTCTCTCTCTATATATACACTGGTTATCAAAAATTAAGAAAAAGTCACAAAAATAGCGATTATTCAAAAAGTTACGCGTAGAATTTAATGAAACTTATACACATTATACAACAAATAGGTAAGTATAAAATAGCATAAAAAGAAATCGCCAGACAATCATGGTGTTATAGAAACTAGCATATGTATACAATGAACAAATCGGATGTGTCATTTTGGTATAGGAAATGGTATAGGATCATACGCCTTTAATATGACGTATGATCCCCCCCCCCCCCGAGAAGCAATACAGCACATACAGCGATGTGTAATGCTGTCAATCATGCGGGCTATGAGTTCGGTAGTAAGTGAGAGCCATTGGTCTTGCAAAGCAGTTGAAAGCATGGCTAGGGTCCGAGGAGGAGGATTGAGAGCAGCTATACGTCGTCCTAAAGTGTCCCAAACATGCTCGATAGGATTCAGGTACGGTGATCGAGCTGGCCACTCCATGCGCTGAATTGTTTCCTGCTCAAGATAAGCATCCACGATTGTGCGGTTCGCGGTATCGTCCTGTAGCACGAAAGCATCACCTATTGACCCGGTATAAGGGCACACATAAGCATCAAGGATATCATCTCTATAGGTGTGAGCATTCACATTTCCACGGGGAAAGACATGGAGGTCTGTGCGTCCACCCGAAGAGATATCACCCCAAACACAGACATTGCCTGATCCGTATGCATCTCTTTCACGGATGTGTGAATGATGAAAACGAGTTCTAGGTTCTCTCCAAATCAAAATACGCCTACTATCGCTTTGGAGGCTAAACCTGGACTCATCCGTAAAGAGAACAGCCCTCCATTGATCACGCGTCCAGTGGACATGTTGACGTGCCCAATTCAAACTTTCCTGTCTATGACGTGACGTGAGGGGGATGAAAATGGCTGGTCGCTACGCAAAAAGACCACCTTCGTGAAGCCTTCTACGCATGGTTAACGTTGATACCAACCTTCAGGAACTTACAGCGAGGGAGGATCTGAGTTCAGACGGAGTTGTGGTTCTATTCCTTCGAGCGCATAATGACAAATATCGGTCATCGGCCCTCGACGTACCGTATGGCCGTCCTTGTCTGAAACTCCTGGATGCCGAATCCGTAGTTAGAAATATTTGCCAAAGTCTATGAACCACAGACGGACTCACATTTAGCCATCTGGCCACTGATGGCTAAATGTGACACTCACTTTGTCCTGCCTCTAGTCTCCCAATACCTCGCCATCGCCGTTCTTCGGACAAATGATGCCTGGAGGTCATTGTTACAATTTCGCTATATCGGATGTCTAATCTCAGCCTCGCAGTGACAATTGCCGCCGTGCTCTGAGACATGCACTTTTATGCTCCTCGCAAATGACTTATTCCAATTGCAGTGCCACTATTTTGCACAATGTAGTATTGTTCAACACCTTTCACTTAACAAACATATTCAAATTTTAAACAGATTGGCCTAGTTTTGAACGTGTTATCCCTCTTTTTGTGATTTTTCCTGAATTTTTGATAACTTGTGTATGTATATACATACACACACACATATACGTATATACATATGTATATATATATGTATATATATATATATGTATATATATATATATATATATATATATATATATATATATATATATATATATATAAAAGAGCTTGTCTGTTTGTTTTTCCGCTATAGAATCATAGACTGTTTCACCCACCGGGACCAAATTCGGCGCAGTTAATGTTTAGGACCCGAGAAACTTAAATCAGCAAAAACGAAGTTTGGGGCTCAATTAGTTTTTTCAAAATTAATTTTTTAATGATTTTTTGTGCCCGTAAGAGGTGCGAGACCCCCTGTGAATGCAGACGTTCAGTGAAATCCGAACCTATCCCTCTTCCCCCGCGCGGGAGAAGAGAGGTGCGCGGGGGGGTGAGAGCTTCATGGTAATAAACTTTGGCCGTGACTGACAGATAACGCACAGTCTAAACCGTTGGACATAAAGAGCTGAAATTTGCATGGTGATTCTTCTATAGTGGAGTTTATACTGGAGGGGTGAACTGAGAAAGATTTTTGAAAAATTCTTCTTCGATTTTTTAAAATTAAATTTTTAAGCTTTTTTTCTAATTTTTTTAAGTTTGCATTTAAAATGATAATCCGAGGGTTATAAAATTTACATCACGAGAAGGATCATAAAAATTCCTTTAAAACGAATTTTTTTTCGAATCGTTACCTCCCTTTTCTGATTTTTGGTGAATTTTTAAAGATTAATTTTTAGAATTTAATTTATGAAATGCTGATCACGTGGTTTCTTTTTTTTTGTGATACTTTAAATTAATTTTGCGTTACGTGCATAACAACGAAATAAATTGACAAAAGAAATATTAAAATTCGGTAAAAGATAAAATTTAACCACTAGACTAACTGAGATGGGAGTTTTTTAATAATGCAGTTCAAATTAGTATGTTTTAACACAAGTTTCCCGGCTCTGCTTTTTGTCCTTTGTTATTTGCAGTTTTTCTCATCGCTTGAACCGATATAAAATTTGCTTTTTCTACGGTTTTTGGCCTTAGGAAAATTAAAAACCGATACGGTTTTTAGCCTGTCGACAATAAAAAACCGAATCACCAAAGTAAGGAAAATAGGCTTCATGTGAAATCGCGCCTTACTTTGAATAAATAAAAGGGGCATCTTTCACTTTACCTCTTGGGTGATGTGGAAAAATGTGCGTCTCTTGGGTGATGTGGAACAAACTGAGCTTTTAAGGGAAAAATAAATAATAAAGGCAAATGTAAATTATAAAACTTATTTCTTAATAAACAGTGGATCAAACAAATCTAATTAAATCTAATTAAACAGTAAACTTATTCAATCCAAACGTTCGAATCACGCAACACTGTGTTATTAATTCTCAATAAAATCAGACATATAATCAGACGGAGGTCCGCAGGCTCAAAGTTTTTTTCTTTCTTATTGTTTGTATATCATTTCAGTAGAAACGCGCTAAGCGCATTCTGTCTGGCTACATGAACATGAAGAGCGGAAGTTGTAGCCCAGTATTTTTTTTGATGGAATGCATCAAAATTTATCTATATATCTATATATCTACCCGGGCATCACCGGGCAATAATGCTAGTATATATATATATATATATATATATATATATATATATATATATATATATGCATGATACCATAGGCGGCATCTGTGTGTACTAATTTCGGATCCTGTATACCCCCAAATTGTCTACAAATTTAATTATGTTTTTTTTCTTACTATGCTGTATACATACAATAAACAAAGTTTTGTTATTTGATTTCTCTCCTCGTGTTGCAATTTTAATGGCCAGCAGTATATATATATATATATATATATATATATATATATATATATATATATATATATATATATATATATACTTGCGCTTTTTCATATGATGCATACTTTTTATGCTCAGTTCTCTACAATCTTAATTATGCATGCCCATCAACAATTGGTTTAGTATAGTTTGGCACGGAAATTTTTGCCACCTCCGTCTCAAGAAAAAAAAAATCCAACCAATTGAAACGCGCATTAAAAAAAGGCAGCGTTGGTGGCAAATGAGTTTTCAATAAATCAGGAATCAGTGATACAGGAAGAGAAATTTCAATCAATCTTCGAGAAATTCAGACGTAAGCCGATTGAAAAACGAGTCTGGGCTTGATAGCTCACTTAAATGGCAGAAATTTAGAAAGACGGTTTAGTCTTTCTAAGCTAAATAGCAACGTCTTCAAAGATCTGGTATGTCCGTGAGATAGAACACTGTAAAGTTTAAGTAAGGTATTTCGGGTGAAATTTCTTGATAGAAACTCCTTAAATGAGTCGAAAATTTTAAGATTCAGAAAACTGGAAATATGCTACTATTTTCCGTTTATTTATGTGTACTCGTATAACATATGTGTTACAATTTAGGTGTTTCCGCAAAGGCTGATGGCAAACATCTCATATATATTCAACGACAGCGAAACTTCACTAGACTATAGTAAATGTGTCTTCACTAGTGCAATTATGTCATTGTTCTTTTGGATAACTGGATATTTACGAAACCTGTTTTCATAATAACGCAAAAGGCCAAATTCACAGTTCTATGATTATTCTTTCGGATAGGTGATATTAAATGTTTTAATAAGTTACCAGTAAACTATAGTAAAAGATGCCATTTTCTCTGTATAACTGAAAAGAAGCTTTGAACTGTGCAGAGCGGGCGGGCCCAGACATGAACTGTTAGAACTTCAATTTGAACACAAAGAACACAATGGATCATTAATTAATAGTTTTAGCTAAGAATGCAGTTTGCCGATTTGAATTTATTGTATATATATAAATTTATATATATATGTATATATATACATATATATATAAAACGAAATTTGGGGCTCAATTAGTTTTTTTAAAATTAACTTTTTAATGATTTTTGTGCCCCTAAGCGCACTTCTTAAATGTGGATACACCCCCTTTACGACAACCCTTCAAATTCGATACGCAGGGGAAAAGCGGTAGAATTCTGAGGGGTGATCTGCTGTGGTTTGAGAGTTGGTCTGGGGGTAACGGGGGGGGAGGACGAGGTGTTTATTTTTTTTACGTTTAGTGGAATCGGTTGGTTGAGAAATCGGAAAAGGTTAGAACCGCTGCTTTAGACAATTTTAGACAATGGCGTTCAAACTAATAGAACTTAATAAAATTTGAAAAAAAAGCAAGAAAAAAAAAAGAAAAATTAAGTTTGGAAGTTTTTGGAAGCCTTCTGTTGATCTAAATATATTAATTGTTTGAGGATCATAAAATGGGAAGAAGTATAAGAGTTCTACATGCTTTTTCCCCTAAGTTCGCGAAACAGAGTTAACATACGATATGAACACTGCTGGCCACCCAAATTGCAACACCAAGACAGACAAGAGATATCACAACAAAATTTATTTTGTAGATAACATGTTGACCAAGTATCAAATGATTAAATTTATAGACTTCTGTGAAGTGTGGTTCCTGCCAAAATCAGTAGCCAGAGTAGCCGCCATTGTTGGAGATCACCGCTGCCACACGCCTCGGCATTGATTCAAAGAGACATTGGATGAGTTCTTGGGGTACAGCAGACCACGCAGCTTCCACACGTTGCCAAAGTTGATCTGCTGTGGCAGCTGGGGATGGAATCTGGGTCAATCGTAGAGCAACCATGGACCACATGTTTTCTATCGGCGAAAGATCCTGAGAGCGAGGCGGCCAGGGAAGCAATTCAATCTGGCGATTGACGAAGAACCGTTGGACAATGCGTGCCACGTG
This sequence comes from Dolomedes plantarius, assembly GCA_907164885.2. Lineage (NCBI taxonomy): Eukaryota > Metazoa > Arthropoda > Arachnida > Araneae > Dolomedidae > Dolomedes > Dolomedes plantarius. Next base: position 48,245,576 of record OU015491.1, on the reverse strand, counting down.
TGGTCGCGCATTATCCTGTTGAAATATGGCTATGGGCAAGCCCTGAAGGTAAGGAAGGACAACTGGTTCCAACACCTCGGAGATGTAACGCTGGCTGTTTAAAGTACCGGAAATGCGTACTAGAGGTGTGCGAGAGTGATATCCAAGACCGCCCCATACCATAATACCCGGTGCAGGACCAGTGTGGCGGTGCATAACGCAGCTGTTCAGCATCCTCTCTTCACGGTGTCTCCAGACTCGAATGCGAACATCGTGGTGTTGCAGACAGAAGCGTGACTCGTCAGTAAAGACAATTTCATTCCATTCTGCCGTCCACATCCTTCCATCCTTCTGTCATCGTACCATTGGCGGCGGAGACGTCTGTGGTTCTGCGTCAAGGGTAGACAAAGCAATGGACGTCTTGCGGACAGACCACTCTGCTGTAAACGGCGTCGAATGGTACGCGCAGACACTGGATGATGCGTTACAGACTGCATGTGCTGTGCTATGGTTCGTGATGTAACTGAGCGATCCGTCACTGCCATGCTCACAATTTGCTTGTCATCACGTGAAGTGGTGCGCTGAGGTGGATGCGATCGAACACGCCGGTCCGTCGTACCCTCCTGCATCCAACGATCACATATCCGCATTACAGTTGTTTGGTTTCGTCCAACACGACTACCGATTTCCCTCAAAGATAATCCACAATCTCGGTAGGCCACTATCCTTCCTCTGTCGAACTCGGATACTTGATCAAAAGATGATCGCTGTTTTCGACGAGGCATAATTGATCGTTTTTTTGAAAAAACCACAAGAAAAACACAATTGCCGAACTTGAAATCGTCGAAATCTCCAAGCCTTAAATAGCGCTTTGAAGTGGCGCCACAGGCGCGCGTGATGTGAATCTGCGCTGAAATTCTAATCATTTGCATATCTCACCTCCGCTAATGCATGTTGTAAATTTTATGTTTTTTGCATGTTTCCTTCAGGGTGTTGCATTTACAGTGGCCAGCAGTGTATTTGAATTACTTATTCCGTGAAATCATATAAGATAAATCTTTTAGAGTTTTGGGGCTTTTTTAAGCAGTGGGAGGAAAAGCTCTTTAAACAGAGAAACATAACGACACATAACTTTCATTCTGAACTGTTAGTCCATTAGTTATATTAAGGCATAAGAAAATTAATGAAATTATTTTTAAAGAATGATTGCCCGGGTAGATATATAGATATAAAATTTTTCATGCTTTCCATCAAAAGAATACTGGGTATATTATTTCAGTAGAAACGCGCTAAGCGCATTCTGTCTGGCCAGATGAGCATGAAGAGCGGGGGGTGCAGCCCAGTATTTTTTTGATGGAATGCATAAAAAATTTTATATCTATATATCTACCCGGGTAACGCCGGGCAATAATGCTAGTAGATATATATAATATTGTCATTATTTCGATAGGAATCGGACCCTTTATCTTAATTCTATAGGTTCTGACACCACCACGAAAGTATCCTTTACCAGAGGCTCTTTGTTTATGCGTTTAGTTGACGTTTCGAGTCGTACAGTAATTCAGGAAAGTTATGGCAGTTAGAACAATGCGCACAGGAATACTTTTTAAAAGCTACTTACGTTCTCATTTTGCTAATGAACAAAAAAGACTTATTCCAATAGAATGGTCGACTAAACTATTTTGGTACCGTCAGTGTAGAATGAGTACTCGCCCCACTGTAAGTATAATTATGTATTTTTTAAGAATTTTTTGAACATTTCAGGAATGTTTCAGAAATCCAATTTAAAATAAACTTCCCGGTTAAATAGGACACTTCATGGTGTTATTTATATATTTAAATGGGAAAGAATGTACGTGAAGGGCTTTGTGATAGGAAAAAATAAATTCAAAAACACCTATTCTGTAGTTATACGAAAATAGAACGCATTTGTTTCTGAAAGTAACCCTAAGATAGTATATAGAATCCATTTTTTCTCTGAAACATTGTCAAAAACATATCTATAAACTCTGACGTATGTTAAATCGATATTTTGTTTCTTTAACGGGCAAAGTGAAGTGAAAAGAAATGTAAAATGAAATCATATTCTCGAAACATGAACTTTAAAATGCAAGAAAGGAATTGAAGTGGCTGAATGAATATTCATCTTTTGTCCAGCTCTTCAGATTTTTTGTATTCCATTCAGAAATTATTTCAAATGTTTAAAGAGTTATATTCAATAACTGTTGTGAGAAAAGTGTCTTATTTGCATCCAAAATATTTTTGAAAAAGCAAATTTTATTAGAACGATTTTCTGTGTATTGATATACTAATTTTATTTCATCTTTCCTATTTGAATTACCTTAAATGAGCATCTTGTCCTGATTTTTGCATTGAACGTATGCTATATAACTTAATGTACATTAGGATGCTTGTAATTTCGGTACTTTACACAACTTTATATTACGTCACCTTACTTCCCTTTATTCAACTTTCTTTTTCTTCTAAATAGATCTGGGAGACAAAAGTCTGCTTTTTTGTTTTATTTACATGCATTTCATAATCCTTTTTTCCCTCTTAAACTGTTTTTATAAAGTACCATTAAGCATCAAAACATACCTGCAAATTTCTAACTTTTTTTTTAAATAAAATTTTTTAAATCTAAAGCATGTTCAGTTTTCGATATCTCTGCTGAAACGTTAGGTCCATTGACATATTTCTTCTCTTTGATATAAAGGATTGTTGGTACTTTTCTGTTAAACGGGCGCAAGTTATATATCGCCAAATATGGCTCTTAAGTCACATTTTATTTAATTAATTGTAATTCCCTTGATACGTCTATGTGAAAGAACGAAATATATAAGAAATCATTCATCTTGTTCTTTAAGTAAATAATTAGTTAGGATGCCAAAAATCTTCAATGTCCTTCAAAATGTCTTCAAAAGGGCCTTCTTTTTGTCGTAGCCTAAGACATTCAGCCAGTACGATTGCAAATGGTGGCGTACCGTTCCTCAGATCTTTTCATGTCGCCATACGGTGCTTCATCGCAACTGCTAAATCTTTTGTTCGATTAAGAAGAAAGCTAATAAAGTTTGTGGTTAATTTGTTTCTAATTTTCATTCATGCGAATTTCGGGGTTATATAGCTGGGACTCTGAACTTAATCGTGTTCTCTCACATGATTAATACCCTTTGATCTATCATTTTCTTCCAACATTTAGTGTGAGAATGCTTCTTCAAAATTTAGTCCATCTATTACCTATTAAACTGATTTCCTAGGGTTGTGAATGTTGGCGACTTTTCATACTCGCCAATAGCGATACTTAATAGGACGAACGCCAAATGCGCCAGGCTAACGGAAAAGTACCGGATTGTTTTTCCAACACAACAGGCAATTCACCCTGAGGACATTGACCCGTCCACCCTATGACTTTGTCGGCTACTTTGTTACGGGAGCATCAAATAGGTCAATTCATACTGCTTCCTATGATATGACAGCACGTCCAAGCCTTGAACGGGATTTCAAGCTTTCACCCAATTCGTGAAAGCTCGAAACACTAACCATTATACAATGAGGACTGCTAGAGATATATCCCAGCCCTTGCCGGCATTGGATCCCGAGCCCACTTTAAGCAACCCTTATATGATATGGGCAGATTCATACAAAGAAAATTCATCAGTTTATAAATATTTAATCTGTTTCATTTTTAATAATTAGCAATATTTGTTAGGGAAACTATTTTGAGAAACTTTACCCTAAATCAAAAGTTCTGGAGATACTTTACTGAAAATAGTACAAAGGAACCCTGTACGAAATTTTTTACACATCTACTCTGCAAAATATTTTCGGTATATCCCTTTAAAAATGCAAATTATTGCAATATTCCAATTCGAGATAAATATACACAAAGTAGAGCAAACGAAGACAATACAACAAAAAAATTCTGTATTCGGTAATGTAATCATCGCAGAAACGCGCTGTTTGCGTTACTCGATTCTAAATGCTCAAAAGGATAAAATTGTTTTAAGTATAGAATATATAAACTTATTTTGTCTGAGAATTTGATTTCTAGGATTCCCTTAAATTTTCCATATCAATAATTCTCTGATATCTAATTAATCATGCACTCTTTAGGGAACCAAAAGAAAAAAACTTAACGTGTTTGCTGCTGAGGAACAAAACTGATTTTTTATTCGAAATTCGAGATGTCAGATCAATTTCCTTATGCTTGTGGTAAATATTTTACGTCTTTTCTAATTCCTGACTTCACTTCCCCCCTTTCGTGTTATACTTTTCAATATACATTCTTTCTTTCCTCCCCCGGAAAAATTACCCCCTTTTTTCTTTCTCTTCCGTATTTATAGGTTTCAACAGTCACGGGAACTGTTGCCGTTCATTAGATGATAAAAGATTTGTTCACGAAATCAACCTATCTGGGTGCTGATTTACAGGTACTGCTGATCGCCTTCGCTGTGTTGCTACTGCTGTCTAGGGAGTTTCGTGCATTTCGGCTATAACTAACTACAGCGGGAGAACTACAACGATTCGATCTATTTTCTTAAACTCTAGCAAATTTTTCACGAACCACTCATAACTACTCATGACAGACAACTCCATTTAAGAGCAGTTAATGAGAGTTGTAGTTTTTTTTCTCTCAATATATATTAAAAAGGGTACTACTGCGTAGGTAAAATGAGCTCAATTATTTCAGATTTATGACTATAATACTAATGGTATTGAAATAAAACTTGTATTTAAAGTTCAGAGTATAAATTTCCATTTCAAACGTAAATCGTACGGGATTTTTTTTCTGAAGAAATTCTGTCTTCAAGAAACTGTTGCCGTTCATTAGATGATAAAAGATTTGTTCACGAAATCAACCTATCTGGGTGCTGATTTACAGATACTGCTAATCGCCTTCGCTGTTTTGCTACTGCTGTCTAGGGAGTTTTGTGCATTCCGGCTATAACTAACTACAGCGGGAGAACTACAACGATTCGATCTATTTGCTTAAACTCTAGCAAATTTGTCACGAACCACTCATAACTACTCATAACAGACAACTCCATTTAAGAGCAGTTAATGAGAGTTGTAGTTTTTTTTTCTCTCAATATATATTAAAAAGGGTACTACTGCGTAGGTAAAATGAGCTCAATTATTTCAGATTTATGACTATAATACTAATGGTATTGAAATAAAACTTGTATTTAAATTTCAGAGTATAAATTTCCATTTCAAACGTAAATCGTACGGGATTTTTTTTTCTGAAGAAATTCGTGAATTCAATATCGATTCCAACTAATGATAAGACTGCTTAGCAGACCCAGTCAGTCTTTTGATCCCCAATCACAGAGGCGAGAAACTCGATAGCACCCAATTTCATGGCTCATTTCTCGTTTTCTATGTATCTGAATTTCGATATAATTAAAGATCAACCGTTGTAGATTCTTGAAGCTTATTTTGGAGTTGTCCAGGATAAGGAGTAATTTACGCGTAAGCTTGTCCTCCGGTGAACTTCACAGAAAAAGAAATATTGTCAAATAACAGATTTAATTTTCCTGGTCATTAATCCTGGTAATTTTTCCTGGTCGTCCTATTTGCTTGCTCCCAGTAATGGGGAAATTACTAGACAATATATTAACGAATAGACTGGTACTATATTTGGAAAAACATAATCTGCTTTCTTCAAATCAATTTGGATTTCGAAGGGGTAAGAGTACGATTCATGCATTAAAAAATATTATGAAAGCCATAGAGGAAAATAAAATTAATAAAAGACATACTTGCTTGGTGTCCCTGGATATACAGAACGCTTTTAACTCTGTTAGAATGAAAAGTATTCTAGAGGCTCTTGAGAAGCTGAACATTAAAAAATATTTATTTAACATTATAAAAAGTTATATAACCGAAAGGAAGATTATAATGAAGAATCAGGATCATCATTACAATGTTGGAGTGCCTCAAGGGTCCTCGCTTGGGCCAATTATTTGGTTAATTATTATAAATGATTTACTCAGGGAGTGTGAAGGGGACTATTGATATAGTGTCCAGGCATTCGCGGACGATTTGATAATTATTATGAATAGCCGTGTGGTATATAAATTTGCAAATATAGCAAGGGATGTTCTGCAAAAATGCGAGAATTTAGCCACCAGTCATAAACTAAAATTCATTCTTGGAAAATGTGCATATAATATAATTTAGTGGAAAGGTAACATAGGTACCAAACCTACCATAAAACTGCGGCAGGAGAGTTTAAAATATAATGCTGAATTGAAATATTTAGGAATCATATTCGACAGTAAATTAAACTTTAGAAAGCACATGGAGAAATTGAAAGAAAAAACAAATAAATTATTATATAAGTTAATAAGACTCACAAAAAACATGGGGTTTTAAACCGGAAATTATAAAACAAATTTATAAAATAGTGATAGAAAAGATTCTGCTTTATGGAGTAGAGGTTTGGTACAAAGAACAGATTGTATTTAAAAACAAATTACATAGTTTACAAAGGTCCGCTTTACTATCGATAACTAAATGTTACAAAACGATTTCAACGGAGACTATGAATGTATTAGCGGGTTGTAAACCCCTGCACTTAAAAGCAAGAGCAATCAACTTGTTAAGTAAATTATATGATGAAAACAAGGAAATAATAATTACGGAATAAATATTTAATGCTGAAAATTCTGAAACTAGGATTAGAATTTTAGAAGATATAGATGAATTAATTAGCATTGATTGGACATTAGATGAAACACCTAAAACCGATCACATCTTTTATACAGATGGATCCAAGAAAGGGGAAAATATTGGTGCAGGAGTGGTTTACTAGAAAGGAGATAATAAGGAAATCTTCAAGGAAAGACGAAAAAATGGAAATTCCTATATAGCTGAACTGCATGCCATACAAATGGTAATAGAAATTATGAGGGAAAGGAATATTAGAAAAAAGCGACATTTTTACCGACTCAAAGAGTGCGATTGAAGCACTAAAGTCAATTACGTATAAGGAAGAATTAAGTAGCTTACATCAAAAGAATGCTGAAAAAAGAAAAGTTGATTATTTTCCTATATTGGGTTAAAGCCCATGTTGGAATAACTGGTAACGAAGAAGCGGACAAAGCGGCGAAAGCGGCATCTGAAAAGGAGACTATAGATAAATATTTTAAAATCAGCAGGAACGCAGTTAAAAAGAAAATAGAAAATAATGAAATTGAAAATTGGCAATGTGAATGGGATCATTCGATTAAGGGTAGAAAGACGTACCAAATATTTAGCAAGGTTAAAGAAGATAGATTATTAGGAGATTTTAAGATAAATCAAGTATTAACGGGCCATGGTTCATTTGCTGAATATCAGTTCAGATTCCATAATAAACCTAATACATGTACATGCGGTGAGATTCAAACTGTAGAATATTGCCTATTTGACTGCATCAACTTTAATCATCTTAGAGTGTTTTTACCTGCAGATATAACAAACTGGGACAAACGCAAATTCTTTACAGATTTTTATTGTAAAAGTTTTATTAAAAAGATGATCTCCATTTTGATGGATGAGCACATTCCTTTCTCCCATTCGTCATAGTAGCTCAGTTCTTGCTGGGTTACTTGTTGGTTTTTTTTTGGCTATTTATAGTGCTACTTACCTGAAAATTTTGTAATTATAGTGAATATAAAGTTAAGCAGCGTATGTTGATGATTATTTGATATACTATGTGCAGACAAAACAATAACAGCGGAAGTACGTATGAGGCACAGCATAACGGTAGCGCTGGAAAGTGTGGTTCACTGAAATGTTTAGTTGCATGAAATATGATGTATCGAGCAATGATTAATAGATTATTGTAAATGCATTGAAACATGTACCGGGTGTAATAGAATGGATAATTTAATATTCTATATCATATAAATAAGAAAAGCAGTAAAGGTAGCTCATTAATATGCTATAATATATTGTCAAAAGGAGTTAAAAATAAAATGAATACCGACATCATGTTGTAAATATGTATATGGTATCATTGTATGTATCAGTGTAACGTAAGGTATATTTTACAGTAGTATATTGATAATTTAATGTGATTTTATACAATTGTTTTCAATTTAGAATTAACAGATTGGAATAGAATTTAATTGTGAAGTATAAATTGCAACTGTGTTGTAATTATGTAAATGGGGTTGTGCACTGTGTCGCAATTAGTGTTGTGGATTGTGTAAATAGTGATATGTACAGTATTAAGCAGAGTTGAAGTAATGTGTTATGTTGACGCAACATAAGTGCACTGTATATAAATAATACCCTATATGTGTTACATATAGGGTATTATTTATATACAGTGCACTTATGTTGCGTATTATTGTATAACCTAATGACAAATCTAAATATAACAGGATAATACTTAAAGAAGAAAATGTTGCTTTGGTGTAACGGCCCCGCCGGTCCTGAAGTGGACTGGTAGGTGACTTTTTGTCAGCAGGAAAAATTCGCCGTATTATCTAGCGATAGGGACGGCAAGACTTACGAATCTTTCCTGGTCATTAACTTTGCCCTGAACTGACGGCTTGACTACGGCTAGCATGGTTCAACAGTGCACGAGAAGTTTGAGAAGTACTTTGTGTTTTCTTATTTATGAAAGCAAATCCTATACACTTATTTATCAACATTCAGTTTAAAGTGAAACTGCTCTCACAATTTTACATACAAATTGTTCGCATTTATTCATTGATAAAGATCCTGTATGTGAAATACATTAGATATTGTTACTATTGTTAGTTTAAGTTTATAATAAATGGTACCATGAAAGGTCTTTGATATCAAGAAGCTTTATCGGTGCTTCGCTTTTATATCATAGTGAGAGCGATGTCTTTTGTTTGTGACTGTTGTTTATTTCTTGTTCCATAATACCATCATTTGCGCCCCTTTATCGTTATTGTTTTTACATATTTAACAACGAGTTCTGCTCATAAATTTCAAGCTACTAGCCACTGCGCGACCAGCATGGTCGCTTTTAGTTTTATATTTTCTTTTGCAAAATAACTCAACTGAAAGTAACATATGTAAGCAATATTACCATTACCTATCATCATAAATATACGTTGTTAAGGGGTAGTGGGAGATCAGCCAAAGAAATTATAATCATTGCTGAATTCTCAATAAGGCTGATTCTAAAACATCGTGTTTAAAAAAATGTGAATTTCTATTACTTCACAACAGAGTTAAAGATAAGACTGAGAAACCCAACACCAATGATTTTAAAAACTACATCCCTCTCTGTATGTACTATTTTGCAAAATTGCAGCCTTTCGTTAGGCTTGGACAATCGTGCTCGGCAGCGTCACCCATTTACTGGCTGTCGGTTGCTATGCCGGCGACAGTTAAGCCTAACCTCGCGATCATTTATACTTTCTCTTTTCACGCCTCTCTATTAATGAATTATTTCTTCGCTTTCTTCCTTGAGACTGTTCCCAATTTTCACTTGATCTTGCAGCTCGCTTTCGAGCATTCCTGATTTCAGTGCGGAAATCCATGTTGCAAATCAGTGGTTGTAACACATCCAAATGTCGCCTAATCGTTTTTGCTTTGTTGGGTTTGATGAGAGACGGCAGAATTACATAATACAAATGAACAGACTTTATTTCAACTTACATACATTTAGACAAACCGATGGAACAAATGAATAAATTAAAATTATCTCTTGAATATTACGTGCTATCGTCAAGCCACTACACACACTCGGTTGCAAATTGTCAATTAAAAATTGTGTTTCTTTCATTCCAATGTGTATTATAAGAATATGCTACTGTAAAATTAATATGATGAAAATCGCGAAATTCCACAAAATCAGTTGCTCTGTTATGACATCTAAAGATTAGGAATACTTAGAATATGCAAGTTTTCTATCAAAATATCATATTTTGAATATTTTATTTACGGAAAATATACATAGTTTTAATATAATATAAAAGAAATTAACAAAAAAATTACAAATTTAATCACTTTTTCATAAAAATATCCATTTTGATGCCGTTTGCGGCACTTGAAAATATTGCAGTAGAGCAAAAAAATTTTACGCTCTAAATTTTAATTTTAAAAGACAACTTTTGAAAACTAGACCATATTGAAAATCGGAATTTTTTTTCTCTTGTTCCACCGTGATGTCCGAGTGTCTTTTAAGTGTCTCGTCCTTAAGTGCCTTTATGTGTACTATTTTTAGAAAGTAAAACGTATTATGTAATCAGTTTAGCATGTTTCCTGACTAAAAGGAATGTTTAACTTACATATTTTGCCACTTTTTTGTACTACAAGTGTATTCAATTTCAAAATAATTGCGAAATTTGTCAAAAATTTAATAAAAATAAAAAATTTGATCTTGCGCCAACTCAAAACATACACCAATTACGCTAATATTTAATTTCCATCTTTATTTTGTTAAAAGGCAACTTTTGGAATCTACAGCATATTGAAATTTAAAAAAAAGTTGTTTTTTTTCCACCTTAGTAAAGAATTCCTAAAGCTAAACATTTACTGACGAATGTCAGAGTGTAATCCGAACAATACGCAAAGGAAATAACTTTTGTTCTCTACGAATTAGGATGTAAAATTTGGATTCCTCGAAAATGTATAATTTCGTGAAAAGTGGTAATTTCTTTGCGTAAGGGGTCCCTCATATTAGGGCATGTTCCATGCAATTTTTTACCTCACACATATGTATACAGAGTGATTAGAATAGAATGATATTTCGCAGTCTCTTGACAGAAATGCAGATTAGACCAAAAAAAACATAATTACGAGGGATCTTCTTTCTTTTGGACTAGAAAAACATGTAATTCTATGACTTACAGTTAGCTCTCTACTGAAGCTCTTGAAAGAGAAGAGAAAGCTGAAACGGATGCTGCAGCTAAACCCAAATAGAGTCCCCCACCAGTTCTACTAAATATAGAATTCGTTATCTTCTTAAGTAGCTACACTTCTATAAACAGGAATAAATAAAGAGCATACTTCTAAAAATAAATGTATAGTTACTAATATATATATTATACCCTAAAGGGTCCAGTGAACTAGATAACTTAATTTCTTTTACCTCCGTTCCTGATTCATAGCTCTGATGATATCTGAACATTTTCAATTTTCGAAACGTGGGTAGTTGAGTGCTTGAAAAGATCATATTACTTTCCTCTCTGGCTCTTCTTTGAAATTGGAACTGGAGGTTCTCTTCTGGTGTGTGTGTGGGTGGAAAGTGGTTGTTAAGCAAAGTTCTGAGGTTTCTTCGCTGTTTCAGTATAGTGATCCTTTAATTATGCTTTATGATCTGATGTTTCTTTCGCTGGATGTTAGAAATAAAGGGATCTCAGATGTTGTATTTTGCAGTTCCCGTTGGCAAATTTTGTTATTGAAGGGGGTCGCGTCTAAAAAGTGACATTGCTTAAAACTGATCGATCCGATGCAAACACAGACGTCGAACAACAGTCGTCGAACTCGCGGATTCTAGTACGGTAGGCGTCCGATTTAGCCGTAACCTAGATTGTCCATAACGGTATAAAAGCGCAAAGGTGTCAGTTCACAGGAGCCGTTGGTGAGCTTCATTAGATTACAATTCCAATGTTTTAGAAGAAAACATGCAGCCATGAAACCCTAAAATTCAACTTGATCACTTGTCATGGGAGCGAAATTCGAAATTTCAAGCTTATAAACCATTTACAGTTATTGTATTTATCGGAACGGATATCCCCCACACACACACCCGAAGATGTAAAAGGTTTCTGTCAGGCTGAAATTAGGAAAGAGGGAATTTGCTGGACTTCTCGTACATACCAAGTATGTAGAAAAGAATGCGGTTAAACAAACACACACACATGTATATATATATATATATATATATATATATATATATATAGATATAGATATATATATACAGGGTGTAACGAAACTCTTGGGCAAAACTTTAAGGGGTGATAGTACACATCAAAACAAACAATATTATATAAGAAACTTAGGGTCCCAAACGTCTTCCAAAAGAGATAGACGCCATTAAAGTTTGGGGTCCGAAATTTCAAATGATTATAAAAAACGGAAAAATGGGTCAATTCGTTAGCGGTTTTAGCTAAAATTACTCTTTTTGTCAGTTTTTTCTTGAAAAATAAATTTAAAGCTAAAGTAAAAAAAATGTCGATAGAGGGCGCTTTAGACTTTGGAGTAACGAACAACTATTTTTTACCGTTATTTTTTTTATCACATTAAATGCTTTCAAAAGCTTAGCCTTAAACTTAAATTTTGTGCTCAAAATCTGATTCGTTGGGGGTGGTTAAGTAGCGCAAACGGAATTGTGTTCAGGAGTTGAAATTCGAAACTCCCTCCCTCCTGAACAGAGTTCAGTTATTCCCGATCTTGGTGTCGTAGGACTTTGTGTCGTAGACCAGGCAGCAACTACTACCTCCTAGACGTAAAATAAACTAGAGAGGGATGACAAAATTAAAAAATGTATTCATAATACTAGACATGAGCAATTTCTCCTCTCGAAATAAAAAAAAAACAATTTGATGTACGCACGTCGTGCGCATGAATGAAGGTTGAATGAATGATGACACGTAGAAAATGGTACACGCATGATTTTCTTGTGGAATCACAAAAACTGCTCGAAAGAGCGCCCACCAGCAAGGATGCAGGCCTCACACCGCCGGCGGAGGGACTTTCGAACATTAGCAAATACCCCGGGCATCTCCCGGATATCGCCTGCTACGACGGCAATTCTCGCAACCAGTTCCTCGTTGGAGTCGACAGGGCTTGCGTAAACAAGACTCTTCATATGGCCTCAGAGGAAGAAGTCTAGACAGGAGAGGTCAGGCGATCGTGCCGGCCAATTTACCGGACCACCCCGTCCAACCCATCGCCCTCCAATGCACTTCTCACATTTGCGCTGAAATGTGCAGGCGCTCCATCATGTTGGAACCACATACGAGCCTTTATGTTGGCTGGAACACTTAAACCAGTTGCTCCAGTTCTGCTGGAGCAGCAGAACTGGAAGCACCTCTTGTAGGAATACCAGATACGTTCCGCCGTCCAGGCGCCTTGGCAGAAGATATGGCCCGATCAAATGATCGTGGATAATTCCGGCCCACACATTGACGCTGAAACGGCGTTGATATGTATGAGGGCGGGAGCCTGGTCTACGACCGAGCATCCAAAATCGTGAATAACTGATCTGCGTACAGGGGAGGAGGGGAGTTCAAATTTCACCTCCTGAACACTGTTGAGTTTTCGCGACATAACCACCCCCAACGATTCAGATTTTGAGCTCAAAATTTAAGTTTAAGTCTAAGCTTTTGAAAGCATTTAATCTGATACAAAAAATAACAGTAAAAAATAGTTGTTTGTTACTCCAAAGTCTAAAGCGCCCTCTATCGGCATTTTTAAAACTTTATCTTTAAAATTTATTTTCCAGAAAATCTTGACATAAAGAATAATTTAAGCGAAAACAGCAAACGAATCGACAAATTTTCCCGCTTTTTATGATCATTTAAAATTTCGGACCCTAAACTTTAATGGCGTCTATCTCCTTTGGAAGACGTTTGGGACCCTAAGTTTCCTATATAATATTGTTTGTCTTGATGTGTACTATCACCCCTTAAAGTTTTGCCCAAGAGTTTCGTTACACCCGTATATATATGATTCTTCGTGAAATGAAATCAGTAAAATTTTATTTACATAAAAATTTAAATATTTGAATTCGCATAAAATTAATATTACCTCGCAGAAAATGGTGGGTGTTATTTTCTTTAGCTCGACATATTAAAATTAAAAAAAGAATATGATAAATATCTGATGATGCTATTAATTTCTGGTGACGTTCAAATTCTTCTTCGTGCTTTCGTCGCTCTCTTGGATGCTATTAATCCTTAACTTTCTTTGGGGCTGCGTCCTCAAGAATGTAGTAAATATTGCTTTTACATCAAGAACTTCCGGAAACTGTAGCACCTTTTAATAGCCGTATAAATCATATTCCTGAAAAATTCCTGCTGGAAATGAAGAAAAATGAGAAAAGTAATGTCTTTATTACCGGAAAGAATTGGATCCGTCTTTGATCGACTTTCCGAGACGCAGTTAATCAGGGGAATGACTCCGCGTTGATCAATTTTCCGCTTCGTCTGTTGGCAGCAGCTGTTGCTCCTCAATTAAAATGCAAAAGGAATGAGACTGATTATTAAAGGAAATCAATGTTCACATTCAAACTGAAATTCTGTTTTTTCTTCTTTTCATTGCCTGCGTAATAAATTTCTCATAAAATTTATGAGTGCAAGTTGCTCAGACTCTCTAATTTTTCACGAAAGCATAAATAAATATTTCGATCTTTTGAGCAACTCACTTCAATTTTTTGAAGCACTCTGTTTTCTAGGAACTGACATAAACACAAATACTTTAAGAGAAAAAAATTAAAAAATCTTAATAAGTAGTACTGGCAATAAAATTTGAAAATTTAAATATTAAATCCTAATAACGTCTCCATTAATGACGGTGTTCTGACTGAATATACGTTATTCTCTTCATTGGCGTAATTCAACGTCTCAAATGTTGAGTGACTGGAATACTTCAAATATGCCGGCTTTTCACGTGAATTTGAAAACTATACCAATCAAACAAGAATTATCTAATTATTTTTATTTAATACAATCGGGTTGAAAATTTTGCTTTCTAGAGACTATTACTGAAATAGTACAGGAAAAAATTAAAAGATATATAAAATAATTACAAAATTACAAACATTTTTTAAAAATTAAGTAAACTATTAAATTCACCAATCTTCTAATCCAAAATCATATCTCTGAAGCCCGGTATAAAGGCTTAACCTTTTCCCTACGGGGTGGGATAGCATATATCCGAAGAACAAGGGACCATAAATTTTTATATATATATATATATATATATATATATATATATATATATATATATATGCAGTGGAATCTCGATGTATCGTTTTTCAAGGGACCGATTGAAATGAACGATAAATGCGGGAAAACGATAATTGCGGAAACATAACAAAGCAATATGATCGTTGGGACTGGATAAAATGAACGACACATACGGAAAAACGATGGATCCGAAAACTATCGATCGAGATTCCACTGTAATATATATATATATATATATATATATATATATATATATATTTATTTATTTATTTATTTGTAACATGCCAACACAGTCCCATGTTAACGGAGACCGGAGTCGACATGTCACAACAGTAAAGCAGAAAGTAGTAGTCGAGTGTCCAAAATAAGAAGTCGTCGTTCTTCTGAAAATACGAATTTATTCCATATTCCAAATGGAGGATAACAGCGTCTTACTTAGGCAACAGCATATCAATGAGTGCATTACATCTACATGTGCAAGGTCTTTTATAGACAATCTCGTCTATAAAACTATCTTTGTAGTGGTGTCTAATTGGTTAATGTTTAAAAGTGACGTGATAATGCTCAGAAGTGTTTAATTTAGGTACTGTAACGAGGAATTCGTTACAGGTTCCTTTATTTTAATTTAATTTAATTTAATTTGTGTAGTTCTCTTAAACTTTAAATTATAACTTTAATTTTAATCTTAAATCTGCTAGTTATGTTTCCTTTCCTTATCTGATAGTAATTTATTTTTTTCCCAGGCTCTTAGTCATGGGAGGTCTCTGTAACCTTTAAGTCCGTTCGGTCGGTAATTGAGAATAGCCTATCTTCTAACATCTGGCAGTGCAATTTGCCGTCTTATATTCTTTAAGTCTTTGTCAGCTAGATCCCCTAATTGCTACCCTCGTGTCCACGAAATAAGATGTCTTTTCTTCCCTGTTTCCGTGTTTTTGTTAACAGCATTGATGGGTCTTTTTAATGCTAAAGGCTCCAGTTTCCCTTTTCCGCGCCTGCGGCGAACGTAATTTATTACGAGTATCTTGCATGGGAAACAGTTTTTCTCTGAACAGGCGTTTGGGCTTCGCGCTGCTTGACCAGCTCCTCTGATTGGTTAAGCTCAGCCAGTCTCGGCCAATGAAACTCCTTAAAAGGGTTCTTCTGGCATTTTCTTCTGGCAAGAGGAATGTGGTACTTAAGGTATCCAGTTTTGGCGATGCTTCGCGTATTTTATTTTATGGACACAAGGTGTTGGCAATGTGTTGAGGCGCTGTTAAGGTTGTCTTTCTCCTCTCCCTTCTGCACGCCTTGGCGAGATTGGTTGTACGGCAACCTTTCTCTCCTTGCGTTGTCCAGGGCTGAAAAAAAAAGAGATGCGATGCAGAGATTTAGAATTGCTTGGTAGATAAAAACTTGCTCTAAGAGACCCTGAGCCGGGCTTTCGGTCCTTTTTGGTTTGGCCGTGGCTTGGTGAGGGGGATGTATTTTTTATTGTCGAATAGTGAGTACGAGTGTATTCTATTGATCTGATATTTGTGTATATATACTTTAAAAAGGAAATTCCTTCAATACTATTATTTTTTTTTGATGATCTTCTAATAAGTGGTCGTGTAGACCTGAAGCTCTTTTCTAGTATGTAGTATTACGTTTATTTGTTCCTGTTATAATTCAGTAGTCAAGATATACATTGCATCTTTTTATCAAGAAGAATAAAAACTTATTTTTTCTACCAACAAGTCGTTTTTGAAGAAGTTTTCTTCCTCAGTATTTATTTTTTATAAAGAGTAGTTGTGAGCAGCTTCCAAACCTGTGATAATTCAATCCTGCGGCACAATGATCTTCAACGTTTGTTTCCCCAGCAAATCTTGTACTTCCACTATGCAAAATCTTCCGGTTGAACTTGCGTCTTAAATGCTCCGGCCTGCCTTGACGAACTGTCATTTCTACATCTTAAACGATAGACAAATCTTCATTCTTTTATAGAACTTTCGTGCTGTGAACATTTCTGGTGTACTTCATCTTTCACTCAACAGAACAAAGGTCCTTCGAGGTAAAAACATTTGACTCTACCAAAATAGTGACCATACACAATAGTGACCGTATACAATTAGTGATTGTACCCAAAAAAAAGTACAACTGTACAGAAATTCACTTCAATAGTACAGAAATGGTACCGTCGTCAAAAAATTCCATTTGTACAGAAATGGTTCCTCCTCCTTCAATTTCATATTACAGAAATGGTGCGCAATGACCAGTGCTGCTCTCAACTTCATCAATTGGTATGCTTCATTTTAATTCATTATTTATCATTTGTTAAATATTCTTCACAATTTTTTTGAAATGTTTAATTGAAATTTTATACGTACAATATTGGTATTATAAATACAATCCAACTGTTGCAGTATATATGAATTTTTAGTGTATATTCAGTATATTTTTCATAATAATCTAGTTTTTGCAAATTTACTTTTACTTGAATGGTAGTATTTATAAAATTGTGATTTATATTTTTTTCTCATTTTGTGTAATACTTTAAAGTGCACTTTTAACTCTTTTCACATTTTGTGATTATAAATTTTTTTTTCTCTTTATATGAGAAATACTTAAAAGCATGGCTACAAAAAATTCATTTCCATGCAGCCTGACACCATTTGAGGGTGATGTAGAGTTATTGGAGTTCTTTTTCGAACAAGTAATCGACATAAAGGAATTTAATAAGTGGTCTGAGCAACAAGCTTTGACTTTTTTAAAATCCAAACTTACAGGCAATGCTCTTAAATTTTTTGTCAGTTCGGCTGATGCTAAAGGTTGTACATCTATTTTACAACTGAAACAGATTTTCGTTGATTTTTTTAAACCTGCAACCACACATTCTTTGCGTGTAGCAGTAGATAATATTAAATTGTTGCCTGATGAAACAATCAGAAATTTAGCACACAGGCTTGATAATCTTGTAAGGAAAGTGCACCCATCTATCACTGAGAAAACTCAGCTAGACTCTATAAAATTTTCACATTTGCTAAATGCTTTGCCTGCCAGCCATAAATTAAAAATTTTGGAGTCTGGTTTGGATAATTTTGATGAGGCGGTTGCTAAAGCTCAACTTTTGCAGGATATCCATATTCAATCTGAGATTTTGGTTCCATCTACCTCTTCTCAGCCTTCATATGATCAATTATTAGCTGAAGTTAATTATTTAAAAACTCAGATAGTTGAAATTAAAAATCCTACCAATAATACTTCTTCTCCTGCCAAAAATGAAAATGCTAGAAATCAGAATTTTAGAGCACACAGACAAAATTTCAGGCCATACTCCAAAAGTTTTAGGCCAAGTCCAGTTAATAGAGTGCAAATCAAATGTAATTACTGTGGCCGCTTGAACCACTTAATGAAGAATTGTTATCAGTTTAAGAGAGTATTAGCTAATAGAGCAAACCATAACCAATATAATCGTGGTAGAGGTCAGGTTAGACCTAATTCTCATAATAATAGCCATGGGAATAATAATATGAACCCTAGAGCAAATGTTTTTGTGCCATCAAATAATCCTAGTAATAATTTAAACTAGAGATGGAGTGTCATAACACTGGGATTATGAACTCCTATAAAAATTCTGCTAATGAGTATTCTCAGTACTTTAATGACAATGTTACTAATATTAACTGCCCGAATGATGATATTTCTGTTTATTCCTTACCTCTGGTGTATGTATATTTAAAAGATAATGTTCTAATTTCACTGTTAGATTCTGGCTCGAGTTTGTCATTGTTTGATTTAAATACATTTAATTCAATGAAATCACAACTTAAATACAGAATAATCTCTAGAGCTGTAACCATTAAAACCCTTAACTCTACTCTACAATATTCTGCTTGTGTTGAATTGCCTATCAAATTCTCCAGGAAGTCATTTAAACACACCTTTTTCTTAACAGATCTGTCAACATCTAAATTCAATATCTTAATTGGGTATGACTTTCTCAACAAATACAATGTAATACTAGATCATAAACTAAATGCAATTAAAATTAACTCTGAAACCATACCTTTTATTCAAAATTCCTTTGATAATTCTGTTCATTTCAATTCAACCATCACTGACTCACCTAATCTTAATACTAAGAGTAATCATAATATTGAACCTAATAATAATAATCTGAGAGATAATTCTACTAATTTTTGTGATACTGCACCAGAGAACTGTTCTTCCAACTTCAATGACAAAATAAGTATGCATAATGATTTTGCTGATAATGTTGATATCTCTTCTACTGCACAATGTTTTAATTTATATGCTGATAATGTACTTGTGAATGATAATTTATGTGTGAAAAATGATAAAGGTAATGAAGTTGCATCTAATGTAGTTATGGTATGTGAAAAAGTTATATTAGAATGTGACGATAGTCAATATGTTAAGGTGAAAACCCTTACTAATTTCAATGAAGCTCTTTTTCTACCAAATTCTAAACAATTTATTTGTCATCCTTCATTACATAAATTTGAAAATACTTGTCAGGAACCTATTTTAAATCACTTTTATATATTTATTGAAAATAGGGATGCTAAACAACTTCATTTGAGTAAAAATTCCATTATAGGAAATATGTGTGATTTTGACCTAATTGACAAACCTCCTATAAATTCTAATGTTGAGAATAATACTCCTTCTGACTTTGATTTTTCTTGTAATTCTTTGGAACATGTTGTCAACTTTATTTCTACTACTCCTGAGATTCTGAGTAAGCGAAAAGAAATGCTTTCTTCATCTGACTTCAAATTAGACCATTTGTCGTGTGACCACAAACAACAGTTATTAAATATTTTGTTAACTAATTATGCTGCCTTTTCTAAGGATTTGTCAACCTTAGGGCACACTGATAGAGTTAAACCTCACATTTCCTTAACTCAAAATTTTCCTATTAGGACTCTTCCTTTCCCTATTCCTCAAACCTTACAGCAAACTGCTTTGGACCAACTAAACGAAATGCAGAGTGCAGGTATTATTGAACGAGGTAATTGTGAATGGGCATGTCCAATGCTCATGGTTAATTGACGTCACTTCACCTAAGGTTAAATTCATTTGGTCTCCTTATCTGCAAGAATGTTTCAATAACCTTCAGTCCATTTTCTTTTCCAAACCCTTTGTCAAACTACCCATGTGGGATCAGAATTTTTATTTGAACACTGATGCATCAAATTTGGCAATTTCTGGTATTTTGATGCAGAAGTTTGATGATAAGTTATTACCTATTTCATATTTTAGTAAATCTCTTACAAAAGGTCAGAAAAATTATTCCACTCTCAAGAAAGAATTATTTGCACTTTATATGTCCATCATTGCATTTAAGTATTACTTATACAACAGAACTTTTACAGTGTTAACTGATAGCAAACCTCTCATCAACTATAAGCATACTTCTTCTCCTACTGATATTGTTACTAGATGGTTACTCGAAATGAGTGAATATTCCATCATTTATGAACATATCCCTGGTAAACTTAATGTTTTGGCAGACTATTTTTCTCGCCTCACTTGTGACCCTCCTTCTCAAAATTTAGCCACTAATCCTGAAATTATTAATAGTGAGGATGTTCTTCCTATAACTACTGTTAATGCTTTAACTACTGACCCTATTCAAAATCATCCAGCAATTCCCATCACTAATGACCCTCCTATGGATATCTCCATATCCACGTTTTTGGCAGAACAGAGTCGGGATTCAAAATTGATCAAAATTATTAATTATCTAAATCAACCCAACTCTGCTAAGTCTTCTAAATTCACCGATTATTATATTCATGATGATTCTAAATTATTATGCTGGGATAAAACTAATATCAATACTAATTCTCATATTATTGTTGTTCCTCACTCTTTAAAATTTAAAGTTCTTAAAATTTGTCATGTGTCTCATTTTGGCATAGAAAAGACATATGATTTTGTAAAAGCTCGTTACTTTTGGCAAGGTATGTATGTTGATACAGTGAATTTTGTAAAATCTTGTCACCTTTGTTCTCTTAATAAGCCTCACACCATTGTATCAGCACCTTTTCAGGCTAATCCCATTCCCACTTTACCTAACGAGGCTGTGTCTATGGATATTCTTGGCCCTTTTAAAAATAATGCTTATGTTTTGACCATAATTGATCTTTTCTCGAGGCATTTAGAGCTTTTTCCTCTTGTCAAAATTACAACGGAGGCAGTCACTGAGTGTTTATTAAGTTATGTTTGTAAATTTGGTAGACCTTCTTTAATCTTAACAGATCTTGGTACTCAATTTACATCTGAAATTTTCTCTTCCTTTACTAAAACTATTGGGATTAAATTAAACCATACCACTGTGGGTAACCCTAAGGCGAATGCTATTTGTGAAAGAACTAATCTTTCTGCAAAATCTACAATTAATTGTCTTCTACAGCAAGGTGTTCCTTTTAAACATGCTGTACTTCTTCATCAACATTTGTACAATGGTTCACACCATTCTTCGACTAATTATTCTCCGTTTTTGTTGCATTTTGGTCGAGAAGTTGCACTGATCTTTGATAATTTCTGTTACAAAAAATCTGTCGAACAGCTCGACAAACCTCAATATTTAAACAATTTGTTCAAAAATATGCTTCAGGTACAACAAACGGTTTATCAAAATTTAACTGATAAACGTGTAATTCAAAATAACAAACAACTTCAACATGCTAAGTTACGTGTACTTTCTCCAGGAAATATTGTGTATGTGAAATCTAAAGACAGGTTCAATAAGAAATTCACTGGTCCATATGAAGTTATTAAACGCCACTCTGTAGTTACTTATTCGATAAGACTACTCTCAAATCCTTTGGCTCCTCTTACTAAAATTCATATTGATCGTCTCCATTTTGCTCCTGCTAGAAAAGCTCACTTAAATGAATCTTCTTCTGCTCCTTTAATGTTTAAAGTTTCTCCTCCTCAGCAAAATAGGTATTTCTTGAGGTCTACAGTTTTACAGTGATTTTTTTTTGGTTGTGTGTTAGGAGAGCTCCCTAATATCACTTCTTTCTTTCCTTCCAATGCTGGCGTTGTGTAGGATATTTTTTTTTCCCCACTGTAATTTTGTTTCTTTGAGTATATTCCTTTTTGCCAACATTATTCAAAATTCTAAAATTGTACTGCTCTCTGAATGTTTACAATTGTTTCTTAATAATGTAAGCTTCTATTAACTAGTTCCAACACTTAATGTTGAGTTACTTGATATGGAAAACCTTAATATGGTCAACTAATGTTAAATTAAGTTTAATGCTTCAATTGTTCTAAAGAAAGATTAATTTTCCTTCTGTTCCTTTCATACCTGTCAAATTCTTGCTTCATCAACATATGATTTCAAGGTTATAAGTTGTAACTTAGGTATAATTTTGTTATGAAATACTTCAACAGAGATAATTCTCTAATGTAATCAACTTCATAGTGATATTATCACTTATTAGTGTAATATGTTGCACATTTTGCTTCATCCATTGGTTTACTTTTATCAATGTTATAATTTTTGTTTTGCTTAGATATTTTGTTTGATTTGATGTTTGTATTTGGTTGTTATAATGCAACGATGGCTGAAAATATTGGTATAAGGCATTAGCATTAGCATTAGCAAATAACAACTGTATTAGTATAATTTAGCAAATAACATCTGTATTACTATGGTATTGACATATTTTTTATTACTCTTCACTGAAAATTTTTTTTGCCTTGACACAAATTTCTTTTGGTATTACCTGAGAATGTTATCAGTCACTCATTCAATTGGTAAGATTATGCTTGTACATATTACATGGTGTATATTAATGGTATTGAAAAGTCAGTATCTTCTATTTAAGCTTGTTGAAAAAACAAGGTATCAATGTAAACAAATGATAGGAACCAAATGTTTCCATATCAACTCTATGGACATTCATGTATTTTAATATATCCTATCAAGATCTTTCTTTCCTATATTTTGTTGTGTTTAAATATTACAAGCAAACTTTATTGTGTATTTATGTGTAAAATCCCTAATACTTAACTGAACTATATTTTATGTGTTATATTTTTTTTGTTATGTTTTATACCTCACTTTGTCAATTTTTGACAAGTTATCTTATACCGACTATGACTATCCTATACTTCATGTTCACTACTACCTTCCCTCTTTTTTTTTTTTTTTTGAGTGCAGTTAGTTCCATAGCCCTAAATTTTTTTTGCAATGTAGTGAGATGTACGCTAGTTCTGCAAACCACTTTCATTTTTATTTTTCTATTATTTTTACTTTTCAGTTTTCCCCTAGTGTAATATTACTACTTTGTTGTTTTCTATTTTTTTTGTAAAATTAAATTTCCATGCGCAAGATAGAAGTCACCAACCTTATTGGGACAGTATCATATACTTTCTTTTGGCCAAGGAATTTTATGTGATTCAAGCTCTGTCTTGGTGTAGGATGATCTTTTGATCAAGTTTAATTTTATTTTTAACCCTTCACTTGAAGTTAGGAATTTACTTAAGGCTAGGTGTCCTAGTCATTCTTCCTTTTGCACAGCTTTCCCCCTTGAGTGGAGTCTGTCTTGGTGCATATATTTTGTTAGGTTTCAGGTGTCATAATCCTTCGCGGAAACATTACTGATCCTAATTTACCTAATTTTGACTTTTTTTATTGTTTGTACCCAACTGGTCACTTATAAACTTTGACAGTTTGTGGTTACATTCTTATGCATTCACTTTTCATTTTTTAGCTCACACTTAAAGCATGTACATGTGCATAAACAAGATAAGGTTTATGTTTTTTATTATATTATTAGCTATGAGCATTTTGGCCATATAGCATACTTTGTTGAGTGACATATTTTTTTTCCTTCCCCTTGTGGATTTTTTTATATATTACTAATTAAGTAACTGTCAAGATTCGAATTCCCATACCTCTGGTAGGTTAAGTTGCCGCAACAGACTTCTTAGAATCATCGTCTATGTTTCGTGGGAATTCTTGTTAGTATTGTTACGACAATTATGTTTGTTTAGTTCACTCTGTGTGTAGCAATTTTGATGCATATTAATAGATATGACATCTTATATATTTTTTGAATGCAAATGGATATTACTTCCAATTTTTTAGTATGAATATATGATATTCTACATTGAATATTAATAAAATAACATCCAATATTTTGATTATTAGTGGATATGAGATCCAATCTTCTTCAATTAGATATATTGAACTCAGCATTCTTTGGTAAGACCAAATTAACTTACCTTCTTGAAATGATATGAAATTTCAAGTGTTTAATTTATTTTGTTGACTATGATATGCAACTATAAGTTTAATTAGTACAAATGTACATAAAAATTTTAAGGTACTGTGTTACGCCATTTTTTTTTTTTTGTCAAGCATTAATCACTACTATTTTTGTAAAATTCACCATGCTTGTATGAATTACTATCTTTGTATTGATACTACATTTATAATATCCTTATATATTACTTTTTCCCTTTGTATTCACTATATGTATTTTATATGAAATTTTGTTTTGAGATCAAATGTGTCTCACGTATTATGTATGCTATTGGTTTTTCCACACATTAATATGTGGTGATTTGTAAATTTTTTTTCATCTCTGGACAGGGGAGAGTTCTGTAACGAGGAATTCGTTACAGGTTCCTTTATTTTAATTTAATTTAATTTAATTTGTGTAGTTCTCTTAAACTTTAAATTATAACTTTAATTTTAATCTTAAATCTGCTAGTTATGTTTCCTTTCCTTATCTGATAGTAATTTATTTTTTTCCCAGGCTCTTAGTCATGGGAGGTCTCTGTAACCTTTAAGTCCGTTCGGTCGGTAATTGAGAATAGCCTATCTTCTAACATCTGGCAGTGCAATTTGCCGTCTTATATTCTTTAAGTCTTTGTCAGCTAGATCCCCTAATTGCTACCCTCGTGTCCACGAAATAAGATGTCTTTTCTTCCCTGTTTCCGTGTTTTTGTTAACAGCATTGATGGGTCTTTTTAATGCTAAAGGCTCCAGTTTCCCTTTTCCGCGCCTGCGGCGAACGTAATTTATTACGAGTATCTTGCATGGGAAACAGTTTTTCTCTGAACAGGCGTTTGGGCTTCGCGCTGCTTGACCAGCTCCTCTGATTGGTTAAGCTCAGCCAGTCTCGGCCAATGAAACTCCTTAAAAGGGTTCTTCTGGCATTTTCTTCTGGCAAGAGGAATGTGGTACTTAAGGTATCCAGTTTTGGCGATGCTTCGCGTATTTTATTTTATGGACACAAGGTGTTGGCAATGTGTTGAGGCGCTGTTAAGGTTGTCTTTCTCCTCTCCCTTCTGCACGCCTTGGCGAGATTGGTTGTACGGCAACCTTTCTCTCCTTGCGTTGTCCAGGGCTGAAAAAAAAAGAGATGCGATGCAGAGATTTAGAATTGCTTGGTAGATAAAAACTTGCTCTAAGAGACCCTGAGCCGGGCTTTCGGTCCTTTTTGGTTTGGCCGTGGCTTGGTGAGGGGGATGTATTTTTTATTGTCGAATAGTGAGTACGAGTGTATTCTATTGATCTGATATTTGTGTATATATACTTTAAAAAGGAAATTCCTTCAATACTATTATTTTTTTTTGATGATCTTCTAATAAGTGGTCGTGTAGACCTGAAGCTCTTTTCTAGTATGTAGTATTACGTTTATTTGTTCCTGTTATAATTCAGTAGTCAAGATATACATTGCATCTTTTTATCAAGAAGAATAAAAACTTATTTTTTCTACCAACAAGTCGTTTTTGAAGAAGTTTTCTTCCTCAGTATTTATTTTTTATAAAGAGTAGTTGTGAGCAGCTTCCAAACCTGTGATAATTCAATCCTGCGGCACAATGATCTTCAACGTTTGTTTCCCCAGCAAATCTTGTACTTCCACTATGCAAAATCTTCCGGTTGAACTTGCGTCTTAAATGCTCCGGCCTGCCTTGACGAACTGTCATTTCTACATCTTAAACGATAGACAAATCTTCATTCTTTTATAGAACTTTCGTGCTGTGAACATTTCTGGTGTACTTCATCTTTCACTCAACAGAACAAAGGTCCTTCGAGGTAAAAACATTTGACTCTACCAAAATAGTGACCATACACAATAGTGACCGTATACAATTAGTGATTGTACCCAAAAAAAAAGTACAACTGTACAGAAATTCACTTCAATAGTACAGAAATGGTACCGTCGTCAAAAAATTCCATTTGTACAGAAATGGTTCCTCCTCCTTCAATTTCATATTACAGGTACCCACGCTACGTTGGTTGAAAAAAGGAAGCCATGTTAAGGTTTTTTCACCCAAGGGAATTTAGAACTTAGAATCGAAAGTGAAAATAGCTCCAGCGCCCAAGGAAATTTAGAATAATTTAGAATTTAAAAGAGTTGTGGGATTTTTAATGTTATAGAATATCCCCCCCCCCGTCCGAGAAGAGGCTGACCAACAATGCTTGCATTGAAGGGCATACTCACCCAGATGAGTGAGGAAAAATGGGCACTAGGAAAATTTGAAAAAACTTATGTTAATTAATTATCAGTAACAGTTAAATTTAAAAAAATTAAAGATCACGTGACGAGATGATAATACACCATTAACAAATTTACTGAAAACATAAAAAAATCACTTTAAGAAACATAAATAAACTTAAATTTAAAAATTCTACATAATCATCAATTTGAAATAATGTTGAATAGGGCGGCCCCTCCCCACACAACAAAATCTCAGAAGAAAACCAATCAAATTTACCTTAGGAGAAAAAAAACTTTAAATTACAAAAAGAATTTACTTGAAATTTACATTGGAACTAATTTCTGTTACCATCCCGAGTCAATCAATACATATACTTAATTTCAACAATAAGAATATCAAAAACAAAAAAAAATTAAGAAGTCGTCGTTCTTCTGAAAATACCAATTTATTCCATATTCGACTCGAAGGATAACATCGTCTTACTTAGGCAACAGCATATCAATCAATACACTACATCTACATGTGCAAGGCCTTTTATAGACGATCTCGTTATATAAAAGTAGAACTTGATAACAATAGAAATTTTTAAACACTTCTACTTTCCTCGTTTAAATTCACTTCCATGGAATGAGTCCAAAAAAAAATTTTTTTTAATTTATTTTTTGTCTATTACTATATCTGTCCAGTCATAGTCCTTGACAGATTCAGTACATTGAGGAAATTAACATTCGTATCGCAGTCTCTTTGGTGCTGTGTCATATAGATTACACAAAAAAAATTTCACACTATCTTGACTTGTATATAAAAAAAACAATATCTTGTATGTAGCTACATAATAAAAATCACATTTCTAATAAAAATAACTCTTCAATATTATATAAATGGCATATAAAAATTACAGAACATTTTTTACAACAACTGAATCACGTTAATAAGTTTTCAATATATCAATATCTTATTCATTATATTTAGTTTTATATCTTCTTATTTCTTATTACTCTCATTTCAATATTCATTATACTCATTTTTAATCCAACAATATTTACTTATAAAAAAATCTCTATTCAATATTTTTTCTATTCATATTTATTCTAACATTATTTACTTATTTTCAAAATATTTTCACTTAATTTTCAACTTATTCATTCTATAGTCATCTGTATACACTTATTTTTATTCGTTGTGGATGGAGCTCCATGTTTTTTGTTTTAGGTACCTGTTTGTATGTGTGTCACCAAGACTCTTAGTTCAAATTCTTGCTTAATTCTACCTCTAAGGAGTGAGGGGTTGTGTTTATGTTTGTGTAAAAAAGGGTTTCTTTCTCCATATTGTACTGTAACTAATATGAGAGATAGAGAATTGGCCGTACAGTGGACCAACCGCTAATCTCCCAACAGGATATGACAGCCAAAAACAACATCTTGCATAGTACAAAGATGGAGAAATAGGAAAATGCGCAAATGTCATAAAATTTGTCGTGAGTTTGCAGTTTTTGCAGGCAACTGGGATGACTTCCAAAAATCGATGCTCGAAGGGGGTGATAAAACAGAATTTTATATCTATATATATATATATATATATATATATATATATATATATGTGTGTGTGTGTGTGTGTGTAATATATAAATAATTTTTATATTAATAATCTGACTTGACCATATTCCTGTAAAACATAATTTATTCGATTTCTAAAGATGATGTAATAGCTCATAAAGTTTGCAGTACTTAATCCCTTCGTTCCCCTATAGACAGAGAATTATTCTCATAGACTTAGAACAGCCTCTGTCTAGGGAGACTGAGCCGATAAGAATCATTGGACACTCCCTAGTCCATGACGTAACATAGAGTCATAGGGGTTAACGCTTGCACCACTACTGTATGTTCCCGATATAAAAATGTGAAAACGACTGAAAGCAGGCTTTTTTCTGATAGTGTTTGTACATATAATATATCACACGGTCTAGCTCCCTCCCTATGGGGAACTCCATATGAACGGCAATAAAACTATTTTAATTCATTCGCCTGTTTACTGCGTCCCAAGAATTCTTTTATAGCTGTTTCAATATCTGCTGTTTCAACTGTTTCTATTCTTATGATATTTCAAGCCGGTAGCATATTAAAGGGGGCTAAACTAACCCAGAAATGATTAAATTTTGTGGGACGCAGGTGAGGGCTGAAATTTATAAGGGGAGCAGGGCTCCTCCGTCACTCTTGGAAGAATGGTGTTTTCTGTCCGCGAACTTTGATTCTGTTGATTTGAAACGGATACTGGACTAGATGAAAGACGATATAAACAGCGCTTTAGGAGCTGTGAGTTCGGATGCAGTATTTCTACGGCCACTGCAACATCAAGTAATGCGGTTTACGTGTTCTGAAAAGGACGATCGAACTGGATCCCGAAGCCTGGAAAGTTTCCTATTATTGTGCTACCTGTGGAATAATCAAAGAACAGTACGAGTCCGATGCTTCCAGGATTAAAATCCACGAAAGTGTACAATTTATGCCGATTTTTTTTTCGCTTCGTGAAATATTACGATTCCAGTGAAATCTGAACAAAAACTGTACATAAGGAGTAAATTTTTTTTATTTTTTCGTTCAAGGAAGAGGTAAATCATTGCGTGAGTAATTTTTCTTTCTTTTTTAAGTCATAAATAAATGTGAATAGGAAATTTTTTGACTTGAATAATGAATAATTTCAAGAAATGGTTTATATCTCAATATGCTGTAGTTTTAGAATGGTTTATTACAGAATCTGCTTTTTGTGTAAATATTTTGGAATTTGTATATTAATATTGTAACCATGTTACTTAAGGATATTGACGTAATTTGCAAAGCTTTGAAGAAGCAGAAAGCTTCAGCGGTCAAATTATTGGATAAATTAATATCTCAAAATGGAAACACGAGATTAGATCGTAATAGAGTTTTAAATTTTAGTGGCTTTAAATATGAAGTTGAAGATAAAGAGTTTGTAGCTAAAGTGAATGAAATTTCAGAACAGTTTAAGTTAGCGGAATTGATTAAAATTTGTGATATTTTAAATATTTCGGGAGAAGGTGGAAAAGAGGAGATTACAAAACATATTATTTCGTGCTTATCTAATTTCAAATTTCTTAAAAATTCGATAATTGCAGAAGACATTTCGGAAGACGAAATTAGTCTCGAAACAGAACAAGCTGAATTTCAGCCCGGATTCACAAATAAAGTCAATAATGAAAATAGTACTCAAACTGAAACGAGTGGGGTACAACTTACAGATACTAACGCAAATACTACTCAAACCGAAAGCCTTATACGTAATAACGAAAACTGTACCCAAACCGAAACGATTAGAGTCAAAATGAAAAGTAATACAAGTAGAGAACATGAAATCAAAAGCAGTAATGACGAGGAAAGCAGTTATTCTAAAATCGAAAATGTCGATAAAAATTCAAAATTGTCAAACATGGGAGAAGCAAAAATTATGGTAAACTTCTCTGGCATTGAGGCAGTGATACCTCTCTTTATGAGGGGAAAAACATGAAAATATAGTACAATGGTTTGAAACATTTGAAAATCATGCGGCATTATTCACCTTATCTGAGTTTCATAAATTTTTGTTCGCAAAACGTTGTCTTAGGGGAAACACACTTCTGTTCATTCGTAGTGAAACTTCAGTCAATTCTTTTGACAAACTAAAGAAATTATTAATTGAAGAGTTTAAAGTAACACATAATTCGGCGGAAATATATGACATCCTACAAAAACGTAAAATAAAATATAATAAGTCAATGCAAGAATATTTTTAACCATGAAACAAATTGCTAATCAAAATAATATAGGAGGAGGTGCTTTAATCACTTACGTCATTAACGGGATTAATGACACTACACAAAACAAAGCCATTTTATATGGATGTGAGAATTTAGTTGAGTTTAAAACCAAATTGAAAATTTATGAACAAATTCGCAAAGACATGGACAAAATAAAAGAACCATTCCATCGGGTACCCTATACGAATTGAAAGACAGAAAAACCGAAACCGGAAATCCGTTGTTATATTTGTAAACAATTAGGACACAAATCTTTCCAATGTATTAAAGACAAGAAAATTACACCACGATTGTATAATAAAGCAAAACCAACAAAAGATCAAACGACGCATGCTGTGCAAGATTTGCCCCCAACCCCTGTAAGTTTTGCGCAAAAATAGGATCATGAATTCTTATCATTGGGGATTCTCTTGCATCAATAGACCATCTACGTCTGAAATAGCAGCGCCTAAGCCACAACCCGAAAAGTGACAATTAATAGTATCCGGATACATAAAAAACAAAACGTACGTACATAATAAAAGAAAAACAAAAAATGAAGATAACTCGAGTTTAGATAATAAGATATGGTTAAATATTGATACTGGATCTACGGTGAGTATAGTTCCAAGTAAAATTGTTGAAAAATTAAATGTTCCCATTAGAGAAAATAAAGTGATAAACGGGAAACAAACAAAAGGGCTAATACAGCTTAACAAAACATGCAATCTGTGCCTTAAAATTGGTAATATTGTTAAATCGGCAGAGTTTTTCATACTTGACACCGATTTATTATATGCCGTCTTGGGTTTAAAGAGTTGTGTTGATTTTCGTTTGGTAATTAATTGTGCGAACCAAATTGTTGTGCAGGATGGGAGAAAACTGATCACTTTCTCTACTTCTGAATGCAGCGATTTGTCTTTGCATATCATACCCGAAAATCATGTTGAGCTACATGTTAGTAACGTTAAAGAGAAAAGGGAAGTACAGAAAAAGGATAAAAATAAAAACGTTTTAAAATTTTCGAATGTTTCCGAGGTGGATTCTGGTAATGGGTGCACACATTATCAGAGTATAGTCGAGGAAATAACGAAAATGAGTGAAAATGTAGGAATTTCCGAAATAAAAGAACTTTTAGAAGAATATAAAGACATATTTGCGAAAAATAAATATAACGTGGGATCAGTACGAATACAGCCCCAAAGAGTGATATTGACTTCCGATTTACCAGTGTCGTTACGCGCATATAAAGCTTCACCAAAACAACAAGAAGAAATTGATACTCAAATTGTAGAGTTATTAAAAGCCAATATCATAAAAGAAAGTTCATCTCCATATTCGGCACCAGTAACACTCGTTTATAAAAAAGATGAAAACAAAAAGAATAGGTTATGTATTGATTTCAGGAAACTAAATCAGATGACTAAGTCGGATGCCGAACCATTACCTCTGGTCGAGACATTAATTGATAAACTACCTCAAAGTACATATTTTTCAAAATTGGTCATGGCCTCAGGTTACTGGCATATCCCTTTTCACCCAGATGACACAGAAAAACTCGCTTTTGCAACCCATAATGGATTATATGAATGGCTACATTTACCTTTTGGTTGGCGCAATACACCCAGCAGTTTTAAGAGAACAATTCGTAGAATTTTAACTAAATATAAAATTACATTTGCTGCAAATTATTTTGATGATATTTTAATTTTTTCAGGTAGCTATTCTAATCATATTGAACACATTCAACAAATTCTTGATATCTGTAGACAGGAAAACGTGAAACTAAAATTTTGTAAATTTTCCTTTTTTCAAAAACAAATTCAATTTTTAGGATATGAAATTACCAATGGGATTGTCACTCAGGATAATAGCAAAATTGACGTTATTAAAAATATAAAACCACCCAATAATGTGAAATCTTTACAAAGATTTCTCGGTTCAATTAATGTGTAAATAAATTTATTGATAAATATGCCACTATTAGACAGCCACTGAATAACTTGTTAAAAAAATACACCTTGGCAATGGACTGAGAAATGCCAAGAAGCGTTTGAAATGTTAAAAAGAGCTTTAATTTGTAAACCTGTGTTGAAAATTTTTAGTCCGAAAAGCTGAATTTCATATTTTTGTTGATGCCAGTCACACTGGTGTAGGAGCGGTTTTAAAACAAACAGATGCTTCTGGTGTCCTATACCCTGTTGCGTTTCACTCCCGTTCATTAAAGGATTATGAAAAAAATTATTGTATTACTGAGCTGGAATATCTCGCTATAGTGGATTCTTTAAATAAGTTTCATCATTATCTTTTCGGACAAAAATTTATCATACATACGGACCATGCGGCTTTAGTTTGGCTCAAAAATATTAAAAACTTAAAAGGAAGATTGTTCCGCTGGTCTTTACAGTTAAGTATGCATGAGTATGATATTAAATATACAAAGGGCACAACAAACATCGAAGCAGATATGCTCTCTCGCGATGTACCAGATAACAGTGTACACAGTGAAGTTATTGTAAGCAATGTTGAAAATCAGGTATCACATCTCTTGCAGTTGAGTGAAATTACAGAGGCTCAAACAAACGACAATTTAACTGGAAAGTTTGTCAAGATTAATAATGTTTTATGCCTTCGTAAAAAAGGGTTTACCAAAATTGTAGTACCTTTTTCTTTAAGACTGAAATTACTCAAAATTGCTCATGAAAAATTTGGCCATCCTGGTATTCAAAAAACAATTAATTTGCTCACCCCTGTTTATTATTGGCAAAATATAACTTCTGATATTAGTAATTTTATTAAACATTGTCATACATGTCAAGTAAATAAAAAACCTCGACAAAAACGATTTGGACTTTTACAATCAATGCCTCCGGTTGACAAGTCATTTGACTTGATTGCAATTGATAGTGTGGGTGGCCTTAACCATTAAAATTCAACTAAAAAATACCTCACGCTAATTATTGACCATCAAACACGATTTATATGGGCTTTTGCTTCAAAATCAATTACAACAGTAACTTACACTAACTTCCTAAACCAAATTTTTCAAATTCAAGTGCCTAAGAAATCCAGCTTTCACATCTTCTCATTTAAAAAAATTTCATAAGCATTATAACGTTAAACAACTATTGACTACAGCACACAGACCAGTACTAATGGTAAGGTGGAGAGATTAGGCCAAACAATAATCACACGCTTAAAATGTAAAATTAATGAATCATCTACATGTAATCATCTACATGTACAAATGTAAAATTAATGAATCAAAGTTATTAAAGGAAGTAGCTCATGAATACAACTTGACCCCCAATTCCGTTAGTAGATTTCCACCAGCCTATTTAATGTATGGCACAATTCCATATTCAAATCCTTTAAAGGAAAGTATTTATCCTCCTGTTGAAGAGGCGAGGAAAATAGCAGTTGAGAGAACTAAACAATACCATGAACGGAATAAAATACATTATGATGCTAGATTTGTTGATGTACAATTTACATCTGATGAGTCAGTTATTTATGAAGAATTTAAATATCCAGATACTAGGAAACTCCAATTTTCAGTGGTCCTTATAAAATCCTTAAAATAATTTCTGACGTTAATTATGAAATAAAAAGAAAAATACTCACACTCAAGAATCTTCAGAAGTTGTGCATATTTCGAAGTTACGAAAATACCATGTACCAGAAAAATTAAAACTGAGTCATGAATAATGTAAATAAAGTATTTATGTTTGAATATTATTATATTACAAGGGTTGTATTTTTTAGTATTGTTGTATTGCAATTTTTATATTTCAGTATTATGATAGTGCATTTGTGTTAATTTTTATTCGGTTCAGAAGTGAAAGACAATAATTTCTCTGCAAAAGACTGTATAAGCCAAAACACAAAACAACCATGGTTGTCACCACTTATTACCACATGTTGTTCCTTCAAGACGTCTTATTTTCTCATATTTTTATGCTGCATTATGCTTTGCGATTTTTATGTTGAACTTGTAAAGAATATTGAAATTGGATAGAATATTATGCAAAATTTGTTGTTAAAAATTGTACATGTAAGTGAGCATTCAGAGATCTGAATGTTAGTTTTGTACACAGAAAAGATGGTGGATAGGTTCAATTTTTAAATTGTCAGAATAGGTAAATTAAACTTTATTTGTTTCTTTTTGTTTCGCAAGGGGAATTTCTTTTTATTTGAGGGGGGGGGGTGTAATATAAAAATAATTTTTATATTAATAATCTGACTTATCCATATTCCTGTAAAACATAATTTATTCGATTTCTAAAGATGATGTAATAGCTCATAAAGTTTGCAGTACTTAATCCCTTCGTTCCCCTATAGACAGAGAAATATCCTCATAGACTTAGAACAGGCTCTGTCTAGGGAGACTGAGCCGATAAGAATCATCGGACACGCCCTAGTCCATGACGTAACATAGCGTCATAGGGGTTAACGCTTGCACCACTTCTTCTGTATGTTCCCGATATAAAAATGTGAACACGGATGAAAGCCGGGCTTTTTTCTGATAGTGTTTGTACATATAATATGTCACACGGTCTAGCTCCCTCCCTATGGGGAACTCCATATGAACGACAATAAAACTATTTTAATTCATTCGCCTGTTTACTGCATCCCAAGAATTCTTTTGTAGCTGTTCCAGTATCTGCTGTTTCAACTGTTTCTATTGCTATGATATTTCATATATATATATATAAACCCATATTGGCCGCTCTTACAAAGGAGGTATGAAATTTCCCGTTGTAAAGAGGGAATCGGAAATATGGGCCCCATAGGCTAAAGGTTAAGTATATGAATTTTGTATACACAATTGCGTTTCTTTGTACATAAGACTCAAGTAAAAATTACAGTTCTGCGATTGTTATAAAAGACAATAACTTGGTATATTTAAATCCCTATTTTTGACTTAACCCTTTTATACCGAGCTTCAAAGATATTGTATCGCATTTTTCTTTTTATTTACGAAAAAGTTTTCTCGTAATATTTATGACAGGGATGTTGCTTATATTACCTTCTTTCTATTGAGTAAAGATTTTGAAGTATTAGAGGTCAACAAACATTTTAATCGTCCGCATGATCTGCCTAAATTTTAAAAATCTGATTCAAAAACTTTCTTATTCAATATTCAGAACCAGCAAGAATTTTGATATCTGTTACAAATGAACGAGTCTCGTTTCGTATGGAATTGCTTTGAGATGCTATCGGTTATGTTGGCTGGAAACTAAAAAGAACCCCCCCCCAAAAAAAAAATAAAATAAAATAAAAAAAATAGGGTAATATGATAAAAAGAGAAAATTTACCTTAAACATTTTCTACACGACTCATTTGAAATTCAATTCCAATTTTTTAAGGGACAACAGAATGGAAAATAGTAGCAAGTCAACTACACAAAAGTCATACCTAACCCTAAAAGTGCCTCTAGGTCGTTTAAATTTCTCTTGGAACAACTGGAGACAACATTTCAACTGGAAATGTTGTCTCCAGTTCAACAAAAAATGTTGTCTCCAGTTCAACTGGAAAGGTTGCTCTGAATACCCGTATAACGAGAGTAAAGTTTTAGTAAATACAATATGTATATTGTTTCATTAAATTAGAATTAGATTAGAATTAAAATCGATTTGATATTAAGAAGTTAATTTATTGATTACGAATACAAAAGAATAGAAATGATATCACTTATCCTTCTCCCAGATTCCCTCGGGCAGCCATCCTAAATAAGGTGTAAAGCCAACACAATGCATATAACCTTTGCTATTTTAGTAGATTTAATATAAATTTCAATCACAGAGACCTGTTTCAAAGTCGTACAACATAAAGTATTGTGATGCGGTGATATTTAACATAAAAAACAGGATCAGAATATTAGCATCGACTTAAAAACATGAATTAACGAATAGATTCCAATGTACGGTTACGAATGAAAACGAAGATTTTTTTTAAGCGTTCGCCTAAGAATTGAATTGAAAAACATTATTCGAATTAAAGTTATTCCTTTTCTTTTGAGCCAGGGTTACCGATTCTGGCAGCCCTAGAAAACATGTAAACTGTCTTTCTAGCAGCGTCTCTCTGCAGCATCAGACAACGTGGTTGCAACGTCTTTTTCAACATAGGGTAATATGATAAAAAGAGAAAATTTACCTTAAACATTTTATACACGACTCATTTGAAATTCAAATCCAATTCTTTTTGGAACACCAAAATGGAAAATACTAGCAAGTCAGGTACAACAGTCATACAGTCATACAGTCAGCAAGACAACAGTCATACCAAACCTTCAAAGTGCCTCTAGGTAGTTTAAATTTCTCTTGACTGGAAAGGTTGCTCTGAATACCTTTATAACGAGAGTAAAGTTTCAGTTGAAACTCGTATAACAAATTTATAGGTCTATATTTTTATCAGAATTGTTCATGCTCCGATTGATTCAGATTGCTGCATTCTCCTACAGATAAGTGATGTAAACGATAAACATTTATTGACTATTCAGAGATAATCATTGACTTGTTTCGAGGGCTTCCCAGCATGATGCAGGCACTAATGACAAGAGAACTGTAACAATTCAGTGAATGGACAAAATTGCACTGAATTTCACTGATGACAAATTTCATTTCTGTGTTACTCCATCCTGAAAAGAAGGAGAATGAAATTGCACAGTGGGTTGAATTTTCCTAGCTTAGTTCAATCATTTTTTAATTGAACCACGAAACAAAATTATTAATTGGCAAATAATAGCGAAAAATGACTTAAACATGCCTTCCTGTGCAGATGATCTTACAAACAGAAAATGACTCTATGTAATTCATCGCATGGAATAAATGTTTTCTTAGAATATTCAATATCTGAAGACAAGAGTAGCACGTCTGTTTCATTAAAATGGAATGACAATGGGAACTTCAACTGTTAAGGATATTTATTACTGTTATAAAAGCATCGACATAAAACTAGCCGGAACTGGTTTGCACCCAACTTTTCTCCTGCTTTTTCGATTCAAAGCGCTGGCGCGTTAAGAAATGCGCTCACACTGACATTCCCCAACTACAAAGTTAAAAAAAAACGATGGAAACAGAAAAGAAGCGGCGATCTTAAAATTTCCCTCTCAAGAACTGTGTTTTTTGGAGTCAGTCTTCGAAAAATCTTCTGCGAGAGAGTCCATCCATCTACTTGTAGAGAAGGGGTTCTGAAGCACGTGGCTGCACGTGTCGCACAAAAGAAATATAATCAACCTTCGAAATATTTATGAAGAAATAAATCGATCTTCTGTGAGCTAATTTCCTGCGCACGTGTTAGATAGGTTTCTACAAGTACAGAATTAACGCAGATGTTAATGGATTCAAGAAATCTTAATGTTTCCTGGCTCTTTGAGGAATTTTGTGATGCCTACGTGTAAATCATTATGTGCTGTCCTAGTTTATGTATTAATTAAAATGTCATTTATTCAGAAAATGTGGTAATTGAGTTCTTTTTTATTCTATTATTTTTAATGCAACGTACTAATCTTCTATAATCCCGGCCATAACAATAATTATTAACAATTGCTATTTAAGAGCCTCAAAAGGACAATAATAGAATTTCCTAAAAATGTATTCAAGAAGTACAAATGAGTACAAAATATACATCTATTCATAAAGAGAAGCACCAAATTCTGTAGAATATGTAACCCAATCAGAGTTCCCCGATATTGTCATTGCATTCAACGAGAACGTCTCCCTCTTTGCACTTTACAGAGATAACTGCAAAAGCACTTGAAGTGAAGAGAAATTAAAATGAATTACAACACCATATTAATGACGTTCAGCAAAAATGACTTCAGCTTTTTCTTTTCCTACATCAACTACTACTCATTTCCTACAAATTTTTGAGCCTGCACTGTATTTGTGATGCAGTGTATTATTCCTTGAGCTTTAAAATTCACAGTATGAGATTTCCTTACATGGCCGAAAGGGTCTAATACCGGGAAAGTTTCGATTCCGCCTCGTCCCCCCCCCCAACATTTCGGTTATCGAGCAAATAATCACTGAAGACCAGCCTCGCGACAGCAACCCTGCCGGCCCAAGAATGCCCGCAGCGTCGACTCACCAAGAACCAGCTAAACCAATCCGAATCCAAGTTCAGCCAACGACACCACCCGCTTGATGTCTACGAACCAGAGCCCAACTGAGCCAAGCCATTTGAGCGCCAATTCTCCCCAAGTTTCCTCCCACATTGGCAGCAACCAACCTGCCAACTATATCACTGTCCTTGAACTTTATTTAAAAATATTTCAAAGATCATTGTAACATTCGTACTTCCCGTACAACGATGTCTGTACAACTCGTACGGACAAAATAATAGCATAAGTGAAACTTTACATAAGAACTAAACATAAATACAAAAACCATTCATAATAAAACAACGCTTGAAAATATAATTGCATTAGTTCATCCAGTTTGGGACAAACAAATACAATTTATAACAATTCATAACCCAAGAAAACATGTCGTCATCTTTTTCTAATACCGGGAAAATGGATCCGAAATGCAGAGGCATGCGTGCATCTGTTGACAGTCGTTACAATTCTTTGCTTTTGATTTTCCACAAATAAACAGAAAAAAATACGAATAATTTCCCTCAAGAAATAATATTAATTATATTATGATAATAAATGAAAAGAAATATAAAGAAAGAAGACTCTCATAAGTCCCCTTTTTAAAACTATTATTCATAGGTTAAAACATGGTTTTCTTTCTTCGGGTTTTGTAAATTTTCTTTTTATTTATACAAATTTTTTTGTCAAAGTAAAATTTGTCATAAAATTAATTAAAAAATTCCCGGCTCTTTTTATCAAGTTATATACTTTTATTGCAAACTGGATCTGAATATCTGCTCCCAAGAGCTGCAGATAATGACTTGAATTAAGTTTCACGCTCGAATGGCGTCCTAATTTCAAACGACAAACTGAAGCATAAAAAGGAATTAGCGTCACGTAAGATTATCTCCTCAGCACTAAACAATTGATGGCTGTTAACTCAGAATAAAACCGGCCATAAGGGCAATCCTTCCTCGATTTAATGCGAAAATAATAATCCTCAGCTTGGAAATTAATTTTTAATAAGC
This sequence comes from Dolomedes plantarius, assembly GCA_907164885.2. NCBI lineage: Eukaryota > Metazoa > Arthropoda > Arachnida > Araneae > Dolomedidae > Dolomedes > Dolomedes plantarius. The sequence continues at coordinate 48,206,354 of OU015491.1, read as the reverse complement.
ATGATTGATGACGCTTTTAAGAGAGTTTTCATTAAAAACATATTTCATTTTTAGCTCGACAAAAATTTGATTAAAATTTTTCTGCAACATCATCGCGCCGGGACGGCATGAAATATTATATCAAACTTGGAGTAATTCTTTTCGGCTTACACACAAATTGGGGGACAGAGGCTTTCATTTATTTCCGTTTGGGATATTTTATCTTCCAAATTGTCAAGAAGAGGGGTGGCATAGAGTATACTATATTGAATGGCTTATAGAGAAGGTATCGACCCTTGAAATTTGGAGATAAGAAAAAGGGACTAGTAATCAAAAGTTTCGCTTTCAGTCTCTCTTTTTCTGAAAATTAATGAAAAATCGATTTATAAAAGCATTTTTACTCGTGACAAAAAATTACGAACTGATAAATGTTTGGGAATATTCATATAAATCGAAAATGAAGAGAAGACCACAGGGACTAAGGACTATGAACTCATTTTTGAAACATTGTAGGTCAAACTTTAGTATTTGAGTGAGATGATACTAATTAAAAGATAAGCGAAGGCAGGAATCTCTTAAAATATCATTTACATAGAAACCTTCTGAAATACTGAAGAATACGAAAAGTTTAACTAAGAGAATATTAAAAAATCTAGAGGCACAACATTCATCAAGCCAACAATAATAATAATAAGAGGAATACATTTTATTCGAGAGCAATTTGTGGCTGGGAAAAATACAACACTGTTTTGGTGATAGAGTGGGAAAGTTGTACCTCAAATTTTATGCAGACGGAGGTATAACTTCACCATGATGTCATGGAAATACGTTGAAAATCACAGCAAAAAGTATACTGCTAAAAATGTTAACAAAAATATGTAATCAAAGGTAATATATATTAAAATCCACCAGTCGTTTTTCTTTAGTCATAAATCCTCTATGTAATAATTTAACAAATATTCGATGAAAAAAAAGTATCTTCGGAATTTCAACCGAAAATGTGATGTAATTGATAAGATACCAGGATGAATATTTCGTCATCGGAGCAATGAGGTTCAATGGAGCAGTTGTAGTTGTACTAATACCCCGTGGTCTTGTAAGTCCTAACCAGATCCATTGAAGGCTGCAGGGAGAAGAGATGCGACTCCAGTGTAACACACGGCTATTGGGCACCACAGCGGTCGGAGGCCAACTTTTAGTCCAGTTCTATCACAATTTTGACCAAAAACTCCCAGAAGAGATATCTGATGGGTTCGTATCTACCTCCCACGACGACAAACCACTGTGACGAATTAAATTAATTCGCCCAGTAATTAAAATCCTTCCCAGACCGAGCAGATGAACGCTTAGGCCGTTAAGACCTGAGGTCAGTCATCCCTTTGAACGAACAGCAGGTGGGACGTGCTTAGAAGAAAAGACTAGATCGGAGTGCCGCCGTCCTGGCGGGAAGCTGACACTACAGGTGAATACCGAATTCTTCAAGCTCCACCAAAATTGATGATGCTAAAGGAACCCCCGAGAGGCAGAGATGAAAATCTCAGACCTCCGAACACCGAAGCCCGGCAAACAAGGAGCCAGAAAAATTGTATCACCATTACAAGAGCCAATGGAGAAAATAGGTGCCAAGCCGAAATACAACAGAGACACTTTGAAAAAAAGTAGTTACAACTCTAGATGACTTGTAGCTTTTATTAGGATAGGCTGTGTGGTGAAAATCTGCGGGAGTCTGACTTGATGTTTGGGGTTTTTTTACCTCCTGCAAAAGTATTACAAATGACATAATAAAAAATTTTGACAGATTTCATATTCCCTTACCTCATATCTTCGTGTTGCATAACACTATGATTTTTCCTCTCATGTTTTCCTCGTTGTTTCAAGACTGAACAATATAAATTGTCTTATAGATATAGTGGCTCTCCATTTGATGCAAGAATAGGTTTTAGCACCTGCGGTTTTATAATGGCAAACTAAGGCCTGCCGCACACTGAGAATGAGAGTGTCTGAAACACGTGTGTCTGACATAAGCTGCATTAAAAAAACAATTATTTCTGAGAAGAGTGCTTACACCAATCAAACATGCGACACGATAGAGCCTTTTTGTCGCTGTCTCTTCAGTGTCGCAGAAGTAGCTTGCAGAATTTTTGCCGTGAGAGTCGCAAGTATGGCTGAATGCCCAAAACTTATGATTTCTGGCAGTTATTCAACGCATTAGACACGCGTTTTCTCAGTGTGCGGCAGACTATACAAAAAACATTATGTTATATGTCATTTAGGCTAAGAGCTCGTTATTCACGAAGAGACATGAAGCAATGAAATGCTCGTCCTTCCATGATTTAGTGATAATGATTCTTTCCTTGGCCGATAATTCCAGCAGGTTCAAAATTATCTGCATTGACTAATATGCACAAATTCATTTCAAAGAGGCAATCAAGTCTGTTTTATGCATGATAGGGCCAAGGGGGAAGGGCAAAATTTGGACTAAATTTTAGGATATGAGATAAAATTTAAACAACACCTAATAGGAACATCTGCTATCGAATTCTCTTTTGAGATTAATTCAGCTCGATATGTAAGTGAATTTGTACACTTCTGTGGGCTTACATATGCATACTCACACACACATTATATATATATATATATATATATATATATATATATATATATATATATATATATATGCTAGCATTATTGCTCGGTGTTGCCCGGGTAGATATATATATATATATATATATATATATATATATATAAAATTTTTCATGCATTCCATCAAAAAAATACTGGGCTGCACCCCCCGCAAAATAAACACTTCGCCCTCCCCCCCTCCCGTCAACCCAGACCAACTCTCAAACCACCCCTCAGAACAAAACTCTTTTCCCCCTCGTATCGAATTAGACTGGTTGTGGTGAAGGGGCTGTATCCATATTTAAGAGGTGCGCTTAGGGGCACAAAAATCATTAAAAATTTAATTAAAAAAACTAACTGAGCCCCAAATTTCGTTTTTCCTGATTTAAGTTTCTCGGGTCCTAAACATTAACTATGCCGAATTTGGTCCCGGAGGGTGAAACAGTCTATGATTCTATAGCGGACAATCAAACAGACAAGCTCTTTTATATATATATATATATATATATATATAAATATACACCGCTCAAAAATTTAGGAAACAAGCAAAAAAGTTAAGAAAACCGTGCGAGACAGCCACGTATTGGCATAAAATGGATAGTACACGCGTATGAATGCGCAATACAGAAAAAAAGACTTAAAAAATTTTGTAATTAAGCTTTAATTCTTTGAAAATATGGAAAAAACATGCAAAGATGATATAGGGCAACAATTTGGTTACATGTAAACGATAAAAAAAAGTATTGTTTAGAAATGATGCAAGATTTTTAATATGGCGTGTGGTCTCCTCGAACAGCTAAGACTGTTGCTCACCTGTTTTCCATGGATGCGATGATGTTATCGATAAGACTTAGGGGAATACTGTTCCGCTCAGCATGAAGTGCAATCTCGAAGTCTCGGAGAGTAAAAGGAGTCCTTGGTCTCGCAGCAATGCGTCTTCCGAGCATCTCCCAAACATGCTTGATTGGATTCAGGTGAGGAGATCACGCTGGCCATTCCATACGCTGTATTGTTTCAGCTTCAAGCATATTCTCCACAAGACGAGCTGTATGCGGTCTGGCATTATCATGCTGGAAAAAAAGGAATCTCCAATGGCTGCATCATAAGGTATGACATGAGGTCTCAGTATCTCGTCTGCATACCTTCGGGCCATCAAAGTATCATTCCAAATGATATGCAGGTCCGTACGTCCACCTATGCTGATTCCACCCCATACCATAAAACCAGCTCGTCTGTATTGTGACCTTTCACGAACGAATGTGGGGTTATTTCGAGTGCCCCTTTCTCTCCATACCAAACACGTCGGGTGTCACACTCCAGACTGAATCGGGACACGTCTGTAAACAGCACTTGGCTCCAATCATGTTTCTCCCAATCTCGATGTTCAGCAGCTCATCTTCTTCGGGCCGCACGGTGGCTTGAGGTCAACGGAATGCAGACCATTGGCCTACGTGCATAGAGACCTCACTGATGAAGCCTATTACGTACTGTTTTGCTGGACACCCTTCGTCCTGTTGCCAAGAGCAACTGTATGCAGCTGAGTAGCATTGTCTGTTCTGTTTCGACGAGCTGTTAACAGTATATACCGGTCATCAGTTGCTGTAGTGGCGCGTGGCCGACCTTGCCCTGGTCGACGTCTAACATTCCCTGTTTCTTGGAATCGATTCCACAGCCTTGCAACGACACATCTGTCGACTCTAACAGCGTCTACGACACTACGTTGTGTTTGCCAGGATTCAAGTCTGCCTATAATACGCCATGCCAGGGATTCCGGTAAATCACTTTGTTCAGACATTTTCAAGTCACCTTTTCTCAAAAAGAATAATTGAGCAATCGAATTTCACAGTTAAGGCAGTGAAACAGACGTTTCTGCAACATCCCGATTTCCGCCCTTATGTTCTTTTTCTGGTTTTTGACGTCAGGAACTTTGATCTGCATATGAAGTTTTCTTCCTCTGTTTCCTGCTAGGCTTTAAATTATGGATTGTTTATTTTATGTTACTTATCGGTGTAAGTATTTGCGTAATTTCGTTAAAACCATGTGCTCCCATACTTGTTTTGAGCAGTATATATATATATATATATATATATATATATATATATATATATATATATATATATATATATATATATATATATATATATATATATATATATATATATTTATATATATATAGATAGATAGATAGATAGATATTAAAATCATAAAATTTATACTGGTGTTATATCCTAAAATTTTTGTAGTCGTAGGCTGCACGAGTGGTTCAAGCGCCAGTGAAACACGCATATATATATTAAACACATCTTATTATTACGCCATTCTATGAGACAGAGACTTCTGTCTCATAGAGAGTCTGACCTTCACGTGGGATCCCAATGTATATCTGAAGAGGCAAATGAAGAAAAGGCTATTATGCGTCCCATAACACCCGCCAACTTTAAGATGAACTTTCCTTGTAGTTAAGATTTGATTACTCATCATTTTCATTGTTAGGCTATCTATATTAATAAAAGGAAGTGTTTGTGTGTGTGTTTATGTGTGTACTGCCTCGAGACGAATCTATGTCACTTACAGCCATGAATTCCGTCACACAGGTAGTGCAGGCGATGAGTACGTGCACCTCGAATCTCGAATTTAAAACTTTATTCTAGAAAAAATTTGATTCAATTTTTATGCAATATTTGGTTCTATTTGCGCTAAGATCCGCTAGATGGTGCCACGAGAGTCATACATTATGTGCTATATCGAGTTTAACATGTACATAGTCTTTGCGATACTTATTGTTGTACCAAAAAAATTAAATACCTTTATTCGATGTTTTTTAGTGTTTCAATTCTCTGACAATGATTGCTGAAGGAAGCGGGTCCCTAAACCGACCGGCTAGACGAGCGAATCCCGGCTAGTTTCTTATATAGTTACAATTTAGAAGTCTAAAAACTGCTTTTCTCACGAAGCGTGTCTGAGTGTAGATATAAACATTACTGAAGATTGTAAGGTATACATAAGATTCAATTCACAAGAATCGAACTTTTGAGTGAATGAATTAAAGAAGCTGCTTGAGATATGCTAATTTCGGCATACGCGCTTGGTATAAATACTATGCAGCTTGATTAAAGAGAAGAAGGTTTTGTTAAGGTTGATAGATAAGCGAGTTAAGGGAGCTACGAGGTAAGCTGCTCCAGGTGTTAGCCGGCGCTAGTGCTTAGGGGGCCCAAAGTTTACGTGGCAGAACTGCTGGTTTGACTCTCTAGTTTGTGAGTATTGCAATGTGTATTTTTGTGGAATGCTAATATATATTCCGTACAAGTAGTACGTATGCTTATTGCTGTAAAAGCAAATTCTATATGTGCAAAGAATTCAATAAACATTGTTTCATGTATAAACTGTGTTTGTATCAAATTCATTTAGAGTGCCACTTTAAATTATATACACCCAAGTCTGGGTAGAAGTGAGCTATTCTCTATAAGATTTAACAGGGGATAGTAAAATTAGAAATTAATCGGTCAAATTAAGCTTGGGAAGGAGTTTTATAACGTTAGGGAATGAGGAATATATATATATATATATATATATATATATATATATATATATATATATATATGCATAGATTGTATGTCCGGCGATTAGATTCTTATAGTCTGAAACTTTCGGTAAATTTCATATTACATTTAAACAGCATCTAGTAGCAACATCTGCTGCCTAATTTTCTTTTGAAAATGATCCAGATCGGAATGCAAGTATCCATATCCCGGCCCACGAAAGCATAAAGGCGGGAAGTTGGCTGAGATGTTTTTTCGATGCAATAAATTTAAACTCCCAAAAACGAATTCTTAATATCTTGAATACAAAAATTTTATTTCACTTAATGATACGCCAATTTCTCTCGGAGGTTTTCATATATATTTTTTTACGCCTCCGGAAAAAACAAATAAAAATGTAGCGATAAATGTAGTCAAGTGTTTCTTCGTCTATCGGAAAAGAAATTACAATTGGGGGGGGGGGGCTTCTTTACTTCTGATATAAGTTCAGTTCCTTTGCGTTTCGATTCACGTCAGGTGGTGTGCAGAGTCTGTCGGCCACAGCACGATATTCTGTCATTAGCGCCGCACACAAATTCACCCTTTCGACCCCCCCTCTTAAAGATATGAAGTTCCAATGCTTAACCTTTCTGTTGAATTTGATTGAACAATAATTTTATGTCATAATGGTTTTTATAATTCTTTGTTTCCCGTAGTAATGATTCTTTAAATTATACATTTCACTTTTTTTTGTGTCCTTTTTTTTGTGTCGGACTTCCCGGAAGAAAATGGGAGAATGGGGTAATATAGTTATTTCCGAGCGCACGGAAGATAGTTCTTCTCTAAACCTTTATTTTATTTTAGTTTATTTAAATAGTTAAATGGCAGAATTGATAGTTTTAGGGGAGGCTAGAATAAAAGATAAGTACGGTTTTCAAGGAATATTTTAAATGTTATTCAATTAATGAATAGAAACCTCAAGTTTTAATTTTCTATATTTTTGTTTTTAAGGTGTCTGCACACCTTCGAAGGTAACTTTTTGAAATTTTTTGAATTTTGACTTTTTATCTATTTTTTTGTATAATGACTTGTAAGTTAAAATTGGGAAATATGTATAAAAAAATTTCAGGCAGTATCTTCAAACGAAACTTCCGCAGGTTATTAACGTAGGATTACTTATCGTTGCTTACCTCTTTTGTATGTATATATGTATGTATGTGTTATGTATATATATATAGATATGTATGTCAAAATTTTGACTCATTTTGATACTTTTCTGTTTAACTGTTTAATGCTTGCCCAAGCGATAGACTTGGTTTGGCACGCTACCAAAATTATAACTCGCGAGGACGGATGAACGGACGGTTTTGGTGTCTGAAATTTTGCTTTCCGAAGGACCGTTATGGAAGACCGTAATTCTACATTAAAATTTAGCAGTTACATTAAAATAATTTTTTCAGGATGGAAAACTGGAAAAAAAATTGGGGAAAATTTGACATTTCCTTCAACATGAGAGCACAAAAACATAATGTATTACCATTTTATGACGTATATTGTTCAACAAATATATTACCATTTTATAAATTGGAGAATGAAGATAATAATCTCTCACTAGGGAATAGGGTAGTCTCAGGATTATACTCTGTTTATCTCACAGTCTGTATCAGTTAAAGTACTGATATGTAGTTAAATCACTTAAAATTCATTGTCCCTTGCAATTCATACCTATGTAAACAAAAAAACTAATTAATTTGCTATCATGAGCATAGTCTAGTCTATTCCTTTTATAAGAATTTATAGATAAAGAGTGTAAAATTTTAAGGCATTTTAAACATAAATTTTTGTTACAGGACGTTTCGCGTAAAAAGAAAAGATCAAAAATTAATTTTTAAAAACGCTAAATATTACTTTATAGCACATTTCTTGGTAGATTTTAGTACGAAAATTACTATTTTCCTACTAAAATCCACCAGATTTATAATTTTAACATAATTAGAAAGAAAAAGATTAGGCTTTAATGTTATTGTAAAATAAAAATCGATATTTTGACCAAAAATGCCGTTTTAAAGTTGTACGGATACCTTAAATTTTAACTCGATTTAGTTTAGAAGACTTTTTGATTATTTGACCATTGAAACATATCTTTGGTTAATATTTTAAACTGATCAATCATTTTCAGGCAAAGTTCTCTGTAAAAGTTACAATGGCTACATCTTTTTCTCTCCAAATTGATTTCTAATTTTTTTCCATTCATTAAAAAACATACTATTTCCGACCTGAACTCAGAATCTCCGACTTTAATATTTAAAGACCTCTGTGGTACTAAGCATGGAATACAATGCCCTATATCAGATCAAACTCACGGAGTCGCTCTCTATTAAGTAGAAAATTGTATCATAATTATTGAGTTTCAAGATTTCCATGGACCAGGATAAAAAGAAATGCAGTTTTAACTAGAAAATAGAAAGGTACCATAAAAATGTGCTTTGGGATTGTGAAAACTAATGAAATTACCGCTTTTAGTACTATATTCTAGCATGTTTCCTTAAATTTATCCAATCCAAGTACGTATATATCATGTTTCACAGTAATGATCGAAAATTTAGGGAGGATTCGGAGTGGAACGGTGGAAACGAAATCGTTCTGACCTGCTTCAGTATATCCGAAGACCCCAAAATAAAACATTTATGTAATTCATACATGCAGCTTATAGTTTTTTATATAATTTTCTCTAATGCAGAGGCACTTGTCGTAAGACATTCGCCATTTGATATTCACTGCGAAGTCTTGCTAGCTACTTTATTACTAGAGCACCAATTAGCAGAGCCAGTATTGCCCTCTGGGAGGACAGATCACGGTAACGACCAAGCCTTATTCGGGATTTGAACCCAAGCCCACTTCGTGGAAGATCACGACGCTAATCACTATACCACGTGGGCGGATTATTAAAAAAGATGCTAAAAATAAAATAAACAGGTTTAACGAATTATGTATTATTTCCTATCAAAATTATTCGCTAATTATCGCTCTCTTCTATTTATATATATATATATATATATATATATATATATATATATATATATATATATATATATATATATATATATATATATATATATATATGTATATATATATATATATATATATATATATATATATATATATATATATATGTATGTATATATATATATATATATATATATATATATATATATATATATATATATATATATATATATATATATATATATATATATATATATATATATCAGAAAGATTCACTTATAAAAAGGTTGCGACTGATAATTTTTACTTTTCCGTTTGACTGAAATAGTTCTAATAATCTTAAACGGGATCCGTTCGGAAAATTTTTCTCGTTTTCCATGCTTGCTATTGCTACCTTTGAAGCCGCGATGCACAGACATATTGAGATAGGCTTTTGGAATTGACAGCACGAGACTGCTGCAAAAAGTAACCGCTCAGGCTTAGAAATTACAAAATGGCGTGCAAAGATTTTGATTTGATGGGAAAGAGAAGTGGAACTGTATTAATTGATAAATAATAAGAACCGATGTTTAATTAAAAGGCAAACTGGATAAGAAAGAAAAAGGTCGTAAAAAATTAACTTATTATATATATATATATATATATATATATATATATATATATATATATATATATATATATATATATATATATATATATATATATATATATACATATATAACTGTCGGACTTTGGATTTATCACCCACATCTTAAACTTGTAGTCCGAAACTAAAACTCGATGTAACTCCGTATTATCCACAGCTGCAGTCAGATCGTGGTGAACCGGTCGCCAGGACTTCAAGTAATCTTTCCAAGATGCAGTCAACGAGGCTCAACAACAAAATACTAATCTATATTTCCCTTAAAAATCTTTATTTGTCAAATCTCAAACATTCCCAGCTCCAATTAAGTAAAGTCGCTCCCATCCCTTTCTGAAAATACGTGTGCGTCAAGCGCAACACGTCCAGCATGACCTAATTCTCCATTATCTCTGAAAATCTCAACCCTTTCTGTTCAGCTTCTAGAAATACCACGCATTCCCACAAAAGCCTTATTACGTTTGCAACGAAGATGAGGCCCAGGTGGAGTTATAGCTGCCAATCAAATCCAACCCTGTAATCTATTTTCTCCGCGATGCCTTTATCCTGATATCTCGTAAATTAATAGTATTTAATTGCTAATTCCTATTTTCTCTAGAAAAACCCCCTTCTAAAGATTGTTACGGTTAGCCCCTTCATGATAATTCCTTACACACACACACACACACACACACACATATATATATATGTATATATATATTATATTATATTATGCCCTCCATTCTAGCATTTAAATTCCCTTTCCTAAGTCTCAACCCCAGTAATATTAATTTATAGCTTTAAAACCCATAGCCGCAGAACATCCCATGAATCGCATGTCTTTGCATTTCTACACGTGTATATCTTCGGATTCAGGAGCGGGTTAGCATCGCGAGCCCCTAAATCTGATGACCCTACAAATAATAGCCAAGTGTTTTTTTTTCTCTCTCTCCCGCTTAATGTTGAAATGTGATATTTTTCCGAGCCGTTCTTCTGGAATGAACGGATGTATTTAGTCGCTGTAATAAACGATTCCGCCTGACTGCTTCCAAATTTAATTTTTATTCTTTTCAGGCTGAGTCTAGCTCCAGCCATGTAAAAATGAGCTCGTTTTCCCTTTCAGGTTATTTTTTAAGGACGTGATGTAATGGGTATTTTACACACTCACATACACGCACGCGCACACACACACACACACACACACACATATATATATATATATGTGTGTGTGTGTGTTAAAAAATTAAAATTAAAAAATAAACAAAATCATGCTGAAAATCAGATGAAAAATTAAATACTTATTTCCTGCGGGCGTGGACTAGCAGGCCATAAAAAATTAAAATGAATATCTCTTATTAATTCTTACCCCTAAAGCAAGCCAATACTTTGAAAAAGGCTATGTTGGGGATACCGACTGATATAAACCTGTGTTGATATCTCTATTTGAGAGTTAGACTGACTAGATCTTTTCATCTAATTTTCATGTATACGTAGGTAAAAGAATAATAAGTCTCAGTGTTACAGGATCACTGCTAATGGTAATTAGTTGGTATAAAGATGACAGAATGATCAGGCCTTCTCATAGCCTTGTTTCGCAGACGTTAGGCATCTTCTGTATACACTTAGCTGAGTTTTATAATGGCAACTACCCTCATTGGAGAAGCACCCAAAAGCAACTTTTTTGGTAGAGGAATATTTAGGGAAAAAATAAATACATTCTGCAAGGGATATTTTGGGGATACTCTAGATTTCCGTGCACGTCAGCCATCTTGGATTTTTTTCCCCCGCGGAATTTGGCGATTTTACTGTGGAGGGGTTTTGAATAAAATGTTTGATTTTCCCGGCGAGGTTTGTTATTATAGAAAAACAATGCACAGCTAGTCCAAAAATTCTCTCTTAGATGCTCAAGAGTTGCTTATGAAGGCCAGACCTGGACGTTCTGTTAAAATTGTCACGGAATCAAGCAAGTGTATTTGAGCTGACTGCCGAGCATCGATAAACGTGTTAGTAACCACAACATAGGATTTTCTCTCTTTAATGAACTGCATAATGCATGATTAGAAAACACAAAAAAAAATCATTTTGCTGTTAACGAGGATGATGAAAAGGAGGAGATGAGATAGAGGACCAAACACTTCCATACTGCAGCTATTGAGACACTAATAAAGGTGATTTTATTGAATACTGATTAATATTATGTTGAAAAATTGGGGAGAGGGGAGCAAAAAAGTAATATTAATTGATTTTCAAAATTTAATTAGTTTAGTTTATTTAATTAATAATTTGAAAATTATTTATCGACTCTCTTATCTTTTATATGTCTACCTAGGACGAGTAAAAGTGCAGTCAGAAACATGTATGCTTAACCTTTAGCTTACGGGGCCCATTTTTCTGATTCAATCTTTAGAATGGGAAATTTCATACCCCCTTTGTAAGAACGGCCATTAAGGGGGTTATATATATATATATATATATATATATATATATATATATATATATATATATATATGTATATATATATATATATATATATATATATATATATATATATATATATATATATATATATATATGTATATATATATATATATGTGTATATATATATATATGTATGTATATATATATATATATATATGTATATATATATGTATATATATATATATATGTATATATATATATATATTTATATATATATATATATATATATATATATATATTTATATATATATATATATATATATATATATATATATATATATATATATATATATATATATATATATATATATATATATATTCATTCTTCGGCCCTATTCTTGGGATACATACTATCTCACCCTGTAAGGAAAAGGTTAAATGTCCCAATGAAGAAACTACAAAATACTTTTTCTGCAAATTCGTAAACAACTTGTTTTAAAAATCGAAAATCAAACCATTATATTCAGCATAACATTAATTAAAACAACGTATTGAAAAAGAGGCATGATTAGGTGAGGTTTTCGTATAACTCATCTCTTCCCACTTCGCAGGTGTTTCTATCTAACGAGGCTTAAAGTTAATCTAATGCAGAGTAATTAGCGACATAAATCGTTCGACGACAGTCGATTAAAGGAGTTCTGCCAATACCGCTATTCTGGGACGCGATTTGTCTCGACGCTTATTAAAGTTATTTCCAGGGAGGTGTGCGTTAATTAATGGGGGCCATTTTCTCCTTTAAACCTCTTTGTGACGGCGGGAGATGAATTCATTTTTATTTTTGGGACCTCTTCCGAAATGGGGCGGGTGTTTTCGCTTACTTCGGACACTTTTCGAAAAATTAACGAATATATTGACCAAAAAAAATATTAGTTCATACAATATACATCGCTCATCACGAATGGATCAAAATGAGCTCGTTAGATTGCTTGTCATGATCTGGATGGGATATTATCTCTATTATGTCATTTCTCAACAACTGCCTGTGGAGTTTTGTACAACCCTCCCCCCTCCCTTTGTGGGCGTGGTGTTAACTGCCTTTATCCCTTATAGCATCGTTAAGAATGCAATCGCACTATTGATCATTTAAACGCATCTGGCTAAAGTTATGCAATTTAATCGAGCAAGCAAGGACGAACAATCTGTTGTATCAGGTTACCTAAATATCACACGGCATGATCAGGGCGTACTTTGATACGGCCTTTAATCGATTTATCTAAGGAATGATATGCGATATTGGTACAGAAATGTGGACGATTTCAGAATCGTCAGAAAACAGGAATCATATGCAGATGGGATTTGCTGTAAAACAGGGTTAGGGCCTGATCACATAGAAGTCGTCACCGTCAAAGTTACTCATATTGAAATATATTTAACCAATTACAAACCTCCAAATGAGATTGTTAAGGCCTGTGATTGGTTAAAAATATGTCAATATGAGTAGAGCTAACGCTGACGGATTCTATGTGAACAGGCCCTTATACAGATCTTGGCGGATTGCAAAAGGTCCTAGTATTATCCTTCATGTTTTACGATATCTTTTAATAATGATATGGAAATAGCTAAATTATGTAAGCTTAAAAAGTGGTCCAGTTAAATAATACTTGTGTGGACGTTCCCCAACGACAATTTATTTTCCCATTTCACTCGAGAACGTGGAAGATTTTCAAACAAAACTTTACGACATGCATTTATCCATGACCCTCTTGAAATGCCTACGGACATAAACTTTGTCTCTAAAGAAGCTTAAAAGGAACAACATACCAAAAGTAAAATATGAGCTAGTTTGTAGAAATGTTTTAGTATAAAGAAATTACATTACACATAGAAAACATTTTCTCGTGAAACAACACTTCTTCATTCACGGACACTTCGTCAAAACGTGGTCTCTAAAGAAAAAGAAAGAAGAAACAACAGATGATGCACAATTCCCATATGGGACTGACTTGATATTTCTATAAATAAGGGAATGAATTCACGTCAGTGAACAGCCAACCATGTAGAAAACTCAATATTCTACGATACTGAAGGTAATACATATAAAAAAAAAGTGTTTGTACACCTATATATACAGAGAAAGCTATTCACACACATACAGACACACATACACTATCTACCAATAAGTATTGGGACACCTGTGATAGAAAAGAAAAACAAAATATATTCATATTCAATAGTTGGTAGAACCTTCACAAGAGGCAATTACATCCTCAACCCTCCGGGACATGCTTTCCACAAATCCTTGTATGACGGTTAGTGGTTTTTCTTCCACTCGGCTTGGAAAAGACATGCAAGTTCCTTCACCGATTTTCGACGGTTGTTGCACTCTTTAATTCGGCGATCCAACTCGTCCCAGAGGTTCTCGATAGGGTTCAAGTCTGGGCTGTGGGTACGCCATTCCATTCGATTAACCCCATTGTCACCATACTAATCCATGGTGGACCTCGGAACATTACAGCTGACGTTGTCGTCCTGGAAGTAATATGGGTCCAACCGGTAAAACTGCCACAATGTAGGAAGTACACTGTCATCCAAAATAGCACAGTAGGCGTTGGCGTTGAGCTTACTATTAATTGGGACCAAGGATCCCACACCATACGAGGAGAAACATCCCCAGACCATAATTCCTCCTCCGCCGAGCTTTACTGTGGGCACAATGCATTCTCGCAGGAGGCGTTCTACAGGCAGACGCCAGACCCAGACCCTGCAATATGAACGATAGAGGGTAAACCTTAATTCATCGCTCCAGAGAACCCGTTTTCACTGATCTACGGTCCAATTTCGACGTGCTTTGCACCACACTAACCGAGTAACGCGGTTGGACTTTGTGATCAAAGGCTTGTGAGCGGCAGCACGATCATGAAATCCAAGCAGATGTGGTTCCTTACGATGGTATTCATCGAATGTGTATGTGTGTATAGTTTTAATTTTGTTTTTGTTTAAATTTTTTCTTATACTGGCTGAAGCTTTGGAAATGTATATCATATGTACTTTTTGTATAATTTGTTTTTGAATTCACCATTGCATTCGCTTTTATTCCTTTGGGAATATTAAAAATCAAGAAATCTTTGTTATAAAAAACAATGCCACACCTGAAGTTCCATAGAGGGAATCGTAGCATGCCTAGGTTTCAACGGTAGAAGGTCATATATTCGTTTACTTAACCAGATCGTAGTATTCTAAAGTGTGGAATAAAATTGGTAAAAGAAAGAGTGAAATATAAAAAAAACAGTTAAAAAGGGTGCTTTGTAACATATAAAAAATATTGAATTAACTGTAATTTTTAAGAAATTAATAAACATGGATTTGATACATTAATGCAAAAAGACCCCATTAAAATGAACATTTTTAAAATTTATTATTATTATTATTATTATTTTTACAAATATCATTTTGTAGTTCCCTATTCATTCAGAAAAATAATTAATTTGTCTTGATTTGAAAATCTATATATTCGATGAGATTCTAAAAGAAACCACTCCTGGATTTAATTTGCGTTTTCAAAACAATTCATTAAGAAAAAATGTTTTCATCCCTTTCCCACACTTGATATCCACCATACTTACGTTTCCCGAGGTGGAAAAGGGAATGCAGTAATGCTTTATAGTAATTCCTGTATCAAAGTTAAAAAAATTTTTAGTAAAATTACACGAGCAATTTCTAAAGTTGCCAATCACTGTCCACGCTTCAAAAGAAATACTCAGAATGTGATAATCTTGTGAGAGATGTTCTGTTAGATACATAAGAAATTTCATTTCGACTATATACCGGGTGATCCGAAAGTTACAATAAAATAAAAACTTCAGTAATTCAAAAAGTACAGAAAATTGCACGATGTGGTTTTCGCAGAAATGCACAAAAATACTCTTTTTTTTTAAGTAAAGTAAAATTTTTCTGCCAGAATAGTTACATTTGTCACCGACAGGTGGATCTTCAGTTGTGCGAGTAGTTTGTATAGTGATGCAGCCTAGGTCGCAACGCAGCTAAGATTAGAAATGTTTAATTTGATGGTTGTCATTCACGAGAATGGACATCACATGTGGCACGACAATCTGCAGAGTATCAAAGAGGATTCAGCAGTAACAATGTCACATGATGGCGAATAGCTTCTTTCAACTTGCCAATGACGTCGGTCGACCTCTGTACACTGCGACTTCAAGTGGCCCCATAACCAGTTGTCACAATGTGCCTTTGGTTCACCGGGGTCAGGAGACCTTGGTGGCCATTCATGCGGGAAAGAGCGACTGAGGAAACGGTCATCGTTAGATGTTGATTGCAGAAAGTGCTGGCAAATGCTGTGATGTGCGGGGGCGCTGCATCCTGCATGAACGTTGCATTATGGAGCATTTGCCTCTTTTGCAAGGAGGGAATGATGAAGCTCTCGCTCACCTGTGACAGAAGTAGTTTGAAATGCATCGCTGTGGACTTCCTCAAACAAAGCGGGGAATATAGTTATATCACCAGCTCCGGGACCACTACAACGCTTCCTGCCGGTGACAAATGTAACTATTTTGGCATTGAATTGTTTTTGTTATTAAAATAATCCCCGTGTCTTTCTGTACATTTCTGTGAAAACCGCATCGTTCTACTGTCTATACTTTCCAAAGTATCTAATTTTGACTTTTTTTTGTTACTTTTGGATAACCGGTATTTAGTTAAAACAGAAATGGGTACAAAAGTTCTCTTTAACTACTTCATTTGTTTGGCCATCATGCTCTCTCGAACTGCTACTGACTTGCATAGAGCAAATACACGGCGGAGAATTTTATGCCATTGTATTGATATTTTAAGACTCGTACATATAATTACGATACAGAAATCTGAAATTTTAAATATACGATATAGAGTACGTTTAAAAAATACAATAAAATTATCTAGTACACACCACATAGACACGCACACGTATACATATAAGACAATTGATTACTTTAACCCATCATACCAAACAACAGGCGATCAGTAATTTGATATATTTTGCGGTGAACACAATCTAAGTAACAGATAAAAATCACCCATTTACAAAATAACCAATTACAAGAGTTAGAAAAAATACTGTTTTTATCATGTTTTGTAATATTTCTATTTTTCGAAATTCTACATTTAATTTATGTGGGGTCAGTTGTTTTATTAATATAATTTTATATCTTAGTGGACTGTATAAGAATCCATTACCAAAAATATTTAATGTTCTTGTTTAAATGCAACTAATCAATCTTCTTACCTTTAAATAAAGGTAATACTGGAAAGGCTTACCTTTAATATCATCTGAATAATACTTGAATAATAAGTCAACACTAAAAAATTTAGCTCCATGCATGTATTCTTAAAATGCATTTAATAATTAACTCCAGTTTAACACATAACTGTTGAATTCATGACAGACTGAATAGCAATTCGGAATTAGGTTTTACAAAATGAATATTTGACTTCAAAATCTCAACAGCTTGAACAATAAACTGCACAGAATCGTTAACAAAAAAATAATAAACGGAATCGCATCCAACATAGCGATTTTTTAATTCTTACATGACATTGCTTAGAAATTCTACATTTAATTTATGTGGGGTCAGTTGAAATAGTAGAATATACACCACAACAGATTAAACATTTCTTAGCCATTTTCTTGCCATTACTCAGAATCGAATGTGCAACAACAACAGAATAAAAAACATTTTTTGCTTGCAGTAAAAAAACAAGTTACATAGTGATGACCAGACTATTACCAGAATTACTATTGACCAGAAACACAATTAGAATTCAAATTACAAACAATATGATGAATAAAATGAAACAATTATTGTAATATATTATTTAAAAATAAAAATAAAAATAGTAAATCTTTTATGAAGATTGAACAATGTATGAGGGAAAACTTAATATAGAAGCTAATCAAATATGCATCTATTTCAAGAAAAGTTGCATATAATGTTTGCTGAAAATAAATTTAATACTATAAAAGATAATCCTATTTTTTAAATATATTTTATAAAACCCACACATTTCTTTGCATGAATATAGTTGGAAGTCATGTAAATGCGCTATGTTTGCACCGTCGCTGAACATACGCTTTTATACTCAAACTTTCCGTGCAATTTTTCGTTCAAGATTTTAAAACTTTTTCCATCCTCTGAAAACAGAATTACTCACTTCTGAGAGATTTTTCAGTGACTCTCTTTTACTGATATTTTCTCTCCGAAAGATGGCATTAATAGAGACCGTGCGCGTGTTAACACCGTTTCAAAAGGCTTTCGAAGAAGAAAAATCATCTTTTTGAAATTTTTAAGGAGCTTTTACCGGCTCCAAAACAACATGTTTTGCACTGGAATGTTATCTGAAAGTAAAGAAAACTGCCGGATTTCCAGTAAATGTGAAAAATTAACATTAACTAGAGTATTCAGCTAATTAACTCGCATTTTTCGTAAAGCTAAATTACGTTGAAAATACTCAGACATAATGTACTACCGGAAGAAAAATTTCAAGCATACCGGCCTAGTTTAAAATCTTCTTAAAGTAATAGAAATAGAATATCTGTCAAGTGTGGTTCAGTAAACAATGGAAGAAGCCTGCTTTGAAAATGTTTGTTCACAGAGTTATGAATATATTTCAGGTCGAAAGAATTTCCATGGAAGAAGGTATTAAAAAATAAAACAATGTGCGAGTCTATTAATTTTACATCACCGTAACTTAAAATGACATAACTTTCGAAATTTTTCTTTGAATGACTGATCTTTCATGGCATACCTAACTCCCTTATTAAAAGATTTACGCGCTAAAAGTTATTGCGAATGCTTTCATGGAAAGCAATTTCAAAATTAAAAAAATGGTGGTTTAAATATAGAGGAGGATTCTCTGATAGCCTTTTACGAGCTAATTATGCAGAACACTTTTATGATAGTTATCTTCTATGCATGTATTTTTTTACTTGAAGTTATCTGTGCTTAAAATATGAGACAACCGCTAAAGTTAATTCACTGAGGTATTTGTCACTGGAGTTTTTCTGTTACTGCTATTACACATTTGTAAAATAAAAGTAACATTTGGGACATATACTTTGGTAATATATTTGCGCTCTTTTTCTACCGATGAAATTCAAAAGTACTACACATATTAACACCATCTTAATTTTATAATCTATATAATAACAGCTGAAGGTAAACAAATGTATGTTTGTGAGCAGACACGGGGACGGGCTAATCTCGCGAACCGAGCATAGCAGGATATCGCGACTGGTACCGATGTACGAGACGCGTGCACTGGTGTCATCTCAACTTTCAAAACTTTAAACATTTTTAATTATAAAATTAAAACCACCGAACTCAAAAGAAGCGGACAGCAGAAACAGATGACATTCCGGGTGGGCCAGCTCCTTTCTGTTTCACAAATTTCCACTATTTTCATGCATGCAAAATTAAACTTTTCCGCCCACCAATCGACAAATTTTTTATTCCCACGTGTTTTACAATTCTTCATCTTTAAGGATATACACATTTTTATAAAGTTAAAAATGTTTTTCATTGCAAACGAAGCTTTTTCCCCAAAGCAGTTTTCCGAATTTCCCGAAATCGACAATTTTGATGGACAAATATTTCGGTTTTCTGCACCAATTAATGTCAATTTTACGATGTATCGGCATTTGTTAGACGTTCAGCTTCCAAAATATACCAAATAAATTTAATTAAAAAAATGTTATCATTCTAAAAAAGCGTACATACAAAACTCACTTTTGGCATTTCCCGCGCTGATCGCCATAGTATCTTAATGTAACTGAATGGGGAGTTCGTAATTTTTCTACTTATTATTTTATTCAGTAATAATTCCAGCAAGATCGTGAAATTTGTTTCTAATTAATGAGCAACTGATGAGGATTCTTCCACCACCAATTTTGAATTCCTGAGAACTGTCTTTCTATTTTTTAAGCACTTTTTCACCTATGAGATTTAATATTTACATTCGGCCATGTTGCCAAAATGAAAAATTATTAGTTGAGAACGAGTCTGAGAACGAGTCATTTAATGATTGAAATCCAGAAATAATTTTAAAGTACCAGAAATAATTTTAGTTTTAGGAAATAAGAAATTAAAACTTTTAGAATTTTTTCTAATTGAATGAACTTTTTTGTTTAAAAAGCAAAATTTGAAAACGGACATTTGAAAGAATTATTTCAAGAGCCAAAAACCAAAATTTGAAAAAGAGAATTTTAAATAATTATTTCGTTTTTAAAAATTCTAATATATTTTTAAAAGTCATTAAACTGTTTTTAGTCTTTAAGAAATAAAACCATTTCATTTTAAATCGAAAAAGCAACACATCGGGTTGCCCCTCAGCTAGTCTATATATATAAAACAGTTCCGTAACTGACTGACTGACTGACTGACATACAATGCACAGACCAAACCACTGGACCTAAAGGGCTGAAATTTTGCATGGCGATTCTTCTCATAGTGTAGGGATGCTCTAAGAAACATTTTTGAAAAATTCTTCTCAGATCTTTTAAAATTAAATTTTTCAACTGATTTTGTACCATTCTTTAAAGTTTGCATTTAAAACAATAATTTGAGGGTTATAAAATTTACATCACGATAAAGATTATAAAAATTCCTTTAAAATGAAATCTTTTTCGAATCTTTACCTCCATTTTCTGATTTTTGGTTAATTTTTAAAGATTAATTTTCAGAATTTAATTTATTAAATGCTGATCACGTGGTTTCTTTTCTTTTTGTGATACTTTAAACTAATTTTGCGTCACGTGCCTAACAATGAAATAAATTAACAAAAAAAATATTTTGTTTTTCTTTCTAATGCGACAGAGGAAAGGACATTATCCAAAAAATATTAAAATACAGTAAAATAAATGTTCCTCAAACTGTACTATATTCTTTAGTATGTTCTATTAGATTTAATTTGAATATTTTCTTTTACACTATTCTGTCTATAAAAATATCCGTTACGATTTTTTTATAAATATATTTGTTCTTTTTCTGGCTATAATTACATACATTGACCGTTGTATTTATATTGAATGTACTCCGTAGCGAAGCACGGATATTCAGCTATTATACCTAGATGTGCAAGTATATATAGATGTGTACAAATTTATGAAATTTTTAAAAAATATATCCATTCGCTTAATAACCCAGACTGATAATTAAATCAGTGGAATGAAGACGTAATCATTTGATTTAATCTCCATAAATTTTAGCGAGATAACTGAGAAAGGATTGTCTATATCTAGTGAATCCGCCGTTTGGAAGCTGAGATCTGGCTGATGTTTCGGGAAAATCTTCTAGACATTTTGTTCAGCAGATTTTCCGCCATAAACATCAAATCAACCATGCAACAGTCTGGACTTTTTTCTTAACCATTATAAGCATTTTTGGAAAGCCCAAGGGATTTCATTCCGTAGAAATCTGTTTAAAATTTCCAGAAAAAGGGATTCTTGATTTCGGGAAAACAAATGATAGAAAAATTTAAAAAAAGATCTTCAGGATACACTTTTTGCCCATGCGAGGTAATTTCCTCTCTAGTCTTCCTTCTTACTGAATTCAATCCACTCTATTACCCCTTTAAAGCGATTAAAATCTAATTTAGCTTTCAAAATTGACACTATCCTAAAAATTTTTCCTAAAATGTCGCCAGTCTTGAATGTGTTACGTTATTTCACTGAATATTACATTTGGCTTTACCCTCTTTTTGTTAATTATTCAAAACTTTGCTCATCATTCTATAATATCACATTAAACAAAACGAAAGAATAACTTACCGGGTGATTTAGATACGGGCAGTTGTGCCTTGCGAGCAAATAGTAACCCCTTGAATTGGGATATCGCTCATAGGGTTGATAGTTGCCTTTGATTGGTTGTTTAGTAGAAGAACTCGCAACAAGGTTAAAACGCGATATTTACGGTGGAATATTAACACCATGGTACTGGTATGCAGATCTTTCTTAAGGGGACAAAGGACCTTGAAACTCGAATTTTTTAATTTTAAATTTTTAACTCTATATACAAAATGAGAGTAATTAATTTTCTTTTTTACTACATTGAAAACCCCTTATATTCAAATTAAGGAATTTTTTGCAGAAAAATGTCTGTTTTTCAATTTTTTCCCAAAAATGCTAACGTTGTTCAAAAGGCTCTATGTGCATTCTATATGAATTAAAATCCTTAAATTTTTTATTATAAGTTTACCATATGTATATAAATATAAATGTGCATTTAATTTTTTTTGTAAGAATTTAAATATTTTTTTTCTATTCTACCTGTTAATTTTTTATGTTTTTTGATGTTTTTCTTAATTTTATGTTCTATAAATTAAAAAAAATTTGAGATTTCAAAGAATTATGCACAGTTTTGGGACAAACACTTTAATTAACAATTCTGAGAAATTTGGAAGATATCTGAAGAAAATGAATACGCATGGAGCCTTTTGAAAAATTCTAGCATTTTTGAAGAATTTATTGATAAACAGGACTAATTTCTCCACAAAATACTTATTTCTGAATCCTAAGTATTTTCTGTGTAGTAGAAAAGAATATTAATCGTCCTCATGTGGTATACAGCATAAAATATTGAAAATCATAGAAGTATGAGACTGAAGGTCCCTTGTTCCCTTAAAAATTTGGTTGTGATAAATTTAGGTACGCTCATTTAAATTCCGGATTATTTCGAGCAATCTTTTGCAAATGCTGTTGGTTTATTGGTCAACGTATGTCATTTCATGAAAAATAACGAAATCTAGTGAAATTCTTAGTTTCTCAAAATAAACCCACAAAATAATTCTAAGTTTTTACACCGAAGTGAGGGTAAGGCATCATGAACAAACCATCAATTACATTTGACATGCAACAAAAACTTCAAACGTTGCGATAATCAGATCTGCAAGATGGTAGAACTTATACGAATCAGTATTATATAAATGACATCCTATGAATTGGTAATGCTGGGACAAACACAAACTTATTTTTAAGCACACTGATATTATTTTATTTTTCCATCAGCCAGTTACAATATAAAGTTCCTTGGAGGCCAAATTCAAAAGTGTTTATTATCACATAGAAATACCGCAAGGAAAAAAATTCTTTTCTAAAAATCCCGCTGTAATTCACAGAAATCTGTTTTGGATGTCCTGTCATTGACCATTTTTTAAAATTATTATTGTTGTTACTGCTATTATTACTAAAATTGCAAATGCAGTCTTTCAGCTATTTTATGAGAATCTAAAACTGAAAATTGTGTTTCAGCATACACTTGATCAAAAAAAAATTTTTATACTAGACAAACTTTTAAGAATCAAATAAAATTTTATGCCCACAAATGTTGAAATGGGAAAAAATATATGTTCCACTGTAGTAAAAATGATATTGGGCAATATATAAGGTGTCCGGGCTAAAAGCATCCAAAAGTTATGGCTTATTTTTAAGGAACTACCCATTAGAATTTTAAAAAATATATATTTAAATAGAATAAACATCTCACCAAATTTTTATATCAATAAATTTCAATGTGTGAACCTTTTGTAGCACAACAAACGTCTAAACGGTAATCCAGTTCTCTCCAAGGGACGAGTTACTCTCCGTAAGTTATTAGACTCTCCAAGTTATTAGACTCCAAGTTATTAGACTCCAAGTTATTAGACGAATTACTTGAATGATAGGCTTCTTCAACTCATCCACAGTTTCAATTTTTTTTATTAAACAAATTTTATTTTTATCTATATACATAAAACAGTTCCGTAACTGACTCATTCATTCACTGACTGACTGACTGACTGACATACAAAGCACAGACCAAACCGCTGGACCTAAAGGGCTGAAATTTTGCATGGCGATTCTTCTAATAGTGTAAGGGTGCACTAAGAAAGATTTTTCAAAAATTCTACTTAGATTTTTTAAAATTAAATTTTTAAGCTGTTTTTTTAAACTTTTTTTACGTTTGCATTTAAAATAATACATTGAGGGTTATAAAATTTATATCACGAGAAAGATCATAAAAATTCCTTTAAAATGACATCTTTTTCGAATCTTTACCTCCATTTTCTGATTTTTGGTGAATTTTTAAAGATTCATTTTTAGAATTTAATATATTAAATGCCGATCACGTGATTTCTTTTTCTGGTACTTTAAATAAAATTACGTCACGTGCGTAACAACTAAATAGACAAAAAAAAAATTTCTTGCTAATGCGGCAGACGATTGGACATTATTTTGTCTTTAAAAATATCCCTTACGATTTATTTATAAATATATATTTTTTTCTACATCAATTGTATACATTGATCGTCATATTTACTATATATATATATATATATATATATATATATATATTGGCATCAATTGCATACACTGACCGTTGTATTTAATTTGAATGTACTCCGTAGCCAAGCGCGGGTTTTCAGCTAGTATACACATATTTGTTTTGTTTATAAACTAATAACTCCCGATATGCTACGAAACACTTGGAGAGAACTGAATTACCGTTTAGACTTTTGTCGTGCTACAAAAGGTGCACACATCGAAATCTATTGATATTAAAACTTGGTGAGATGTTCTTTCTATTTAAATATTTTTTTTTAATTCTGAGGGGTAGTTCCTTAAAAATAAGCCATAACTTTTGAGTACTTTTAGGCCGGACACCCTGTATATCACAACGAAAATATAGCGTATATAAATTCAAACACACGTCTGCAATGTTTTTCCCTGTGGATTCTAGAAAAAATATTCAAAATTATACGTTACTTGTGTCTATTCAACAATTAAAGAAATGAATTAATTATTACTTATCCTCGGTATATTACTTATGAACACGCTCCCGCCAAATGCTTGTATCCTTTCTGCCGCTATATGGATATAAGTACAGTCTAACCTCCATATATCGAAGTAGCAAATTGCGCGAAAAAAATTCGATATACAGAAATTTCGATATATAGAATTGAGTTTAGTCTTATCATAATTCTCCTAAAAAAATAAATAAAGCTAATTTTCGTATACGAAATTCCATTTCTAATTTATATGTGAATCCCATTAAAGGAAAGTTAATAACTAAAAAATTAATTAATATGAAAGATTTATTGATTACTACATACCTTTAAAAAACAATAATGCTGACAGTGGTTACAATGATTACAGTTACATTCTTTTAAAAAAAACTACGAATATCTTGCTGAACAGTTAGTTTTGCGGAAAGTTCAAAGAAATGTTCGTCTTTATTCAGTCCACTAAAAACGTCATCAGGGACATTTTCCGCGAATTGAAGTCCACGACGTATTGTTTCTAATGCCAAAAATTGGGAGATTTTATTCTAAAGTGGAATAAAATCTCCCAATTTGTCTTGAAAAAAATTTCGACATACAGAGATTTTTTCGATATATAGAAACAATTTTTCTATGTAATGAACATGGAGATTTGCTAAGAGTTCGATATATAGAAAATTTCGATATAGGGAAGTTCGATATATGGAATTTCGACTGTAATATTAAAATTTATTCCATATTAATAAAAAAACTTTCGAAAACTATGTCAGTTAATAAGTAATACTGTCAACAACCAGAAAAAATAATGTCAGATTCCTTTCACCAATGGATTTTATACCAGTCGTCCATTTACTCAAGGTAAAGTGCCACCCACTGCACATAATGAGGAGTATTAAAATTTTCCATCTTACTTTCCAATGGCTTTGAGAAAAAAGGGGTCAGTATCAGAAATTAGATAAACTACTTGCGTCTAGTCAACAACAAAATAATAAACCGCATGAAAATACTTATATCTCGATAATCAATACCTTTCTCCATGTTTTAATGTTTTAGTAATAATATGAAAGAATGATCCTCCCGTTGTAAATATTTAAACAATGTGTATGTACCCTAGCTAAGTGTAGAGGGAGGGGTTGTTTTTATCTACAATTTTTACATCTAGACAAAGCATAAATATTTAACTTTTCGGGAAAACTTCATTACGAAATTATAAGACTTTTTTTTTGACTCAGCAGAACACTTAGCAAATTTTTAGTTCGTTCGTTTAGCTGAAATTTTTCTTCCTGACTGACACGGGATAAAATGGTCACCTTTTAAAAAGCCATCAAAATTTCAGAAGTTTTTCAGGAGAAAAAAAAAAGGTTCTCTGCCTAGCAACTTAAATTCTTTTTGTCAGTTTAAAAATATATTTAGCAGCATACATTTAGAACTTGAGTTGCTAAATTGACGCAATATCAGATAATGTATGATTAATGAGACAGTGTTATTATTAGACATGTATGATTCATCAGACAATGTATGATTAACGAGAATCAGATAATTATGCTATATTTTTAGTGACACACAACCGTGAGCTAACTAAACGAAAATAAAGGAAATGATTCAATACCTCCTTCAGAAGGGTAGACATTATTTCAAAAGCTTTTTAAATAATTTAACTCTCTTGTAAAACAAACGGTATGACATAACTGCAGCTAATTACCTTTTTTTAGAAGGAAAATACGTTTATGTTGTATGCTCCGAAAATGTTCAGAACAGATATTTAAAAAAAAAATTCATGCGTTTTAAATTTTTCATCACCATGATGATAAATGATGTATACCTTCTAATTTCCTTTTAACTGCTTATCCTTTGACATTTCTGTAATATTAAAGAGCAAGTACTTTTCACGTGTTTGGATGGGAAAGAAACTGGACGAAGCCTCATTTGCATGCGGACAAAAATTCGATAGGAGATATTTCTTTGATGTCCTATTTTTTTTTACCTTAATGTACCTTATTAATGTGGGCCACATCGATTAAATCAGAAGCGAAGTAAAGATGAGTTTTTAAATTTCCATGTTCCTCGGTTTTATGATACACTTAATTAATAGTGGTTAATCTTTCAGAGGAGGATGTTTATGTCGTATAATCAAAACTAACATCGTAGACTAATTATAACTCCGATAGCTATTAAGTTATGTATTGGGTGACTTATATCACGTAAAAGCCATTTAAAGTAATACCATTTGGAGTGACATATCTATAAACACTGGTTATAAAAAATTAAGGAAAAGTCACAAAAATAGAGATTAATCAAAAAGTTACGCGTAGAATTTAATGAAACTTATACACGTTGTACAATACATAGGTAGGTATAAAATAGCATAAAAAGAAATCGCCAGACAATTATGGTGTTATACAAACTAGCATATGTATACAATGAACAAATCGGATGTGTCAGTTTGGTATAGGAAAAGTACCTTTAATACGGCGCATGATCCCCCCGAGAAGCAATACAGCACATACAGCGATGTGTGATGCTGTCAATTATGCGGTCTATGAGTTCGGAAGGAAGTGAGAGCCATTGCTCTTGCAAAGCAGTTGAAAGCGTGGCTAGGGTCCTTTGAGGAGGATTGAGAGCAGCTATACGTCGCCCTAAAGCGTCACAAACATGCTCGATAGGATTCAGGTCCGGTGATCGAGCTGGCCACTCCATGCGCTGAATTGTTTCCTGCTCAAGATAAGAGTCCATGATGCGAGCCCTGTGCGGTCTCGCGTTATCGTCCTGTAGCACGTAAACATCACCTATTGCCACGGCATAAGGGCGCAAAGCATCAAGGATGTCATCTCTATAGGTGTGATCATTCACATTTCCACGGGGAAAGACATGGAGGTCTGTGCGTCCACCCAAAGAGAAACCACCTTAAACACAGACACTGCCCTATGAACCACAGACCTACTCACATTTAGCCATCTGGCCACTTCTGTCTGAATTTGTCCTTCCTATAGTCTCCCAATAGCTCGCCATCGCAGTTTTTCGGTCAAATGATGCCTGGAGGTCATTTTTACAACTTGACTATGCCAGATATCTAATCTCAGCCTCGCAGCGACAATTACCGCCTTGCTCTGAGACATGCAGTTTTGTGCTCCTCGCAAATGACGTATTCCGACTGCAGCGCTACTATTTTGCATAATGTAGTATTGTTCAGCACCTTTTACTTAACAACACATTCAAATTTTAAATAGATTGGTCTTGTTTTGAACGTGCAATCCCTCTTTTTGTGATCTTTACTTAATTTTTGATAATTAGTGTATATAAAACAGTTGCGTAACTGACTGACTGACTGACTGACTGACAGATAACGCGCAGACCAAACCGCTGGATCTAAAGTGTTGAAATTTTGCATGGCGATTCTTCTTATAATGTAAGGGTGCACTAAAAAATATTTTTTAAAAATCCTTCTTAGATTTTTTTAAAATTAAAATTTTAAGGTGTCTTTGTAACATTCTTTAAATTTTGCATTTAAAATAATAATGAGGGTTATAAAATTTATATCAAGAGAAAGATCATAAAAATTCCTTTAAAATGAAATCTCTTTCTAATCTGTACCTCCATTTTCTGATTTTTGGTGAATGTTTAAAAATCAATTTTTAGAATTTAATTTATTAAATGCTGATCACGTGGTTTCTTTTCTTTTTGTGATACTTTAAAATAATTTTGCGTCACGTGCAAAACAACGAAATAAATTGACAATTTTTTTTTCTTTCTAATGTGGCAGACGACTGGACATTATCCAAAAAATATTATAATACAGTAAAAGAAGTTTACTTAAACTGTACTATGTTAACTGTACTATATTCTTTAGTATGTTCTATTAGATTTAATTCTAACATTTTCTTCTACATTATTTTGTAAATAAAAATATCCGTTGCGATTTTTTTATAAATATATATATATATATATATATATATATATATATTTGGCATTAATTGCATAAATTGACCGTTGTATTTATTATAAATGTATTTTTTTTGTTTTTTGGGCATTAACTGCATACATTGACTGTTGTATTTAATTTCAATATACTCCGTAGCGAAGCACAGGTATTCAGCTAGTATTAAATAAGAGCCATTAAATAAAACATATTATAATGACTGGCGAAATTTTCAAGTGGAAATTATAACGTTCAATTCAATATACAAATTTAACCCATAGAATCTTAAAATCAGTATTTTACACATTTTAGTTGTTTGCAAAAGATAAAGCTTTAGAATCTTTCCTGCCTCCATTTGTTTTTCTTTCTTTAAACAGTTTTACAGATATTGCGGGCCCGAGGTAGGCTATCGGCAAAGCATCGGCTTTCGGTACTGAGGGTGGTGGATCGAATCCCGACAAACGCCCTTAAATACCTTCGTGTCTAGACCGGATATGGGTACGTTAAATCCGTTGACCGGAAAGTCCTTCTATGAAGTCAAAGAGGGTGGCAGAAAGTACGATCCCGCAAGATGTCGCTCCTGGGGATTCTCGGTAAAAATTGAGGTGGCACTTAGCCAAGTCGGACTCCGACCTTTGCTATTCAAACTGGAGCCGCACTACTGAGCCTGAAGGTTATATGGACCTGGTCTGGCACTTCCGGACAGAGGGCATTAGGAACAACAACAACAACAACAATAGACATCGCACTGTAAAAATAAAACGCTGATTTATGTATATTCCAAAAATTGAAGTACTCCTGGGATAAAAAAAGTACCCGGAATGGTGGCATAAAACAAAAGTTATCAATTTATTGCATCTCCTTCAAAGTAATCTTGTCCGTCTGCAACGCACTTCTGCCAACATTTTTTTTTCAATTATCAAAACATGCATTAAAGTCGTTATTGCGAAACCCCTGCAGAATTCGTAGCGAATTTTCTTTTATCGAATGTGCTCAATTTTCTTTTATGAATGTGCTTCGGTGACCACGAAGAGGCAATTTCAACCATGGAAATAAGAAAAGTCACACGGTGTCATATCAGGTGAATACGGGGCTTGTGGAGCGTTATTTGTTTAATGTTTGGTTAAAAACTCACGAATAATAATTGCACTGTGAGAAGACGCATTATCGTGGCGCAAAACCTACGAGTTTTCCCACCACATTTCAGGCCGTTTTCGACGAATTGCTTCACGCAAACCGCGCAAAACGCTCTAATAATAATATTTATTTGACTGTCTGGCCAGTTGGTACAAATTCATAACGCACAACACCACGACAATCAAAGAAAACAGTCAACATTACCTTGATTTTTGAGCGACTTTGAAATGGTCTTTTCGATCTTGCTTCACCTTTCAAGAGCCATTCAATATTGATCGTTGAGCTGTTTCTGTATCAAAATCGTACATCCAAGTTTCATTCAGGTAATAATGCGTTGTAGAAGGGAATCGCCTTGAGAAAGCCTCTCTCGGGCAACGTGAGCACGTTGTTGTTTTCACAAGAAATTCAAAGTTCTTGGAACAACTCGAGAAGCGACGCGTCGCAACCCTAAATGATCTTTTAAAATTGCTTGACAGGAACCAAATGATATAGGAACTTGTTCAATAATGTCTCTTATTAGCGCCCTTTACACGTACGCTTTTCCCTGCGTGTAACCACAATCCCGCGCGATTGAGTGCACGTGTGAAAGTGTCGGAGAGGAAAGGAAAGCTGCTTTGGAGCGTACTGCAAGTGTTCCTACGCGCAATCCCGTACGCTCCAAGCACTTGAGAAAGAGCGGACGTGTAAAGGGTGCTATTGTCAAACGACGATCACCAAGCACCAATTCTCTGACCTTATCGATATCTCGATCATCAATCGAAGTGGATCGTTCCACCAGATCGCGGATCATATACGACGGATTCTCTACCATCTTCAAACTTTTTATACCAATCAAATACTGTTTTTGATAAACAGTCATCTTCAAAACCTTTTTGCAACATTTCAAATGCATTTGTAGCAGAAATTTCATCTAGAAAAAAAAAATTTAATGCATGTTCTTTGCTCAATAATATTCACCATTTCGGAAAATCAACATAGTGAAAATTCTTGTCTCATTAAAAATAAATTTATTTTCAGAGGGTAAAATGAAATAAACTCCTGACTATTGCCATATGTTTATAGAAGTCGTAAAAATGTTTTATAAAAGTTTGCACATGATATCTACTATAGATGGATTTTAAATGACGCATTCCGTGTACTTTTTGATTCCTAAAGGGTACGAAAACATGTTTAAGTTACAAAAGTGGGTACTAAAACAGGTAAATTCGCTACCCAGAAATATTAACCCTGAAACATGGAACTTTCTTCAACTGAAGTGGGATTTCATTTTTATAGTGTGGCGTGGTTGATTTGTAGGTATTTTTGTTACCAGGCATAAATTGCGGTATTTCTTGGTTCTTTAACCATAGAATTACAAACTACATCAAACACAGGATTGATATTTATTAACAAATAACTAAATCATCCCATTTCAGAGTATTTTATCAATGAAAATGAAAGCCAGAAAACATGTTCTGCTACATTTGATCAGAAATGTTCGAACTCGAAAAATTCAGAAACGCAAAGTGATAGCAATAACACCTTAGTACGAATAATATCAAAATCTAAATATTCGTATTCAGTCACACATCACAGTGTAAGGGCTCTTCAGTACATAAATTATTTGCCCCCAGAGTGGGAAATATGCACATCTTGCGAAGGAGGTAGACAATAATGATGAATGAGAAGAAAAATAATTGAATAATATTCAGATCACTATATATGAGATAATAGAAGCATATACAATGGAACCTCGATCTATCGTTTTTCAAGCAATGGCCGATAAAGATTTTTCAATTACACTGAACGATAAATTCGGGAAAACTCTGGAAGCGAGAACCTGACAGAGCAATAGTAAAATCGGGACAGGTTGATATAAACGACACATACAGGAAAACGATGATTCGAGGAGCGATCGATCGAGATCCCACTGTAGTTGCAAAACTGCAGATTTACTTCATGTTGATGTTATAAGAGGTATCTACTTTACAGTATTTTATTTTCCTTGTATGATACCTCCAGATGTTTAATGTTACATAATTATTTCAGTGTATGGTTAAGGAGTACAAATAAATAAATATAAAAAGTAATTAGTAATTCAATACTTAATATTATTAGCTAAATATGATAGATATTTAATTACACACAAAATAAATATTATATGGTGTGTAGTAATTGAATTTGATAGGAATTTAATTACTAGACACCATGGATGTCATCGAAGAATTTGATAAAATTTGAGTATTCCTAAGAATTTAAAACTGCATAGAAACATATAAGGTTAAAATATTTAGATACCTTAAGGTTTCATCATTAGCAAATTAATATTGGTGATAGTTAATCCAGAAAATTCTATTTCAGAATAAAACATATTACTCGAAAACTCTTTCAAATGTTGGAATTCAGATTTTAAAAAAACATTGTCATAAATGCAAATTAAAATATTTTTACGCTATATTTCATATTTTTAGGGCATAATTGTATCTGTTTCACGACTCTTTTGAACACTTCGTCATATAGCAAAAAACATAATTTATTTTCATCTGCTTATTAAGTTGCCTTTTTACACAATCTAATTATTTCGGTCTCTTTTTTTACAAAGAAGAAGCGATATACAGCATTAAAAATTTCATTGATTCGTGTCTTTGAATATTTGTCGTTTGAAAGGGAAAATGAGAAAGATTTTTAAGTCATGGAACTAATTTGGGGAGGCAAAATCGTAAAAGATTCACCCATGGAAATGAAAACCCGAACATAATTTCATCCTTCATTATCATAAAGAAAGTAATTTACTTGACATGCAATCCACCGTTTAAATATTCTGTCTCAAACGCAATAGTCATCGTAGGTGCAGGGGATATATCATTGTTTTAATAGCTTAAAAATATATATTTGAGTCTATTTATTGTTTATCTCATTGGTTTAATAATTTTTGGTTTTCGATACTTTATTTTAAGTATACAAATGTTACACCATGCGTTAACTTGTATCTGTAGATATGCTGACGAAGGGTTTGAAGCCAACCGTAACATTTTTATGATTTTACGAGGATATATTCTCAGTGTATTTTCCTTTTTATTCAATTTTTACACGAAAGACCCCGGTCTGAGAGATTTAAGATTACAAATACAGGATTTAATGATAATTAGACCACCCGTCACCCGCTTTCTTGCGGTTATAAAAAATTCAAGCTAATTTGAACGTTACAACAAAATGAATATTTCATTTTTACACATTACAGAGAAATTATAAGAGTAAACTAGTTTGGTGTAAACAAAACAAGATTCCCTTTCCATCCGACAGATGATAGCAATTAAATGAGTCTTTCGTCTAAACGTAATGATGAGCAAACAGCGAAATATGATTAAAACTGGTTTGAGTAGCTTCGTTGGGCGTCATTTTACATATTGAAGCAGTTTCTAAGCAAGTGAAGCAAACTTTAAACTTAGTTTTTGTATTAAGTATGATTATTAAATGGTATATTTATAAATTGATATTACTTGGTACTATTTTATTAAACTTGTTGTATTATGTTTTACCCGTATCATATATTATGTTTTTACCCAAATTACGTTTTACCCCTATCAGGTACCACATTCGTACCATTATGCAATTTTGGACATCTTTTTGTGGTTTTTGGATAAACACAGAGATATAAATTTACCTAGGTAAACAAATGGAATATTATAAGATGTACCTTCATTTAATTAAACAGAAGTTTTTACGCCCGAAAGTAGAAATATAATATACATTATACAACACTACATACAAATTTTGCATGTACAAAACTTATTCGGGATATGAAACTGCATTTTGTGTCTGCGAAAGTATAAATTAAGGAACCCATTTTCTACTTTTAGTTCGCATCTCTGCAGAGTCATGAAAATCTCCATTCTTGAGTATGCACCTAATTACAATCACCCTTTTCCTTGCTCAACACAGAATTCAATTTTCAGCCAAGATGATTACGAGACGTTTCCTATATGCTTTTCTCTGTTTCATATTTCAGTGGCTAATGAATATGGCTGTTTGAAACTTTCTTTCATAAAAACGAAAGAATCTCAGACTTAGTATAAACAAGTTTAAAACTATTTTTGTATTTAAGTATATTTGAATTTAAAAAGCAACAAACATTATTTAAATTTGTAGCAAACATTAAAATTCTTTACTCGTTACTTTACTAAAAATTTTTGTTAGTCTAAATATCGAATAAAAAAATTAGTTAGTATATATATGATTATATAAATATTACTTAGATTTTTTAAGATTATGTAAAACATAAGGGCGGAAAACTTTTGATAATTTAGAATTTCGTAGAACTTATTTTTCGTATTATTTTACAGGTATAAACCCTTTAATGTGTCTGTGGTAAAGACTTGAATGTTCTCTAACTTTATATATATATATATATATATATATATATATATATATATATATATATATATATATATATATATATATATATATGTATGTATATATTGGTAAATTATCTCATCTGTCACCCAAATGAGTAACAAATACGACGCATCTGTAACGTTAATAGTAAGTTAGTTATTAGTAAGAAAACTAAACTAATATGAGTAAAAATCTTTCGAACATTCGGTGATATATTTGGGGTCAAACCATAGGGAAAAAATATTAAAATAGTCGCAAATATTGCAACTGTTGTGACTTGTTTTAAGAACCAAAATAGTTTTTATTTTATTTATTTATTTAGAAGGTTGCTGACGAATGTGTATTTGTAGGAGAATTTTTTTTATTGGATTTGCTCTTATTTGACACGTTTAGTTGATTTAGTTGACTTAGTTGACTTAGGATAATTGAGGGCGCTAACTTAAATTGGATTATTACAATAAAATGTGATGCTAATTTTTTAATTTATTTTTCAATTTCTTATAATTTTTTTAATAAAAGTTAACGGTCAATTTAAAAAAAAATTCTTAAATGAGACATAGTTTATAATAACGTTTATGAAAAGGATATCAAATATACACAGCACAAGTTGAAAATCAGTGTTTGCTCCAAAGCAAGTTAAAATTTCGTCCTAGTTGGCTGCATTTCATCTATAACGCTCAATCACTGTAAAACGAAACACAAAAAATATATGTTGTATATAATCAGTATAAAGTTACTTATACTAAAGTCCAGGGTCTGTGGCGACCCGGTGGTAGCTCGTTGGGCTTTGGACGAAGATTGGTCAGTTCGAATTCTGACGAGTGCCATTAAATGCCTTCGTGTCTAGGCCGGATGTAGGCACGTTAAATCCGTATACCGGAAAGTCCTTCATGTGGTCAGAGGGATAGGGCAAGTTACGATCCATCCAGATGTCGCCCTTGCAGGTGATCGGTCAAAACTGTGGTAGTACCAGAGGGTAATATTGACTGACCTGTATGGTACTCCCAGTTAAGGGGTAATCGGCAATTTTCTGGGTATATTGTGCATGAATGACAAGTTCCTCTGCATTAACCTTTTCCTTACGGGGTTGGGATAGCATGTATCCCAAGAATACGGGCCCAAGAATATATATATATATATATATATATATATATATATATATATATATAATATATATATATATATATATATATATATATATTATATATATATATATATATAATATATATATATATATATATATATATATATATATATATATATATATATATATATATATATATATATATATATATATATATATATATATATATATATATATATATATATATTTATATTTATATAATATATATATTTATATATATATATATGATATATATATATATATATTATATATATATATATATATATATATATATATATTATATATATATATATATATATATATATATATTATATATTATATATATATATATATATACATATAAATATATATATATATATGTATATTATATATATATATATAATATATATATATATATATATATATATATATATATATTTATATATATATATATATAATATACATATAAATATATATATATATATATATAATATGATCCCGTATAAAATGACCCCGTAGGCTAAAGGTTAAAAAAATAGATGTCGGTCACTAATTATATATTGTACTATATTAAAACTTAAGAATGAATTTGTATTTTTGAAATTTCTTATTTTCGGGATTATTGTTTTTGGGATGAATCCCACTGAAAAGTATTAATAGGGATACTTATGATGGAGAAATTGCCATCTAACTTTCTTTTTGAAAACCTGTTTTAAACTGATAACAGAGCAACAATCCAAATGATTGTTATTAAAATAATCAAATATTAGATTTCTGAGCTTATCTAAAAATAGACAGGTAACATTCCTTTTAAACCTGACTGAATGAAATACGTAAGCTACCAACGAAATTTTATTAATTGCGTATAAGATTATCTATTTTGAGATTATGTAAGCAGAATAGTTAATGCTCTTCGAGAATATATTTGAAAGATTCACTACTTCCAATGTACATTTCCAATAAACTCATCAAGAAAACTCAAATATTATTAAACATAATTAATTAGATTAAAGCCTACATTTAAAATATGCAGTACACGATGATATTTCGATGTCTACTCGGTTTAAGTAATTTCTTTAGCTGGCCGTCGGACGGGTTTGTAACCAGTTGCGCCGTGTGCGTGGCTCCATTCAATTACATAGGTTGCGACTCATCACGGACTGTTTTGTGATTTGAGTCAGTTATCAGTTTCTTTTGAGTTGCTCCGTGTGCAGACGGCCTTAGCCTGAACTACATCTTCTATAAGATAATTCTGCTTGGAACTAAACCACACCCGTAAACATTTTACTCATCCACTATTCATAGGTAATGCAGAGTTTAATCTCATGCACAAAAGGTTTATTTAATATACGATCGTTTTGGAGTGATTTAAACAAATATCTGATTCCATTCATGTAGTGAAAATTCAAATAATTTTAAAGTAGTTTTTCATCACTATATTTGGAAGAAGTTGCTTTGAGTTTCTTAAGGCGATTGCCTACGTTCCAATTAATACGGGGCCAGTGAGCTTTCAAAACGCGTAGTTAAGTGAGTATATCTACACAGTGCTAATCAGAGTGTACAGAGTATGAATTAAAAATTTCCTGCGTTCGTACTTTTAACCATGGTGAGTCATTTTCATGTGTTGCATTATATCTTAAGTTAACAAGTCATAAACTTGAATTTATATACAATTATTTTTAATTTTATTTTCTTAATTTTCAAAAATTCATGTACTCTGTATGTATGAAAAGTTCCATGTGCATTTTTAATCATGAGTATGAAAAGTAAATATCAGAAAATGTAATTGCAGATGTCATTGCGTAACATATCGCACAAAGTTGTATGGATCTAGGTATTTTTAAAGAAAAAAATATGTTTAATTGAATTTTATTCATAGCTTCTGTGAATATTTACAATATTGCATAAGATTGATTCTTAGTTATAGATTATATCTTCCTGCCTTGCAAGGAAATAAATGATCACTGGATATTATAAACGTTTAATACGTGTTTTTAAAATAATATACTTTTAATAACTGGAAGTTGCTTTATATAAATCGGAAAAAAATTTCATGAGGTTATTTGAATCTATTTTCTTCTGTCTTGATTATTTCCTCCAGCTTGTTTTATTTTGTCTTTCAGGCTGTATACTTTTAAACAATTTTTTTTATGTTACAGTGATTATTTAGCACATAAAAATATATTTCATAGAGAGATAACTAAGACTCTTATAACTTTGCATGGTGGTATCAAGCTACAACGGGAAGAACATATAATTATTATCTAGTTAGTCAAATCTTATTTCAATGAAGCTCCTATTATGTTCAAAAGTTAGGTTGCACTAACTTTTACAAATCTGCAGAACCTGGATTTAAAATATGATAAAACTCGGAGTTCACATTAATGAATAACTTAACGTTACCTTGCAAATATTCACCCCCACGTTTATAATGTTTTCCGAGTAGGAGATAACTAGTAGCGGTTCTTAAAATAATTACAGTGAGCAACGATTTTACACTACTTATATTAATCATTGTAATTTTCGATTAACTGAATGCACTGGAAAAGCAGTCACTTTTTGATTGATCTGATATTTTGTTATCGATCTGGACATTAATTTTTTTAAATCAATCCATTGCTTATGTTTAATGTATTTAAATCCCAAATTTCGGTTTCTTTATTTCAATATATTTTAATTTCAAATGTCCGGGCGTAAGACATTTTCTAAAGATGTCATTAAAATAAATCTAGACATTTGACAGCTGGGAAAATGTGCAGCGGTCGCTGTCAAAAACCTCATGCGGCTTTTATCTGAAATAAATATTACAACAAAAGAAAATCCAGGCCATCATCACGCATCATAAATAAATCGTTTCGTATATGTAAACTGCGCGAATGAACATATTTCAAGCTTTTGTTCAAAGATCCGGTTTGCATTTATATTGAGGTAAATTTCTGCACAGCGTTAGAATAAATTTCAAAGACTACTTATTTTAACGCAACGCGATGTGATTGTCGGTTCATTTAGTTGAAAATTATCAAACGATGCTCTTTCAAGAGTATGAAAATGCGTTTTAATTAATTTTAAGAAACGCTTAGTATTTTTTTGTTTGTTTTGGGCGAATAAAAGTGTGAAAATAGTTAAAAGGCATTTATAAGGAGAATTTTAATAGTGAACATTAGATTTAAAGGGCAATCCTTTCTGAAGGAAAACTCTTGTTGATTTAGTGCCAAAAATATTAAATGAACTAACCTAAACCAAAAATATATGTGCATAAATATTCTAAAAATTTATCTAACCTGAACAGTGTATCTTTTTTACTGTAAATCGAAATATTTATTCTGACGAATGTTTCAACCATAAGCTTTTAATTATTTTTTTATAAAACTCTTTCCAGAAATTGGATTCGATGTATTGAATGGAGATAGCCCACTTATTTCTCCAAGAATGATCCCTGACGGCATGGTGTCCCAGTTCGCAAGAACAGCGAGCGGGCCAGTGAACTGAAAGTCTCTTGTTCGATACTCGTCGCTGACAAAATCCACCGCCGTGTACGCTAATGGCGTTTGGTGCACGACAAATTTGTCGTGGCTGCAATGTTCTCCAAGTTCTCAAAATTTACCTTTGGAAGTGCGGGGTCAAATGTACCAGTCTTGTCACTTGACTCGATTCAAAATTACGGGACCGGTCCGTTAGCCAAGTCGGACTCAGACCCTTATGCTCACTTAAAACAGGAGCCGCATCACTCAGCCCAATAGCCTATAATGGCCTTGATCTGATGTTATTGTTGGTGAAGGGGCACAGAAACAACAACAACAATGCTCCCTGAAGCGTTCACAAACCAAGTAACGTTCGATAACAGCAACTATGTGTCTGTCTACCTGTTTTATATCATCAGAGTTTTCAACATTGCTATTCCAACATACAGAACTGACTTTTAACAGGGCCTCAACAGCACGCTGCCCTCCGCCAATGAATCATCCTGCCCTAATTTCTTTTCTGAAACACACCGATCTGTTTGGGTCAATTTCATCCAGTTTGCATTGCTTATTTGCTGCATTTTATCACTTTTTTTTTTCTATCACTATTCTTATCATAATTATATTTGACTCATTTTATCAATTTCGTAAATCACAGCTTTATCACCTTTTTCAGTCAATACTTTTATCACCTATACCCGTCTCTTAATCATCTACGTAACGTACTACCTTTGTATATGTAATATTCTGCTCTTGCCTTGCGTTTGGAAGCCTGTCCGTTCTGGACCTTCCGCTAACAATTCTAAACCAACCAACCAATCAATTAACACGCTGCCATAAATCTGTACAAAACTAATCTCCATTGCTGGTAACTATTCTCCCAGTTTTCCTGTAATTCAATCACCTAATCCCTTCTACTTATCCGCTTCTAATCTATTGAAATGTGACGTCAAACTGTGACAAGAAATAATAGATATTAACGTCAAATTTAAGTTACAGGGTTTTCGTGGTATTTTAACTATAATATAATTTTTAAGCAGAAAAGATTTGTTACTTTATAATATAACCACTCACTTTTTGAGGTATATATAGACTTCAAAAAATTGTTTTAAATAAAACTTAAACTGCAGGATAGCAACTCATTCTAAACGCAGTAAATAAGAAAATAAAGTGTGACATGGAACTCGACTTTTGTGATTATTTTGATTATTATACTGTTTTACCTCTAAAAAAATTCTTTTCTGATTTCATAA
The DNA here is from genome assembly GCA_907164885.2 of Dolomedes plantarius. Classification (NCBI taxonomy): domain Eukaryota; kingdom Metazoa; phylum Arthropoda; class Arachnida; order Araneae; family Dolomedidae; genus Dolomedes; species Dolomedes plantarius. The sequence continues at coordinate 48,166,124 of OU015491.1, read as the reverse complement.
TTTCGAAACAACATTCATTCGGTTCCATGCCCATTTATAAGTGTATTTATTTTATTTTGTAAATCTTAAATTGTCTATGTGCTGAAAATCCTTCGTGTGGTTTTTCGTAACGGTTTTCCTGGAAGAAGGGAATGTACCTCCCGTAGGCAATTAAGTGTGACCTGTAACAGTACGGATAGTACACAAGGTCATTTGCACAAGAAGGGAGAATTACTTGCCACCTTCTCAGTCATTCAGGGGACATAGTTCCTCCATAGAAACGTCCCAGCAACCATCTTTTAACCAATCATATAGCTGAAAGGTGTTAATTGTCCTAGATCATTTTCTGACCTCTGCGTTTTCGGTGCTGGGAAGTTTTAACGGTTTTTTGAGCAGTTGGAGAAAAAGCCGCGACTCAGATATTTCTCGAGGTTATCCGATCTTCAACCCTATTCGCCATTTTTTATGCTGTGGTATCTCCATTTCTGGTCTGCTTTTGGACCAAGTTTAGTAAAACAATGAGACCAGATCATCAGTCTACAATGAGGGTGGTGGTAAGTAATAATAATTTGTAATATATTTTATCAGGTGAGACCACAGAGTAATTAATATATGTAGCTAGGTTTTATTATGTGTTTAAATACTTTCTTAATGTATGTAGATAATTATTATGTTGTTTCTGTGCAAATTGTAACTAACGATAAAAATAATTTTAAATAAGAAGAGAAATTAAATACTAATATTATTTATTTAAATTGAGTTTGTTTTTTCTAATTATCTTAGACATGTGTACGAATGTGTTTTCTCCAATTAACAATTTTAAAAAGTGCCACTATACGATCATCTATTTTATTACATGTTTTAATTCCACATAATATAAAGTCCCTTCATTGTAAAATCTACCATCTAGGTAACTGTCTCATTTGTCGTGTATAACACTCGAACTATGTATTACCCTCCAGAATATAAATCGGGTGATGGCCGAATGTCTAGGGCGCTGGAAATTGGAACCAGAGTCTATTGGTTCGAGTCCCACTGTTGGCATGGATGTTTTCAGCCTTTCAGAACCGGCTTTAAGCAGTAGGTCTCGGTCTAATTAACTCTCGTGTAGCAAAAGGTGGCCGTAGCGCTGTCAACCAACTAAACTTTCAGCGTGAAATAAGAATGCATAATTGCATAACTTTAAAAATAGTTAGTCTGTAAGTTATTACAGAATAAAACACAACTCATTATCTAAAATACGGTCCATAATACAGTCTGTCTGGGGTAAATGTTCTTAGGATATGTGCCTAGTTCCTCAGTGGTAACTGAATAATGTCAATTTCTTCTTGAGCACTGACAAGTCACTTCATAAAAAATAATGATAAATAATTCATCGCAATATTCAAAGTATTAATAAAGCGAATAGATTCAGTATTTTATTGTTTTCTCAATTATTATTTAGTATGTTTTATTAAATTATTATTATTATTGTTATATTTAAAATCCATACCTTTGTAATGTTAAAATTAGCTTCTATTTTCCGTATAGCCTACGATTTTTGTTCTGGCGTATCGATTTATGGCGAAATAGAACTGAACAATGAAAAATAAGGAAAAGTAACCACACTAACACACGAAACGAATGAAATGACAATTAATTGCTGAATTTCTTTCATACTATTTTTTAATAACTCAAAGAATTACCTGACAGTTTTTAGCATTAACAGTTCAGAAGACGCTAATAAACTTCCACAGGGAAGCATAACTGCTTATTTTCTTTTCCTACTTGCAGAACATACATATTCAAATAAGATTTTTCATTGTGTGATCAATAAATGTATTTACAAATGTAACGGCGGAGCGACGTAATTCATGTTCTTCCTTTAAAGACCTTGTACGCACATACATTGATATAAATTTCTATCTGCTTTAGAATAAATTTTCATTTTATATTTAAGGGCACATGGGTGTGATTCTTCTCCTTTTTACGAGAGATGTATCTTTTGCATAAAAAACTTCAGATGCGCCAAAACATAACTTCTGTTTTGAAAGCTATTCTTTATTGAAATGAATGCCGTAGAAGATATTTTAAGATAAGGTTTATGCCTTAGAGTAAAATATTACTCAAACAACACTTATGTAAAAGAATATGAATGCTTATATACTTAAACATATACAGGGTGTTTAAAAAGAATCACCCGATTTGAAATGAGTATATTATGAAAAATATTAAACATTGAAATTTAAAATTAATTTTTCTTTACATGGCTAATCATAAAGTTTTTTTTTACAAAAAAAATTAAAGGTGCTCAATATTCCCACTTTTAGATGCATGACATAAGTCTATAAGGTAGACAAATTGGTTCCAAACTTTTGCGAGCATGTCTGCATACACTGCTTCCATGGCTGTTATGCGTTCACAGACAACACGTGTCTTGGAATTGTTTATACCATCGCCTATTGCTCTATGCTCTAAGTTAGGAACTTCAATCTGCCAGGGTTTTGTCGACCAAAATCACGCTGAATAGTTGTTAGGGACTCACACTTCGAAAAGCGTAGACACAAAATGATTTCTGTTGTGCAGTCGCTATCTTTACAAACATTGAAGTGGCGGGCGAAGGAAGAGCGTTAGCGCTACTTGTCGGCAACTGCGTGAAACTCGAAATTTCTCTCTTTCTTCCTATACATTATTTGATCAAAACGGATTAAAAGATGAATAGTTATGATTTTTTTAAATCGGGTGAAGGGTGTTTCAAGATTCTTCTTGAAACACCCTGTATTCTCCGTGTATACCTTCATCGATACAACACCATATATCAATAAATATACTAACATTACTTGACCACAATATTTAAATCACTGGTTGTAACCACACCACAGAATAAGGACTCTATGAAAATAATATGTATAGTGCCTTCCTCTTTTTTGGACTTAGATTTAGCTGTTAAGAGGAATTCTATAAGAGTTTTCAGAGGGACATTCGTGTATAAATCGCTGATCAATGCTAGACATCTCAGTTACACCGAGAAAAACATTTTCATTTACATAATTATTAAAGGTTATTTGACTGTCTCGAACACTCAAAACAGCTAATGTAAGGTGAGGATTACGAAATAATCTGTTTCCGTTTCAGTGCGGACTCAAGGATTAGCAACGAATATGTTGTCTTTAAAGTTTCGCAAAACGCTCAAATGCCAATAACACAGAACGTCGTTCGCCCTTTAAGGAAACGATTTTGATAGTTAAGTTTTATGTATAAATGCCGTATTTTTTTGCTGCGATTTGCTTCTATCTGATAGCCATGGTTCTTGACAATAGCTCTAGCTCGAATTTTCCCATGAAAGTAAACTTTCTGGCACAGTACTGTCATGTCAATTTTACCCCATTCCTCTTGGACCTCTTTCCAAAGTCCATTCGGTGTTCTTGAATGCCGTTTTCCTAAGGCTCGTTTTAATAAACCGAAAGCTTAAAAGTCCATTGGAGAAGCGGCAGGTGATTTTACAGGAATTTCATTAAGTGGGATACTCTTTATTCCTGTTTCTCATTCTTTCTTTGCTAAATAAGCGACAGTTGATTTAGACGTATGACTAGAGGCCTTGTCCATATGAAGCTCAAATTTATCAATGTGCTTCCCATATACGGCTGGAATTTCTTCAAAAATTGGTTCTAAAGTATTCTGCTTATAGTAGAGGAATTATATTTGGAATTTAATGACTTTATTTATTTTTAATTTGCCGTTGTAACAAAATCCTGCAACTATCGTGAATCCCTTTTTGGAACTTATCTGTACACTGACGAAGTCATTTCGTACGGTCATTTCCGTCATTTGAGCAATAGAAAATTGATCATTTTCTATTACAGTCACTTAAATACACCCATGCCTCATCTGGTGTTACCACAAATTTCCTTTTTTCAGCAGCTAGGTGTTTTTCATATAGTTTTTTACAATTTGTTTTTCTTTCAGTAATATGCTTTGGCAAAAGCAGATGAACTTTAGGTTTAAACATCTTTTCTAACTTCAAATCTTTATGAAAGATTTTACTTACAGTACCAGAAGACATTCCTAGTTTCGATGCAATGGATCTTTGAGGATTTTCTTTTAGGATCAGAAACTTCACTTTCTTTATATTACCCACGTCCGAACAGTCCTAGGATGAGGTTTCGCGGTCATGTTTTCATTTTTACTTTCAGTTAGACTTTTTTTTCTTTCAAATTTAATATATTGTAAAAACAATTTTTTGAAATGCCATAACCGCGATTTTTACACCGCTATAAAATTTGTTAATACGAATATTTCTCCTCCGAAAGTGCAGTTACGTAACTTTCGAGCCATCTATCAACTTTAGGAACCATTTTCAAAATAAGTCTTTTATTTTACACTCCAATCAAAAGAAAACAGTAGCAGACGATTATTCTGAAGTTGACAAATTTTTATCCCAAAATGTAAATGACAAAAATAAATTTCAAAATCCTTTCCAGAAAGTGCCAACGACCTTCTGTAACTATAACAGCGAAAACAATAAGTATAGAAAAGGGAAACCATATTTTTGTGCATTAATTTTAAAAGCTTTCTCATTAGTTGATAAACATCAAGAGGTTATAAGACGCATTGCAACTGGAGTGTCAGAGGAGCAAAAATGTGGAGAAAAGAAATGCGGAAAGGTATGATGATTCCAGGGGCAGAAGCGTTTCATAGAATCACAGAAACTGATGCTTGACCAGATGAACGGCTGATATAACTGCAAAACGCAAATCACATAATCCTGTTAGAAATGAACAGAAGCAAATGGTATGTTTCGTCAAAATTAGACCCACAATAGTGACTTTCGATCTGTCATATATTTAAGGAATATTCATTTATACTTTTTCCCACCACCTTAGACTGTGGGTCTTAAACTTGGAGTTGAGGGCATGATTTTTTTGTGGCTCTATTAAGACTTTAGGGAATTTAAAAATTATGTTTAGCCAAATATGTGTCTTAATATTTTACTTGTCCATGTGCATTCTGTAAACTATATTCCAATGCTTGTTTTGGGAAAATAGTTTAGGGGAGAGTGCTATTAAGGCGGATTGAGAACAGTAAAGTGGCGTTCTATACCTTAAATATCATTCTACAATTGTTTCTCGAACACTTGCATAAAGAAAGCCAAACGGTTGTTACGACGTCCCCCGGTACCGAGCCTCTATATTATCAGACTTCAATGCGGACTTCCGGAGCGATAGGTTTGAATTCACAATCCTCCCCCATGATTACTTGTTAGTTTAAAAGCATGAATAGAAACATTATCCGACATACGTTATATTCAGGATATTTTTAATTATTTCTTTAAATTTATTTTATATTATATAGATTTTAATTCATATAGATAATTTAAATTTATATAGATAATATATATTATGTTTTTAAAATTAAAACATACCCCAGTCATTACATTTTCATTCAACTCCGTCTGCTACGCTAAGTGCCTCCCTATAGACTGATGATAAATATTTTTTTAAAAATTCATGTAGTCTCTTCTAACTAAATCATCGCGGGTTATTAACGTAGTATTACTTATCGTTGTTTACCTCTTTTGTATGTGTATATGTATGTATGTGTTATGCATGTATGTATCTATATATATGTACCTATGTATATATATAGATATGTATGTCAAAATTTTAACGCATTTTGATACTTTTATGTTTAACTATTTACTGCTTGTCGAAGCGATACAGACTGAGTTTGGCCCGCTGCCATAATTAGAACTTGCGAGGACGGATGGACGGGCGATTTTAGCGTCTGAAATTTTGCTTTCAGCAGGACCGTTATGGAGGAACGCAATCCTACGTTAAAAGTAAGAGTAAAAAATACATCTAAAGACCTTAGGAAAAGTGTGCAGAATAGCATTTCATATGAAATTATGAGCCAAGCACTGTGAGACAATAAAAGATACCAAAATCGCAGGTAACAAGAAGAGATTAATATTTGTTGGCGAGTGACATTGCAAGAGAGCGGAAATGTATTGAGAAAAATATAGATATTATAAACGGCATTGAAGATGAGAGGTAAAGTAAAGATGCAAGAAATTTTGGCGTGTTTCTGTACGTTTCGTAACGACTTTAAATCACCTACAATAGGACTTAGAAAAGGCAGGAATAAATTCCGTCACCTGTGAATTTTGCTGAATAATAATATACAGATATTTCTCGACTTATGACCGATATAGGGACCGAGACATTGGTTGTAAGTTGATTTGGTCGTAAGTAGAGTTTCATACAAATTTTTTTTGTATATGTACATACACTGCTTGACAATTGCTAAGGAACAATCACATTTTTCGGAATATTTCATAATAGACATTGATTGAAGAATTGAAACTTAGTACATATTTAGTAGAGATACTGTGCATTATTTATTATGCAAAATGGTACAGATTTCGCCACATAAAAAAAGTAGAAAACGAAAAACAAAAAAGATGCTCTTTGGAGCATTTCCAAACAGCCACGAAAAATGGTCTTCTTGCCAGAATGAAACAGTTATGAGTACCTTAGTAAGGTGTATGACCTCATCGGACAGTAATGCAGATTTTGAATCTGTTTTTTATGCTGTCTACTAAAGTATTGAGGAGTCCTTGGGGGATATTGTCCCACTCCTCTCTCAAGGCGATTTTCAGTTCTTGCAAGGTTCGAGGAGGGTGAGTTCTTTGAGAAACACGTCTGCCAAGAGCATCCCAGGCATGCTCTATAGGATTTAGGCCAGGAGAGTAAACAGGCCATGTCATACGTTCAATATTTTCACTTTCTAGTGTGTCCGATACTTCAGCGGCCCTGTGTGGGTGCGCATTGTCGTCCATAAACAGAAAATCTGGACCTACAACACCCCTAAAAACATGAACATGATCCAGAACAATCTCTCTGCAATACCGCTGCGATGTAACGGTACCTCGCTCAAAGATGTGAAGCGGTGTTTTGCCATTATGCATAATGCCTGCCCACACCATCACGCCTTGGCCATACCGATGACGTTCCTGATCATTCTGTTGTGCATAACGTGTTCCCCCTCTCTCTCCGCACTAACTGTTGGCCAGAATCACTTGTCACAGTCAAACGGGATTTGTCAGAGAACATCACCCTGGACCATTCTTGCTGACCCCAACCAATATGTTCCTTACACCAACGTAATCGTTCTCGACGATGGCGTGGTTGAAGTGGGATGCATTGAACAGGCTTCCGTGCATACAAACCAACCTGATATAATCGCCTTAAATGGTTCTGGCTGATACATTTGTACAGGTAGCAGTTGCAAGGTCTGCAGCTATCTGACTAGGAGTGAGATGTCAGTTCCTTTTCGCCACTAGGGATACATATCGATGCTCTTGTGGTGTGGTGTTCCTTCCACGACCACTGGCATGCTTTCGAATAGCATTGCCGCCTTTAGCGGCCTTTTTTAATCGCGATATGACACTTTTTGCCACTCACATTACTCTGGCCACAGTAGTGACACTTTGTCCCGCTTCGAGCCGTCCAACTGCTCGTCCACGATCGTACGCACTCAAATGATGCGTTGCATACATTTTGCACTTAATTATTGCCACACCACACTGATTTTCCCAGAAATAACTCCCAACAACCTACGGCGCTATTTTCGTCACACACCTAACTGCATGAACTTTTGAGAGAATAAAGAGTTTTCGTGCACTCAATTTTATACAGATGACAGGTCCTGCCCTGTTACGCCCTCTGCATTTCATTTTAATGTGTTTGGTCTGCTGTCGGGAACGCTAGTTTGGAAAAACCAATTGTTCCTTAGCAATTGTCAAGCAGTGTACATATGTTTTTTTACTTTAATACATACATACGTAATTTTAAATACAGTGTACTTTATTTAGAAAGTATAAATTATTCTTCACCATCACTACTTATTATGTTAGTACAATCCAATGGCTCAGAATTTGCGACAGAAAGTACGTTGCAAGTTTTTTTTTTAACAAAGTTGTCCTAGTTAGTTTTTAATAGTCATGTAATACATATAGGTATGTACTGTACATTCAAGGAACAATATTTCTGAGAAAAAGATAAAAATAAGTAAAAAAATTAAAATTAATATTTTTCAGTCGTAAGTCGAAGAATACCTGTATACAGAAAGACCGCTCTTCTGTCTATGTCTAGCGAAGCATTTTATGGAAAAGAGCTAAGTTAAGATCTATGATTGCTGTCTGGTTATTCATAGCGATGTTTGTGCAAGCTTTTCACCTGTGTTTATTTATAACTTGGTTGTTAAGCAAATCAACCCCTGTTGGACCACTCATAATCTAATTATTGAGAACAGAAAACAACTTTATTACTTAAGAGTTATAAAGTCCCCAATGAAAGTTAAGCTTTGTGTTTAGCATTTGCTCACCAAAACAAACAATTGTTTCCATATAAACACGATGTTTAAGTGATCTTTTAGTTCTTTAAAACTTTACAGTCTTTAAAAGCATTTTGAACATATTTTTCTAAATCTTTTGCATCTTTCTCCAAGACTGGAATATAATCTTTCGTTTCTTTCTGTATGTTTTCAACTGCCTGAAAAAGAATATAACTTACACTTTGGATACTTCGGAGAGGAATATAAAGTTATTGTGTCGGAATTATCCAACATTTTAGGAACTTAATAAAAGCTTTTTAACTTAACAATTAATGATAAAAATTCTATTATTCTTCAGTGTTATTTGACATTGTTGAATAAGGATTGCGAGAACTATTAATTACTGACCTTGTGGCGTCGCTGTAATGATCAGGTTGTCTATTAATCTGCCTCATTAAGAGACATTAAAGTAATGATTGTTTTAAAAATACTCAAGAAAGCTTGTTTAAGTAATAAAAGTTTTTTCTAAACTTCATCAGGAGAAATTCCAGTAAATGAAATGGGAGGACAATTTAAGTATCTGAAATTACAAACCGTTAATTAAAAAAAATACGAAATGAGAATCTTTTATTTTTGAGTTGTATCTAATAACATACGGGTAATAAAATAATGAAAAAATATATTTCATTAGTTGGTTGTATAAAACATGGTACAGGATACATCACAACTTATTCCGTATTATTTTAGTATTTTTAAGGGTCTTCTGTTATAATGTAGACAAAACATGAAACTTTTAAAATATGCAGTAGGTTAATAATACGATGGCTATTACATATTAAATAATACTAATTTTGGGACTGTAAAATCTGAAAAATAGTTTTAAAATAACAATAGCATTATACAATTTCTAGCTTTCTTGGTTAACAGATTTTATGTGGTTCAAAGCTCTCGTGTAATCTATTAGTAATTAGCCGCTGCGCGACCAGCATGGTCGCTTTTAATTTTCTTTTTTCTTTTGCAAAACAACTCAACTGAAAGTAGAATAAATAAGGAATGTTACCTTTACCTGTCATTATAAATATACGTTGTTAAGGGGTATTCTCCATAAGGCTGATTCTAAAACATCGTGATAAAAAAATATGAATTTCTATTTCTTCGGAACGGAGTAACTGTTCCGAAGACTGAATAAGATAAGACTGAGAAACCCAACACCAATGATTTTAAAAATTACATCGATCTCTGTATGTACTATGTTTCAAAATTAAGATATCTACACTTTATCATTATATCAGATAAGAAATTGTTAGGGAAAATATGCTTCCCTTAAAAAATGGAGTAAAAATTCAGCAAACATAGGATGGATTACATCACTCTCTGTATGTACTATTGTTCACAATTCAGATATCCACACTTAATCATATGAAATAATAAAGTTTTGGGAAAATTTCTTCAGTTATAAAATGGAGTAAAAATTCAGCAAGTACTGAAAAAAGTGTAGAAGATTAACTATTACTAGCTGTCGGTTGCTTTGCCGGCGACGGTTAAGCCTAACCTCGCGATCATATATGCTCTCTCTTTCACGCCTGTCTCTTAATGAATTATTTCTTCGCTTTTTTTCTTGAGACTGTTCCCAATTTTCCCTTTATCGTGCAGCTCGCATTCGAGCATTCCAGATTTCAGTGCGTAAAACCATGTTGACACGCGGTTGCAAATTGCGGACGGCCGCTAATGTTTGCATCTGGTAGTTACAGCTGTTGCCATTCGGAGTGTAGAAATATCGTCGATTTTTGTGCCGCATACCTACGTGTTTTATATATATAGATAATAACGTAACTGTACATTGCATTACGAATATTCTGTGAAACCGCTGTCGGAGAGAAACAGTGACGTGTACTTACTGGTTAAACAGGCATGGGCAGGAATGAACTAGATTAAACAGGAAGGTCTAAGTGACTTCTTTGTCTAAGTGACTTCTTTGTCTTTGTTTTTCGAGTTTTTATGAAAACTGGAATGTTCATCTTCAAAATAAAATGTGACTTAAACTTTAGGAAAAAAAAAATATTTCAGGTAGTCTCCTCTAACGAAACTACCGCGGGTTATTAAGTAGGATTACTTATCGTTTGCTTACCTCTTTATTTCTTTTACGCATTTTGGTACTTTTTTGTTTAACTTTTTACTGCTACTGGGTTTGGCGCGCTTCCAAAATTATAACTCGCGACGCAGAACAATTTTTTTTCTCTCCGAAGGACCGTTATTGAGGAACGTAATCCTAAGTTAAAAACATATTTTGATGTTTAGATGAGGCGTTTTCAAGCAGTTCCGTTTTATATTGTTTTTTGTTATTGTTCTGTGTTATTTACTTTGATTACGACCTGAAATATAGTGATTTACTTGCAAAATTACCTAAAACACACTTGACATTTTCGTAAAATATTTCTTAGCGCATTTTATTTTTAAACAGAACAATTCTGGTATGACTTGTCTGAAAGAGACAATCTTCATAATTGCAGGACAATCAATCTTTCCCATTAAATAAATTCTTTTAAAATTAAATTCTGGGACACCTCAAAAGTATATTTTTAAATTGAAGAATTCCTGAGGTTCAGAGTACGAGAAACATAAGCTAAATAAAAAGCGATCGTTGATTATGCACTGATTATTACACGAAATTATTTTCTTTTACATTCATACGTAATTGCATATAACATGAACACTAAATACTGAAGTATTACCTTGAGTTTTTCCTCTTTTAACTCCATAATTTCATCTCTTGTAAAGACGAAAAAATTCTCTTTGATTTTCTTAATTTCAGTCTTCATCAAGTATATTGCTCCCGACAAAGCCATAAAAGAATTTAAACGGATATCCTTTCTAAGACTGACGGCTTGATCATACCAGTACGGGAATTTGTCCATTATTTTATTTTCCAAACACCTAAGTGATTTAATTCTTGGTATAGATGACAGTTACTTAATTAAATGAAATATTTTCAAAAGGAAGGAACTTTTAGTATTAACCAGTCTCCCTAAAGTCAATGGGTCTGACAATTATATGTCATTTTACGATTTTTTTTTAATCTTTACACTATGTTTTACACCCCAGACAGCAGTGTAATAGCTTTTTGGAAAGCTTGATTGTCAGATTTTAAACTATCGATCCGACATAGAAAAAACACGTAGACCTTCTTACATACAATAATTATTTTATTTCCGTTATTTGAATCTATGAGAAAAATCCATATTAATCACGTTGAATTCAATCCTTTTCGAGGGGGGTGGGGTGGAGGTAGACTCTTTTCATTTACATTTACTTTAATACTATTGCATCATCGTGAAAAATTTTGATACTCTACGTTTTCTTTCTTATGTCCGTTTGTAAGACATTTCAAACGGTATAGATCTGATGTTTTGAAAGGAATGTAGGATTTTTTCCTTTTATAAAAATTCATACCTATTTTACGGATGAAACGTATCTTTTTATTTTGAATTGAGCCCAGTTGGGTTAATAACGCAAGACACCACACGGGAATCCGATATTAGTAAAATTATTTGCCATAAATTGTATTCTAGTAGTTCAACTCATCCTTTCTTCAGTTTCACGAAAGTTCTTACGTCTTTCAAATCGGACCCTTTGAAATCGGATAAAACACGAAATCGTGAAACTGTAAAAGCCATAATTGCTAATAGCTTACTTCATTTTCTCTCACTCAATCCATTGAAAATAGTAATTTTTTCCGTCTACCAGTTGATAATAACTCTCACGTCTTTTCGCTCATTCCTTTGAACAACGTCATAAATTGGCGATTTTTAGTTATGCCTGTTTTCAGAATGCCCTGAAAGAGTAGTATATCCCTGTAAGACCGTCATATCTCACCCCTCAATATTTAGCCGCTGGAGAGCAGAATTAATATTGGTTTTTAACACATTTGATTCTACTTTTAAACTTTAAAATAACTCTCCTGAAAAAAATCCCGTTTTTTGAGATATGACGTTGTTGAAAGGAGTGAGAGATATGTATCTGACCTGGCAGCAACCGTCGTCGCTACGGTTCCCGGACTTTTAGGCTCGGTGCACACGAGCGATCCGGTGTCGTCGGGGCACGTGTCGTCGGTAAGTTTAAGGACCTGTTCACATAGGAGTCCGTTGCGTTGCGTTAAGGAAAAGATGACGTTGAGACGAAAATAAACCAATCATAGGCGTTAAAAATTTCATTGCTAATCGCTTGGAGGCATATGATTGGTTTGTTTTCGTCTTAACGTCATCTTTTCCTTAACGCAACGCAACGAACTCCTATGTGAACAAGCCCTTACTCTGTTGTACTCCTGATCCCAACTGCGGTGCCGCAACGACACCGGATCGCTCGTGTGCACCGAGCCTTAAGGAGAGTCATTAGCATGTCGCGAGCAACAGAGGGTTTTAATTACCACAAGGCCATCGCCGCGCTCAGACAGAATATCCTCCGATTGTGTTTCGGGTGGCAAGAAAAAGCAATGATCCCTTGATTCCCGTAATCGTAGCACATCGTGATCTCGTCTTCAGTTACGTTGTCGATTCCTGAAAGAAGGAAATTAAAGCAAGTATATTGATGAAGAGAAGATGATCTGTATTTCCATCGCAATGCAGCTGAAAATTCTGAAATAATGTAAAATATTTCTTAATAGCCTTTTTAGCCATTTGACTTACATTAGCTGCACAATGCGTGAAACTTAGATATTTCCCACTTTACGCTATCTTCCTTTCTCCCATATAATTTTAATAGCTACTGTTTGTAAGGTATACATAAGATTCGATTCACAAGAATCGAACTTTTGAGTGAATAAATTAAAGAAGCTGCTTGATATATGCTAATTTCGGCATACTCGCTTGGTATAATACCACGCAGCTTGATTAATAAAAAAGGTTGTTAAAGTTGATAGATAAGCGAGAGGGAGCTACGAGGTAAGCAGCTCCAGGTGCTATCCTGCGCTAGTGCTTAGGGGGCCCAAACTTTACGTGGCAGAACTGCTGGTTTGACTCTCTAGTTTGTGAGTATTGAAAAGTGCATTTTTATTGAATGCTAATATATATTCCGCACAAGTAGTACGTATGCTTATTGCTGTAAAAGCAAATTCTATATGTGCAACGAATTCAATAAACATTGTTTCATGTATAAACTGTGTTTGTATCAAATTCATTTAGAGTGCCACTTCAAATTATATACACCCAAGTGCGGGTAGAAGTGAGCTATTCTGTATATGTTTTCTCAAAGCTAAATAAAATGCAAAAAGTTGCCCTTTTTTAATTAAAGGCAGGAAAGGGTAAACAGAGTTTACCAATGACAGCAGATAGGTTAGCGATTTCCTTACTGGAGAAAAGTGAGATTAGATGAGTCGCCGAGCGTCAAAACCAGTTATATCCAAAAAAATAAATAATTGCAAGATAAGAAGAACTTTTTATATACCATGTTTTTAAATTTTCTGTTGAATCATATAAATTTGACATTTCTATGTATTTAAAAATACTTTTTTAAAATTTTTTTGATGAATTATCCCATCAACTTGAAAGAAAATTAAGTTAATTGGAAGTTAACTTGCGTTTAACTTTTCGTTCCCGTCCCGGCCGACAGATGGCTGCACCTGTCTACAAAACAAAATTAACTGAAAATAATAAAAACATGGTAAAAGTCTGATTAAAGATGGCTAAAAGTATTAAAATAATGCAATGTCATCGTGTTCTGAGCTATTCTAAAAGTCATCGTGTTCTGAGATATTCAAATGCCTAGCTAGTCGGGAAGTCAGTTGAAAATCGATTGCAAGATTTGTACTGGACAAACACACAAACAAACAAGAAAGCAAGTTAATAAAAGCATGGTAAAACCTGAGATTCTAGTTGCTATGGATACTTCAATTCATCTGCTGCATGTTCAAGTTGAGAAACAGTTCAAAAATAAGCTCAATCCCGTTGAAAATAAATGACGAATAATCATGAAAGATGCAAGACCAGTTATATCCCAAATGGCCACAATTACAAAATCAGTTCTATCCTTTGACAGTTCCAAAATAAGTTGCATCCCACAAGCAATAATGGCTGCCTTCTAAATGCAGTAGCAAAACCAGTTCAATCCCTCACTAACCTATTAGATGTACTTTAATTTCAGTAGTGGAGTGTTTAATATAGTAATATTAGTTTTAGCTTAATGTAAATACTACAGAAATTTAATAAAATTGTGTTGTCTGCCATGATGATCAACATAGTATGTTTTGTAGTTACAAATTAGAAGTCAGTTTCTCCACATGTTTATTAGCTTGTTGCTCTATAGTTTATAATCTACTGCATGCTTTTCTCATTATTCCTTTTAGTTTTCGTTAATTTTCTACCTTAATATGGATCCAGATTTGAGTGGCCCAAGTTCAAATAATACTGTACTGTAAACAATGACTTGGAAATGATTATTGAAACTCCAGTTAGAAGTTTCAAAACCCTACACGTACAAAACAAGTTATGTGAGTTTTATTTATTTAAATATAATTGTCTATGCTTTCCCTACATTATACAGATTATCACTAGGTAACAACATGAATTTAATACGCTTTTTGACATCAAAACCATACAATGATTTATTACTGCAACATAACAGTTTTTGTTAAATAACTCAAAATCGTTTGAGAAGGATACAGTTGGTTTTGGTATTGCGCTACACAGATTATCCCCTTCTTTTACCAACACTCTCGATCTCCCGAACTACTAACGATCTACGAGCCCCAACTCCAACGACTAGGCTTATCACTCTGCAATGCGCCATTTGAATGTTATGCAATGAATAAAATGTCTCCATAAGCTTACTACCTTCGAAATTCAAACCGAGCAATTTATCCGTAGAAATAGCAAAAAGCTAAAGAAAATTTAAAGGCTTTCCACTTTTGAAATTCGTGGACAATGCCAACATACATCATCATAGCGTCATCTACGGGGTAGCCTATTAAAGACCAACTTATCGATCTAGTTCGTGACTACTGAATACGCAAAATATCTTTGTTTGCTCAGACGTGTTGCTATTACTACAACAGAATAACATCGCTCCACAAACTTCATTTTAAAGATACTAGGGGCTTCGCCCCTAGGCTCGCTACGCTCGCTCCTCTGGTGAATCAAGTGAATGAATGACTCAATAGTTGTTTACAGCGATTGAGTCATTCATTTGATTACAGTTGAAGCTCCCCCCCCCCTCCCGGCGAAATGGATGAAGCCCGCCTATGGGGGAAAAATTGGATCTTCTTTCATGTCCTTCTGCAAAGGAAGCGAATGAGAAGATTTTTTTGAAGTATTTCTTTAAAATTCAATTAAAAATCGAAATTTTAAGATAGAGACTTGAAATGAAGTTTATATGAATGAGAAAGCTTTCATCTTCCAGTTGATATAAATATTTTCTTTGTAACATAATAAGTCTGAGAGCATCGAATTTATATATCTCAAAACGCATAAATTTTTCCAAAAAGTGGGTTTTCAATTTTAATAAAAATATCAGTCTGTTTTAAATTATTTTTAAACAAATGAGGTCTTGTTTGAAGTAGAAATGTCTGTAGTCTTAGATTGTAAAAAAAAAAAATTCTACGATCCTTTCTTGGCGAGTTATCGTAATCTGAACATGAAAAAGTCAATATTTTCCCACAAAACATAAAATAAAAAAAAACTTAAAGTCCGACGAATATGAGACATGTATTACTTTCTTCTCCAGATTCTTCTGCATCGATTGGTATCGGTCTCGACCCCATACCCCCAGCGGTTTCGGAGGAGATAGCGTCACAAGCTTTTGACAGCGGCGTTGCCGGCAGCGGCAGCGGCAGCGCCAGTTACTTTTTTTTAGAATAGAGAGAAATACTCCATGAAAATGATTAGAGGGAATTCTACCAGCAGTAAAAATCAGAAGTACCCTTGCCCCCTTTTCTTGTCCATTTACCGACTATATCATGTCATGAAAGAGGGGTCTGTGATTTAAGATAATTGCTTAAGTATGTAAATTGTTTGTCTATGCCACAGCTGTCATCAAGTTCTCATGAGGATTTTCTCTCGTAATCATAACAAAAGATAACGCATGCTGTGTAATACTTTAAGTTTTTAAGCTTTTCTGATGTGAATGTACCAGTTATATGAAATAGCTGTATTTCAAGATTTTTTGCGCATTGATATTAGCAAGAAGAGAATTTTTCAGTAAACATGAATTACACTGATATGCTAAGCTCGTTTTAAAGTACATCATCCACAGACGTGTACTTCCTCTTTGGCATCAAGCTACGAATAAGATCCAGAAAAAAAAATCCTCCAATCTTTCGCACTTGAAATTAAGATTTTGAGTAAATCACCACGCCAACCACTTAAGGGGATAAGGGACCTCCAACCTCGTTTTTATGAAATTTTCAATATTTAACTCTATATACAAAATGAGAATATTTAATATTATTTTCTACTTCATTGAATAGACTTAGAATTCAGAAATAAATATTTGGGGACAGAATAAGGCCTGTTTATCAAAACATTCTTCAAAAATTCTAGAATTTTCCAAAATGCTCCATGCGTGCCCAATTTCTTCCGATTTCTTCAAAAATTCTCGGGATTTTTAATGGAAGTGTTTGTCACAAAACTGTGCATCATTCTGTGAAACCACAAATATTTTTTCAAATTTTTAAACCACAAAATGAAGTAAAAACATGTAAAAACATAAAAAAAATAACAGGCAGATTGATGAAAAAATTATTTATGGCTTTAAATTCATACTTAAAAAATTTCAGTGCACAGTTATAATTACATTTATATGGTAAGCTAATATTAAAAAAATTAAGGTATTTAAAGGATGTGGAGTGCACACGGAACATTTTGAAATATGCTTCCATTTTTGACAATTTTTTTGAAAATCAGACATTATTCTGCCAAAAAATCTTTATTATGAATTCCAAGGATCTTCAATGTATAAAAAAAGAATAGTTAAAAATCGAAAATTGAAAAAATAGGAGGGTGAAGATCCCATTTCCCCTTAAAAAGGAACAGATTCCCGCGCCACGTCTATTAAGTAGACCGAGTAGCCCCCAACCTCTACCCCACACATCCTATTAAAAGAAAAGGTGGGACTCACAATGCAAAGCAAGTATAAAAAAAGCTGGTAAGAGGACCCTGTACATAATAAGATATTAACCCAGAATTTTCCATTGAGCTGTTATGCTCCGCTTTTGATTTATTGATGCAGCAACATATTTTCACTAGAGGTGTCAATATTTACAACTGATTCTTTGTCTCGGGAAGTGGTTATAAGCGCATAGGTGTTTGTCTCACCTTCTCTGACTACCTTGACGAGCATTAAATGGTAGAGGATTTCGGATATGGTGTCTCCGCTTTGCTGATGTGCGTCCTGTAACTCGCTGAGCATTTCCAAACACTTCTTAAAACTGAAAAAAATAAAATAGTTCTAAGACAGAATCTAAAATGCACGTACAAGAACTCTACGTCCGGCTATTTTCAATTACGTTTCATAGCTCACTTCAATTACACCACCAAGATAATTAGCTGGAATGCTTTAAGATTTCAACTTTGAGATGTAAAAAATAATCTTCTGTTTACAGTAAAACTCTTTTATTTTCATAGAAATGATAATATTTCGGAACTGCTAAAAATTTCCGAGTTAAGATTAAAAAATTCGATAAGAATAATTATAGTAAAAGAGTATACATAAAATTTAATATTTAATTAAATATTGTTCTATATTCTCGGTGACTGCTGAAAAATTAATCATAGCGACGGGTTTTGTAAAATTTAAGAATTCAATGACCTTTTACAAATGTTCGTAATAAGCATAAAAATTGCATGTTTTTTTCTAATGCGGGGGGCACTTGTCGTGAGACAATTCGCCTTTTGTTATTCATCACGACGTCTTGCTGCCTCCTTTATTACGGGAGAACCGTTTAGGTAAGCCAGCAATGTTCCCTATGAGACGGCAACACGGAAACGAACAAGCCTTATTCGGGAATTCAAACCAAGACCACTGCGTGGAGTCTAACGACGGTAATCACTGCACTATTTTGGCGGTAAAAATTGCGTGTTGTTCTTATGATTTCTAATGAAAATTATGAAATCAATTATGACTAGAAAAATGTTAGATGCTAGTCAACAAAAAATACATTGTGAATATACTGCTTAGGCCGTCCGCACACGGAGCAACTCAAAAGAAACTGATAACCGACTCCAATCACAAATCAGTCCGTGACGAGTCGTAACCTATGTAATTGAATGGAGCCACGCACACGGCGCAACTGGTTACAAACCAGTCAGCAACATGTTTGTAATCAGTCGCAGGCAACTCAACGTGTCGCGTCGCTAGCAACTTCAGTCGCCCAGTTTCTCTTGCGTTGTGCGTGTTATTACACAATCTATGTTACAGCCGCTCTTTTGGCAAGCTGCCAAATGACGTACACGAGTCACGTGACTTCTGCCTAGCGATGAAATGAAATTTTAACGTTTTTTGTTGTATGGAATATGCGCGTCCATATATACAGTCCATTTTTAAACGATTGATCAAAGACAATCTATTGTGACGATTTTTTTAAATAAATTAATTTCTGATAATAATTTAACTAAAAATAATGCCCGGAATAATGATGTTCTTCCTTCCATGACAGGTCGCAAACTATTGATTTGAATCACTTTTGAGTCGGCCCGTGTGCGGAGCCGCATCACTAACGAGTTTGCATCCGATAAGCAATTTCAGTCGCTAACCAGTTGAGTTTCCTTTGAGTCGCTCCGTGTGAGGACGGCCTAAGGGGGATATTTTCTAAACTAGATGTGATCGTTAGGGTCACATAAATCACGACTTATTATATAGTCGTGATTATTACCTAATGAATATATCAGTCTGTGACGGAGCCAACTCCAAATTTAGTGGTGTTAAGTTATGAATGGAACATACATAAAACTTTTAAGGGAAACGACCGAAAACTATTCTACCTATATCGAAAAAAATTATTTTTTCCCTCACTAAGTGGCTGAGGGAAGCTGTGGAAAGAGAAAGGAAAATGAGTATTTTTGCAAGAAGGCATACCACAAACAAATATGTCATCAATAAGAAAATTTGTAAGCAAGAAAATTTGGTAAAAGCAAATTTTCTTGCGTACATGGTATTTTGTCATTTTTTTTTTCATAAAGGGTTCCCACCTATATCCGTTATACCCCCTTAACTTCTAAACGCTGACAGCTTAGGCCATAAAGGTGGTATCTAGGTATAGTAAAAAGGTTATGCGCTACTGGATGAGACAACTTACAACGCCATCGATCTGCAAATTTTGGAATTAGCGTTTTTATCTCAAAAACGGCAAGAGAACGGTTCAAGAACGTAAATTGAGATTAATGGCAAAATGTTTTACTTTAGAGCACAAGTTTTTATTTCTACAGTGAATGCAAATATGACACTAAGTACAGTAAAGATTAAAGTAAAGGAAACAACTTTATCTATTTCTCCCTCATTTATCTAATATCAGGTACATAAAAATTGCTTTAACCTGATGTAAAAAGGCACATGCTATCTCTAGAAAAATTGTCAAATATTTACTGCCTTAAAATTCAAAACCCGGAGCGGAATAATTTAAAGCTTGTATTAATAACATCAATACATAAATTTGTAAAAAATTATTTAGTTTTTACACATATTTTATACCTAGCTGTAGTTAAAAATAATTTGTAATAACTTATTATGAATGTTTGTATTGAATACTTTCGATAAAGCTGGAATTATTATTTATCTAACTAATAAACGAAGGTTTTTAAATATAATAAACGAAAGTAAGCAGTATCTTAACCAGGCGTGTCCAAGCCGCGGCTCTAGACAGTTAGTACTGCGGCTCCACAATATCGTAAAATTTATAACACCTATCTTCTCAAAGAAAAATACCCCTCCTCTCGCAATCCCGCTTTATTAATGTCATCGCTTTTTTACACTATATATATATATACAGGGTTCCCTCCTACATCCGTTACACCCCCCTTAACTTCTAAACGGTGACATCTTAGGCCATAAAGGTGGTGTCTAGGTAAAGTAAAAAGGCTATGCTCTACTCGATGAGACGACTTACAGCGCCATCTATCTGCAAATTTTGGAATTAGCGTTTTTATCTCAAAAACGGTACGAGATACGGGAAAAAAGGCAGTTACAAAGTTGTTCAGCATCATCAATTTACTAAGAAAAGACACCTTGCGAACATTAATACTTAAAACAGAATGCAGAAAATGAACATTTGTTTGGTCACAATTTCGAAAATTGTCATGTCATAAAGAGTGGAAGAAACAAACTGAGATACTTCCCTGTCTTCAGGATCATTTATTTATGTTGCTGAAAATGCTCTCCATTAGCCACTATACACATTTGCACTTTCGATTGGATTTCTCGCTGCACATTGTGCAACATGGCAGGTTTTACGGAGGCATAAGTATCAGTAATGCGTCGTGGAAGATCCTGCAATGTTGGCGGAGGAGTCGCATATACCTGCCCTTTTATGTGTCCCCATAAAAAGTCCATTGGAGTCGGGAGTAAAAGTCCATTGGAGTCGGGAGACTTTCCAAAGTCCATTGGAAAGTCGGGTCAACAAAGACTGGTATTTAGTCAGTGAGGTGGTCTTTTCGAGCTTCGCTCGCGTTTCACGATGCCATAGTATTGAAAATCACGACCAAACGAATGTTCATTTTTTACATTTTGTTTTGAGTATTAATGTGCGCAAGGTGTATTTTCTTACTAAATCGACGATATTGAATAACTTTGTAGTTGACTTTTTTCCCGTATCTCGTACGTTTTTTGAGATAAAAACCCAAATTCAAAAATTTGTCGATAGATGGCTTTATAATTTGTCTCTTCGTATAGCGCATAGCCTTTTTACTATACCTAGACACCAACTTTATGACCTAAGCTGTCACCGTTTAGAAGTTAAGGGGAGCGTAACGGATACAGGTGGGAACCCTCAGTGGCGCACCCAGGATTTTCTTCGGGGGGGGGGGGGGGGGGGATGAACAGATAAAAATATTTACAATGCATGGAGGGGGCTGAGATGAACGGATAAAAATATTTATAATGCAAAATCAATATTGGTAATTCAATTTCTATTTCTTTGGGGGGGGGGGGAGGGCACCTCCCCCCCCTGGTGCGCCACAGGGAACCCTGTATAAAGGGAAAAAATGAAATGCTTTATTTTAAAATTCTTCAGGGGCTTAAATGGATATCTCTCCTAAGTGAATGAAAAACTATGCATATTCTGCTGTATATATGTGTGAGAACAGATAGAAAGGTGATAGAAAAATTAAAAATATTCTAAAACGGCAAGCAGGATCTTTTTATTAGATATTTGTAAATATGTTATTATTGCGCTTACTGTCCTGAGTAAAAGGAGATTTGTGCCCTCAGGAAAC
The DNA here is from genome assembly GCA_907164885.2 of Dolomedes plantarius. Classification (NCBI taxonomy): domain Eukaryota; kingdom Metazoa; phylum Arthropoda; class Arachnida; order Araneae; family Dolomedidae; genus Dolomedes; species Dolomedes plantarius. The sequence goes on along the minus strand of OU015491.1, from coordinate 48,144,420 downwards.
AAATACGGGCAACTTGTTTCGGATGATTGATTGATTTCAACACCTGAAAAGCCTTGCAACCTGTGGAAGAAAAAAAGATTTTTTGTTAAAGAAAGAACAGGAATCTCTTACCAAGAGATTCGTGGAGAAACCACTCATTTTGTTGCTGTTTTCCGAGTGTGAATATTGTTTCTTCGAGTCTCGCAGTTTCATCTGAGAATCGAACCCACTCGGGAACACATTAAAGATCTCGGAACTAACTTTTATAATAGATTATATATAATAGACAACAAAGAAATAGCTAATCTCCCCGACTACGACTCAAGGGAATGCTATAGGCGTCCTAAGATCCACTTTGATTATTCACCCTGGTCTCCTTCCCCATTGTTAAACTTTCCCTCCAGCCTCATCTAAATTCTAAATTACAATTGCTCGGAGCTTCTGGTTCTGACATGTCATTTTTTGATGGACTGAAGACTATGCTACTGATTTCTACGCAATTCTCAGCCACCATGTCCCTTTTTATTAATTCTGCCACATTAAATAGTTGTCAAATTTATATTTATTTATTTATGTAACGCAGGCTTTAATACTTCCAAGCCTAAAATGTAGATGTCGCCACCATACGGATAGACATTGCGTGCAGACTTCTATCTTACTGTCATTTATTTTGCCAGAGAGAGTTTGGATCTCGTAGAAAGTGGAGACCTCCCGGTCTGATGCCCAATTTTTGAGTATGTTAGGTTAACTTGTTTTTATCCAAATGGTTTTCGATTGTTTTGTACTGTGTAATGTAATTCGTCCCTTGAAACTGTAATTTCTAGAGTAATTAAACATGTTCTAAACTTTTCCCCGATATTTTCTTCATTACTTTTTGTTTAACACCAGTAATTACATTAATGGCAGTTACATTTATTGATTTATTTATTATTATTATTATTATTATTATTATTTTAACTTTCAATGCCAACACTTTTCTTTTAATCCTGAAAATGGATTTATAGCCACAAAAAATTATCCATACCAAGAATATGAGGCGCTGCTATCTGGTGCCTCGTTAATGTACCTTGTCTATGCCTATGTCTATGTCTCGCAGCTTCTTCTTACCAACACAAAAAACAAGAATATGCATGAAGCTTGCCAAAGGAGCTATGCTTATGCTTGAAGCAATAAATATACGTCTCTAGCGTACAGGTGGCCTTGGATAAAGGTTCCGCATGTTTTATGTGCTCCTCAGCAACGAATAACCGATGAATACGCTGCAGTAAAAGGAATTTCTGTAAATGTTTACTGGTGACCGACTAAGAGCAGTGAACGAGTGCAAGAACCATCGTCTATCACGAATTATGGTACAAAACTTTTATCGCAAGAAGATGGTTATAGGAATAAAGCCTGACGAAGGGGTGGGACTTAAAACAAAAAAATATACATTTCATGAGCCTTGCTGAAGAGCACATAAGTTAGAAACCTGAATCCAAGAATACCTATCAGCTGGAGATGTATAGTTTTTGCTGTAAGCACAAAATATATTCTATGAAAAGTCGTTAAAGTAATTTAATTTGGATAGTTTGCAATTATTATCTTGTTTGTAACTTGAGTTTATGCCTCCATAATATTGTTGATTTACATGATTGTATTTAAACTCATTAGGAAATGGTTTCTTTAATAAATTGGGATATTTGTGGCAAAGATATGGATACTAAAGCAACGAGTAAATAATATTCCAGAATATTAACAATTAAATCCGTTGTCTGGGGAACAGATGACATCAGCTTAGCGGTTTTAGAACTTGGATTATATAAAATATTTATGACACGTAAAGCATTTGATTTCATTTCGTGCGATTACGGAGCAGAAGCTATCTTGAGTTACATCATGAAACTAGAGTTATTCAAAGCCTTAGTTAACATTTTATCGCAGATTTAACTCTTGAATATAAACAAGGGTGTCAAAACATTTCCTATACTCTTTTATATTGGCTTTTCATAATGCAAATTTTCATTTAACCACAGTAATAATATCTTCGAATGACCAGAGATAGCCTTAGATGAATTTAATCTTCAAAATTTCAATGTTTTTTAAACTTAGTAAGAATTTTTCATCATTTTTTATATGTAATGTTTAGAAGTTGAAAGCAAATATGTATACAACAATAATAATTGTTTCAATCAATGATACTATATCCTGTTAGTCATTTTTGCAAAAGATGCTGGATTTCTTACATTATTTATTGCCAACATACGATTTGTTTTGTTGAAATTGAAGTAATTCTCATTTATTTATGATGTTTGATAACTCTGAAATTCCTCCTTACGTATTGAAGAAGCGTTATATTTCTAAGACTTTCTAGAAAATCTCGCATTATTTATCGACACTTTTAGGGATGTAAAGTTCACGGCCGTACGACCCTTGAGAACAAAAAAATCCTTTCACCATCTCCGTGTTGTAACTTCACCAGATTCACCAGCTCTCTATGGAACCCCTTCTTAGAAAGGTGTGGCTTGCCACCCCCTAGGACACACCTGAGCGCCAATCCCTAGACCAACCCTATGCGTACGCCACGCGGTTCGGTGTTTTAGTTTTCGAAGGGCGACTTCGGTGTGGGCAGATCAAGTTACCCTGGTGATAATCGATAGCAATCCGACTGAGAGCTGAATCTTATGCTAAAAAGTATAAATAAGTTTGTAATTATCTGTAAATAGTAGACGATGTACATTTTTGAAATCCTTCTCGCGTGTTTATTTGATGGACAACGTTAGCAGTAGCCTTAGGTATGGATCGGATTCTACGTGTAAGGAATGGAAGGGAAAAGGATAAATTACCTACTAACATAAAAACTTTTAAAAGTAGATTTGGTGCATTAAATGTTATCAGGAAACAACCATGCATGTAAGTTTGTAAAAATCTCTACTAAGGCAAATCGATAAATCCTTGTAATTGAAAACATTAAAGAGATATGTCTCTCAGATCCAATGATGCAAAGCGACTCTTTTCATATTCAAACATTTAATTAAAGAACGAACGCATAGTACTTATATAGCTGCGCACTCCAGCACATGCACTTTCTATCTGCTAATCTAACAACTGAACAACTCTGTATATACAGTTTTTTAATATCGGACTGTCTGACAATGTAACTCGACTGGCTGTTGCAATGTTTGGTTTTGGAGTTGTAAATAGAATCCAACATTCACATTAACAAATTCGTAAACTTATGAAGGCACCATAGCAGTTGAATGAATTACCGAAAGCCTGTGCAGTTTCGATATTCTTTGTATGAGAGACAACAAATGCAGTTTTTCAAATTCTCTTTTAACTAAAGTATTACAAACAAACAGGAGTAAACTGCGTATAACGAAGTCCTCTATAGGTTATTCTATCAGGAACGTGTTTTTGATTTTCATGTTATGTTCATATTGTTAATACATTATCATAGATTAACTATCAACTTTAGGCTGGTAACTGTTCTCCCAGTTTTCCCGTAATTCGATCACCTAATCTCTTCTACTTATCCGCTTCTAATCAATTTAAATGTGACGTCAAAATGCGACAAGAATTAATAGATATTAAAGTACAATTTAAGTTACATGGCTTTCATGGTATTTCAACTATCTATATAATTTTTAAGCAGAAAAGATTTGTTACTTTATAATATAACTACTCCCTTTTCGTGGTATATATAGACTTCAAAAATTGGTTTTCAAATAAAATTTAATTTACAGGGTAGCAATTCATCCTAAAATAAGTAAATAAGAAAATAAAGTACCTTCATCAAAACCTATCATCTAGGTCAGTGGTTCCTAACCTTGGGTACGCGTACCAGTACCGGTACGCGGACAAGCAGCTACCGGTCCGCGAATGATTTTACAATTTAAAACAAAAATCTATTAAAAATCTGTATTACAAAAGAAAAGAAATGACTATAATAACTAATAATCCATACGTTTTAATATTTTAGTTTGGAATTTCTTATCCATTGTTTGTGTTGTAATACTTTAATGGGATTTATATAATCTCAAAAGATGCCGTCTACACCTGAATGTGTTATCTATGACCGACACATAAAAATTTTGCGAATTTAAATATAATTTTGCGAATTTTAATATAAAAATTCTGCGAATTATAACTGTGTCTATAACTGTGTATGCGAATTATAACTGTGTCTATAACTGTGTTTGCGAATTATAACTGTGTCTGAGAAGTTTCTTGCCAAGCAGTAAATTTTTTAATGCCATTTGCGACCACATATTTATGTGAAAAACGTTTTCTGCAATGACTGCGATGAAAACCAAATATAGAGCTTTGCTGGACATTGAATCGGATCTTCGCCTTAAACTGACAAACACTGAGCCCGATATTACTTCTTTAGTTAATAATAAACAGGCCCAACCTTCTCACTAATTATATATTTTTTAAAGCGAGTATTATATTTTATGTATATGTTTAGCAATAAAAATATATCCCAAGTTACTTGTCTTTATTACAAATGTTCTCCGTCGCATTTTATTCCCCAGTTCAAAATATTTGATCTACCGGTAAGTCATCAAATTGTTTACAACGTACAGGTACGGTACTATAAATAGGTTGGGAACCCCTGACAGTTACCTAGATTCTAGGTAACTGTCTCATTCGTCTTGTATAACACTCAAACTATGTGTAACTCTTCATAATATAAACCGGTTGATGGTCGAATGGCTAGGACGCTGGCTTTCGGAACCAGAGTCTGTGGGTTCGATTCCCACTCTTGGCATAGACGTTTGTAGCCGTTCGGAATCGCCTTTAAGCAGTAGTCCCCATCCTCGTGTAGCAAAAAATGACTGTATCGCTCACAGTCAAACCAACTTTAGACTAGAATTTTCACATTCTGGTTCCGAGAAGTGAGAAAAAGTAACGATAACAAATTTATAGTTTAGTGACTCTTTACGTTTCATCTTGTAATCGATAAGACTTCTTAAAATTAACCAACCTAGTTCTTCCGCTGCTTCCAACTCAGCTGTTTCGAATAACAGTATTACCACGATTCTGAAGGCTCTGATGATGGACCTCAGCTCTCTTACATTAAGCTCGGGATTCTCCGTCAACCGCTTGAAGCACCTGAAAATTTAAATTCTGTCCATCGGTGTCAACTTTAGTGCCACGACTGCAATTTATCCAACTTACCACATCGCTGTGTATCTGAATATTGCAGATCATTTTATAATGGAAAACAAGAAATGAAATTAATGTTCACATCATTGACCGCCATATAATAATTCCTTAATTTAAAAATCCTCCCTCGCGATTTTGACCCGAATTCCTTTTTTAAAGAATTTGTTTTAACGATTTGTCTCAGGTATTTGATGAAAAGTTCAGTTATTTTCATTGTAGGGAGAAAATAAATGTGCATTAAACATTTTAATACAATCATGTTATTTAAATGAGTACTTCACTTGTTTGTGACGTTTCACATTGGATTTCAATACACCATTTTATTCCTCTTAAGGGTGTATTACTTGCTGAGAATTACTTGGTAGTGATAGCAAAAAATGGGTTGCAAATATATAAGAAAAAACAGAAATAACTGTCTGGAAAATGTTAAGATAACGTTTCCATCTCTGATTTCTCCTAGGAGAATATTATTCAGATGCATACAAGTCACAATATAATATGCATATACAGGGTGATTTTTTTTAAAGCCTGACAGTACTCAGAGACATCTGTAGCGCGATCTATCAGCCGGAATTCCACCGAAATTGATAGAGGGACTAAGGACGACATGGGATAGAGTTTCCGTGAAAAATAATTAGTTCCAAAAGTCACCGATAGGGGGTGATAAGGCGCTCTTGTTGTCGGCGCACCCGAGAATTTGTATAAAAGGCAAGTAAAACATCAAAATACAAATTTACGACTATGTAGTCGACAGAAGCGTCGGTATTTCGGGCTATAGAGATAAGGGATGAATACCGAAAAAGTTGTAAGCAGACAAATGAATAACAACGAACACTTCAACACCACTTTATGCAGCAAATTCACTTCTCCTTCATTCATTGTGACCACAGTCCTGGTGGACGACACATTGCATCCTGCACACTACGTTCTCAACGGCCAAGCGTAACATGTCACCAGGAATGTGCATCAAAGTCCGAGATATGTTGTCCTTTAGGACCGCCAAGTTCAAGACTCCACCAAGATAGACCTTAGACTTTAAATAACCCCACAGAAAAATGTCACATGGGTTAGGTCCGGGGAGCGAGGTGGAAAAAAAAGCGACTGATGACCCTTTCTTCTGTGAAGCGAACGCGCAAGAGATTCCGCACTTTATACCCCGAAATACTGGCACTGCTGTCGACTACATAGTCGAGAATTTGTATTTTGATATTTTACTTGCCTTTTATGAAAATTTTCGTGTGCGCCGACAACAATAGCGCCATATCTTCCCCTATCGGCGACTTTTGTAACTAATTTATTTTTCCTCGGAAACTCTTTCCCATGTCGCCTTTAGTCTCTATCAATTTTGGTGGAATTCCGGCTGATAGATCGCGCTACAGATGGCTCTGAGTGGTGTCAGTTTAAAAAAAAAAATCACAATGTACATTGAAACGAAGAATGCAAAGGGATAACGTGATCCAATAGGGGCAAAAAAGAATTAGGAAGTTAGAAAAATATAACCAATAAAAATATAACAAGTAGAAAAATATAATCAATCCTCTGATTTTCTATACAAGACCAAACCTTAGACACACATAAGGCAGTAATTTGATACTACACGTTTCGTTTCCGAACGCGATATTCTCCTGCTATTTTTCTCACGTGCAGAACTCTGATGCTCTACCGTCGTAGAACAGTCTTTATTTTCTCAACCTGAGACAATCATACGTGTTTCAAATTTGACTACAAGTTCAGAGGGGTTTTTTAATACTAAAAATATCATTTCCAACAAACCCTACCAGCATATTCATATACGTGCCTGAATAACCATGATAAAATCGCGAAGATATCTTTGTTGTGTTGATAAATCAGAGAACAGTGAAAAATATCTATATCTCACCTGATTATGGTTTGCAAAAAAATTAGAATAACTTTTCCGTGTGTGGAATTTCGAGATGAATTTTTTTTTTTTTAACAGGGACATATGAATTTTTGATTCTTCATCCGTAACTATCTCATCCGTTCTCTTCAATGGATATAATTTTAAAGAATACTTTTTCATTTTGCAAAGAAGTACTGTCATGGGTTTGAACTTTTAAAGCCTTTAAACATATTAAAGCCTGCAAATAGTTAAACCTCTAGATGTTGCCGTTGTTGCTTATGCCCCTTGACCGACAGCAACATCAGATCAAAGTCATTATAGGCTATTGGGCTGAGTGATGCGGCTCCGGATTTTTAAGTTAGCACCACAAAAGTCGAAGTCCAACTTGGCTAACGGACCGGTCCCGTAATTTTGACCGGTACACTTCACCCCACACCTCCAGAGGTAAATTTTGAGAACTTGGAGGACATTGCAGCCACGACAGATTTTGCGCGTACCAGACGCCATTAGCGTACACGGCGGGGGATTTGTCAGCGGTGAGCATCGAACCAGAGACTTTCAGATCATTGGCCCGCTGCTCTTGCAAACTGTGGAAATCATACCATATATTAATAACTCAGTCAAGTGTCTCTAACCGTGGTTCTTGTTTTATAATTAATTGGCATTCCTCTCTAAATAATTGACACTCTCTCTTTCTACTCTTGATTATTGAATTAAAACTATACATTACTATTTACAACTATACTTTGAAAATCACATTGATAATTCTCTCTCTCAATGAACCTCTCTTGACAACGTCAAACACTCATCTGAGCCCAACACTCACAGCGCCCTTTACCGTCCAGAGGGAATATTTTCCACACAAACTGGGCCACCGCGCCCTTTAGACTCTTGTAAAACTTCGTAACTCTAAAATGAGAATAGAATTATTTGTTCTCATTTAAGCCTGGATTGTCTTTTTTAAGACAATCCAGGCTTAAATGAGATTGTTTAAGCCTGGATTCAGGTTGTTTCTTTAATAGTCGCTTTCTCACTATGGAGGGAATGCAAACGTGAAAAACTGACTCTCTACCATCAGGAATTATCTGCAATGTTCAGAATTTTTATGCACTCACAGTTGTTTTATATCATTCATGAGCTTCCGGCTCTTCCTTTCTCGTTCTTTTCCAGGCGCAGTTTTCATCAACGACCTCACGTACAACACATTGGCGTCGATGATCTAGAACAAAATACAGAGAATATTACTGGCATAAAATAAAAAAATGGTATCATGCATTCTTTCAGACACTTTTAGCCAGCGTTGGTTCATACCCTTCTCCATTAGGGTGAGTCGTTTTTTACTTTTTTAAAAAATCGAAATCGCCTGAGGTGGGAAAAGCTGTGTATTGCTATCAAATGTTTGTAAACAATTTTTTTTTAAATTAAAATATATTTAGGCCCCCCGCCCGGCCCTTGAAGTTTCTCCAAAAATGTAAAAAAATGCATTTTTTATTTATTTTTTAACTTTTTACGTATCAAAAATTTTAACCGCATGTAATAGAAATTGTTGCATAGGAAAACCCTTTGTTTGTTATAAAAATATTTTTTTTCAAATTAAAATATATTTAGGCCCCCCGCCCGGCCCTTGAAGTTTCTCCAAAAATATAAACAATGTATTTTTATTTATTTTTAAATTTTTTTAGTATCAAAAATTTTATCCGCCTGTAATAGAAATTGTTGCATAGCAAGACCCTTTGTTTGGAAAAAAATTATTTTGATATCGTATCATATTTAAAGCCCCCGCTAGGCCGGCGAAATTTTGATATTTTAACCATTTGAGGCAGAATTTTTAATAAACATATTTTAAAAATTGAAGTCATTATTAAACTCAATGTTCCATCTGTGTCAAAGGTTTAAAGCAGCTCTTTGTATATTTTGCCAAAATTATGGCAGTATAACCCAGAATTCATCACGAGGAGGTGACTGCATTCGAATTCCTCCCGCAAAAACCAAATATGGGTCATTTTCCCCCCCCCTGTTTAGTGATATAAGTCGGTGAAAGGCAAAGTGGTGTAAGTCAGTAAGTCAAGTGGTGTAAGTCAAAAGAGTTTTACTGCAAAAACTACAATAATTCCACTATAAAATGAACAAATTATAATTCATAATAATTATTATGATATTGCAAATAATAATTATTTGCAATTCCACTATAAACTGAACATGGAGATTACATTTTTGCCCTCAAATAAAAAAAGTTGAAAATGTGACTTACACCACTTTGCCTTTCACCGCCTCATATAGCAATCTTATACTTTATATTTTGCCTTATTTTCGAACTTTGGCATCAGCTTTCGCGACGCCAATGTTGCATGTATAAAGCCTTCGCGATTGTTTGTTCCACAGACTGATGAGGATGCCTCTGACACTATCTTGACTGCCCTTTCGACATCTTGTGTACGGCATGGGAGAGTCCACAGATTACTTTCAATAAAGACACCTATTTCAGCCATTTTCTCAATTTATGCACTGGGTATATGTTTAGCCAGTGGAGGTTCTGTAAGTGAACATTTCTTCCAATTTATCAGTTCTGCACAGTCGTTTGCGTGAAATTTGAGAGGCGGAATGACAAAATCACAAGTTGTTTCTTTGGGAAGTATTCGGGCCTTCATGATTCTTCTGAAGCCTAATTTCCTCACATAGGATCGTTTGTCGTTGATCATGGCAATCAGCAGGTTTTCTGGGTGACCATAAAATCATTCATTTGCATTTACAGGATCCACTACTAATTTCAGCTCATCGCTCATGTATCTTTATTAGTGTATAACTTCCCAAAGATTCTGTGTACCAGCTGTGCATGAAGGCTCACTTATAGTGAGAAACCAAATTTTGCATACACTTTTGAAGCTGCCCTCTTCTTTTAAAGATGTAGCAACTTGCTTAAAATCCTCATCAAAATAAAAAATCCTCTTCCCTTTCAGAAGTAGAGCTACCATCCATAATACTTTCACATTGTTGAGGTTGGCTATTTATCTCAGTTTCAGATTTTTGCTTATTCACACGTTCAGCATCCATTGCTTTCCTTGCCACTCTAAGTTATAGCACCCTGGTGATTTTAGCATACAAATTACACATATACATTTTCGTCCAAGATCTCTGGTCCTTCAAATATTCTTTTTCCAAAACCGGCACTTTTCTTGACTTCTCACATGTGCACAATGAAAATTCATGACACTTACATGCTGAGATACCAGACAGTGTAGATTTTGCATCAGTTTGAAACCTTCTTAATTTAATTTTCGCTTCACTTGTTTTTCCAGTAGACTTCTTTATATTCATCAATTTTTTTTATGAAACTTTTTTATGAAACCTTTCTTTATGAAACTTTTTATGAAACCGCGCAGTACAATCACACCATCTATCGGTGAAATTCAAAACAAATTTCGCGGGCCTAACAGGTGCTTTATATATGATACAATATCAAAATAATTTTTTTCACAAACAAAGGGACTTGCTACGTAACAATTTTCACTACAGGCTGTTAAAATATTTGGTACGTAAAAAATTAAAAAATAAATTTAAAAAACGCTGTTTTCAAGTTTTTGGAGAAACTTCAAGGGCCGGGCGGGAGGGGCGGCCTAAATATATTTTAATTTTTAAAAAAAATTCACAAACAAAGGATCATTCTATGCAACAATTTGCACTACAGGCGGTTAAAATTTTTGGTACTAAAAAAATTTAAAAATAAATAAAAAATCTTTTTTTACGTTTTTGGAAAATCTTCAAGGGCTGGGAGGGGGGCCTAAATATATTTTAATTACAAAACAAATTTTAGAAACATTTGATAGCAATAAACAGCTTTTCCTACCACAGGTGATTTCGATTTTTAAAAAAAGTAAAAATCAACCCACCCTATTATCCATGCTCTACGATACATTGCCCCTTTTCACACATTTTTAATTTCCAAATTTTATCAGCGACATCGAAACCAAAAACCTTTAACGTAATGCTATCTGTGGGAGCACTCCCGAAATTTTAAATTTTCTGTTTGTGCAGTCATTTGCAATCTTCAAGTTTCGAAATCCATTTGCAAAGGACATAATATTTTCCGTTCCTTGTTATATAGGATGACCAACAATTTTTAAAGGCGTCCTTGTACTATCGATATACCAATTGATACATACACATAAGCCTTCACGAGAGGCAATTACAGCCTCGACCCCCCAGGGTATGCTTTCCACAAGTCCTTGTATGAAGGCTAGTGGTATTTTAATCCACACGGCATCGAGAAGACATGTCAGTTACTTTACCGATTTTGGACGGTTGTTGCACCCCTTAATTCGGCAGTCCAACTCGTCCCAGAGGTTCTCGATAGGGTTCAGATCTGGACTCTAGGCAGACCAGTCCATTCGGTTAACCCCATTGTCCCCATACCAATCCATGGTAGACCTCGCAATATGACAGCTGGCGTTGTCATCCTGGAATTAACATGGGTCCAACCCGTAAAACTACCACAACGTAGGTAGCACACTGTCATCCACAATAGTGCAGTAGGCGTCGGCATTGAGCTTACTATGAATTGGGACCAAGGGTCCCAGTCCATACCAGGAGAAACACCCCTAGACCCTAAGTCCACTTCCGCCGAGGACACAATGTATTCTGACAGGAGCCGTTCTCACGGTAGATGCCAGATCCAGACCCTGCCATCCGAATGGTAGAGAGTGAATCTTGATTTGTCGCTCCAGAAAAACCGTTTCCACTGATCTACGGTCCACTTCCAACGTGCTTTGCACCACATTAATCGAACAGCGCGGTTTGATTTTGTGATCAAAGGGTTGCGGGTTTCAGCATGACCATGAAAACTAAGCAGTTGTGCTTCTTTAAGGATGGTATTCATTGAAATAAAACTCCCGGATGCCTTTTAGATCTTCTGGAGTATGTGGGCCATTGGTTGGATACGGTTCTTCCGAATTTCTTTGGGAAGAACCCGTCGGTCTTTATCTCCCAGTTTCGTGTGTCTGCCGACTCGGAGCACATTCCGACAATCACCGCTCACCTTCCAATTCTGAATCACATAGGCCACTGTCGATTTTGAGTAATTCAGCTCGCTAGGTATGTCCGTTAAGGATCAGCCTATTCTGTGATACCCGACGATTACACCTTTCTCGAAATCATGAAATTCTACACTTCGTGGCATCTTGCATTCTACTAATGCCAATGTTGCTTACAACACGATATTTAATGGTGGAGGGTGTGACGTATATCAGGATCGTAGATATCGTCATTTGCATGGGTGTCCAAATAATAAGTAAAGTAAACCGGTTGAATTTGTTAACTCTTGAGCTCTTACTTTAGCTTTGGTGGTAATTTTTACAAATTTATGAGGGCGTAGAGAATCTCAACCGCTAAGTATTCTTAGGCGCCTGCTTCAACATTTTGGGAATCGCATTTTGGGAATCACATGATGAATCCCGAAGATTCATCATTTCATCTTTGGAGGATAATGGACTTCTTTAAAATCATTCGGGGTATTTCTCTGTAGGATTTATCTTTAATTTCTGAGATTTAAAAAAAAATTAATAATTTTTTTTTAATTTTAGATTTATAACTACTTTTGAAAGAAACCATTTTAAAGTACTGATAACCTTTTCTTAGAGGAATGTATCAAGCTTGATGTTTCATAATCTAAACCCTGTATAACTATAACAGGGTTTGCCAGTTATAGTTTAAATTAAATCTCTAAAATATTAGTAAGATAATTTCCAAGATACAAAACAATAAAAATCTACACTGCTGGCCACTGTAAATGCAACACCCTGAAGGAAACATGCAAATACAATGAAATTTACAACATGCATTAGCGGAGGGGAGATATGCAAATGATTAGAATTTCAGCGCAGACGCACATCACGCGCGCCTGTGGCGCCACTTCAAAGCGCTATTTAAGGCTTGGAGATTTCGACGATTTCAAGTTCGGCAATTGAGTTTTTCTTGTGGTTTTTTCAAAAAAACGACCAATTATGACTCGTCGAAAACAGCGATCATCTTTTGATGAAGTATCCGACTTCGACAGAGGAAGGATAGTGGCCTACCGAGATTGTGGATTATCTTTCAGGGAAATCGGTAGTCGTGTTGGACGAAACCAAACAACTGTAATGCGGATATGTGATCGTTGGATGCAGGAGGGTACGACGGACCGGCGTGTTCGATCGCATCCACCTCAGCGCACCACTTCACGTGATGACAGGCAAATTGTGCGCATGGCAGTGACGGATAGCTCAGTCGCATCACGAACCATAGCACAGCACATGCAGTCTGTAACGCATCATCCAGTGTCTGCGCGTACCATTCGACGCCGTTTACAGCAGAGTGGTCTGTCCGCAAGACGTCCATTGCTTTGTCTACCCTTGACGCAGAACCACAGACGTCTCCGCCGCCAATGGTGCGATGACAGAAGGATGTGGACTGCAGAATGGAATGAAATTGTCTTTACTGACGAGTCACGCTTCTGTCTGCAACACCACGATGGTCGCATTCGAGTCTGGAGACACCGTGAAGAGAGGATGCTGAACAGCTGCGTTATGAATCGCCACACTGGTCCTGCACCGGGTGTTATGGTATGGAGCGGTATTGGATATCACTCTCGCACACCTCTAGTATGCATTGCCGGTACTTTAAACAGCCAGCGCTACATCTCCGAGGTGTTGGAGCCAGTTGTCCTTCCTTACCTTCAGGGCTTGCCCACTGCCATATTTCAACAGGATAATGCGCGACCACACGTGGCACGCATTGTCCAACGGTTCTTCGTCAATCGCCAGATTAAATTGCCTCCCTGGCCTCCTCGCTCTCCGGATCTTTCGCCGATAGAAAACATGTGGTCCATGGTTGCTCTACGATTGACCCAGATTCCATCCCCAGCTGCCACAGCAGATCAACTTTGGCAACGTGTGGAAGCTGCTTGGTCTGCTGTACCCCAAGAACTCATCCAAAGTCTCTTTGAATCAATGCCGAGGCGTGTGGCAGCGGTGATCTCCAACAATGGCGGTACTCTGGCTACTGATTTTGGCAGGAACCACACTTCACAGAAGTCTATAAATTTAATCATTTGATACTTGGTGAACATGTTATCTACAAAATAAATTTTGTTGTGATATCTCTTGTCTTTCTTGGTGTCGCAATTTGGGTGGCCAGCAGTGTATGTAAAGCAATCACTGAGTAGTGACTACGAAATGCATCTCTCTTTATGTGTCTTATGAAACAAAGAACACGCACTTACCATGTAAGTGCTAGCGTTTTCTTGCAAAAGGCAGTGGATGTTCTGCTTTGCAACGAGACAGGCGTCGCCGTATTCATTTAGAGTCATAAGAACAGAGCCTCCGAGGGCTTGGCACTTCTTTTCCTCTTCACCTAGCTGACCTGAGTAGCTGAAAAGAGAAAAACAAAAAGACAGTCAATTTCGAAATCGTTTTTTGTTCTAGCATCCCTGAGAAGGAAATTTCCTTTTAAAAGTATATTAAAAAACAGCGTTTATGGAACGCGTATACCTTTTCAACTGACATTTTCTAAAAATTTGGGAAAATCTAAAAAAATCTCCAATTTATCTTAAACTAATGAACCCATTAGCCTTTAATAATAATCGTAACTCTGTAACCTTTAACCCGTAAATTATGACTATCATTTCAATCTGTTTGTACCATGTCATGTTTATAATTTTATTCTTAAAGAGGGGGAGGTGCGGTTTTTACCATTTTTTTTTGGCAGTACTGAATTGCAGACAAACTAACAGAGAGTAATAATGTCGAACTTTTTCTCTCTCGTTTGCTTTTGATATATTTGTTTACGCATCAATATATTTCCGACTATTCCATTAGGATTTTAGGCTGATAGGAAACAAAGCAGAGCCCTTTAACAGAAGTTGGCAATGAGAATTCAAATAATTGAAGCAAAAGCATCAATTATGCTGTATCTTAACCTTAGTAAAATTAGAATCACAGAAATAATTCTATTTTTACTAAGATTAAAATACAGGTAATGTTTAATATTACTCAGCTTTCCTCATTTGGAGGTGATTATATAATCCGTATGTCATGACAAGATGAGGAAAATCAATCAAAATTGAAAGAGACAAATGAAAAATAAGGGCCAGAAAAATATTTTCTCTGTGTATAATATCTCTGATTTTCTTTGTCTGTAATTAGGTAGAACAAAAATAACGCTTTGTTTGTTTCAAAATAATGCTTTGTTTGGAAAACAAAACTACAGCTACGATGACTAGAAGCTGAATAAATCACATTTTATTAAAATTGTGTCATGGGTTAAGAGTTATGGGTATTAAATGGGTTATATTTTTTATATTAGCTATCACATGGCAATTTTTTATGTTTGTACTAATTTCTATCGATTGATCTATGAAAAAGCGTTACCTGTTGATCATCATTTAAACAATATAAAATTCGAGGTTTTTGAGATTGGAAGAATAATCACTCCGAAGCTGGTTAAATAGAAACGCTGTCTAACTAAGTATACCTCCTTTTTGTGTATGTGATATGTATTTCATGGTACACACAACATTTAGTGAAAATGAAAGACTTTAAGGAAAGATTTATTTTCCAAAAATGTTCGATTATGTGGCACTAAACAAAGGAAGAAGAAATCACGATTTTTGGAAAACGAAGTCGATGTTCGAAGTTTTAAAAGACGACGGACGCATCAAACAAAACGGTCACCAAAATTTTTCTATATTATGTTCTGCCAGGTTTTTAACATAAGTAATTATGCTCAATGAATTCCGATTCTTAAATTGTGAATAATACGAAGAGACTGTTATATCTTATTAAACTCATGGCACAATAGTCCGCTGTGGACCAAGACCGGCGATGCCCATCTCCGCTTTCTTTACCGTGGGCTTGGGTTGCCATACAGCATATGTGTCAGCCAGGTGGTCAACCCGACGTGGGACTCCCAGAGTTTAGTTCTCAAGCAAGCTTGGTCATCATTTTATCGACCCACATGGGATGAAATGCTGAGTCGACCTTACCCAACAGCAGCACCGACCCCTGGACCTGTGGTGGGTCAGCTTGAAGCTCTTAACCACTACGCCACCGGGTGTCTATATTTTATTAAACTATCCCATAATCAACATTCAGCTAGGTGTAATACCGACATCAGCTTGAATACTTTATCTAAATATATAAAACAGTTCTGTGACTGACTGACTGACTGACTGACTTACTGAGTGACATACAACTGTAGCGTACTACCAGTATGGGGTTATTTTTTTCCATGACCTCACAGATTTCACGAAACACAGCTGTGTGTTTATCGGGTGGTTTCCATAACAAGTGGTGCGGGTAACTTTTTGGAAAACCGAAAATGATTTCACCCCCGTTATAAAGCTGTCTTTCTCTTAGCAATAACTTCATGCGAGTGACTTTCGGCGGGCGATAAAGTTTCGGCACTAAGAAGAGCTGTCAGACGATAATCTGCTGCCCCCCCCCCCCCCGGCTGAAAATCCAGACATTCAAGAGAGACGCTAGTTAGAACGCGGCCAGGACGGACGTGTGTTTTTTAGGCTCCGTACGTTGTAAATCTACACGGAGTTTAATTGAATATGTTGCACTGCTTTAATGTTAAATTTTTTGTAAATAAATTTCCTCGTTAAGTTTTTGTTTTAAAAAATTGGCCTTCGCTTTTTAATTAGGACTCTGTCTTTGCTTTGTTATGGATCCCATAGTAGTAATTTTTAGCAACGCCTCAGAGACTAGCCTTAAACTTTTACCTTGAAGCCACACAACGCACAGACCAAACCGCTGGACCAAAAGGGCTGTAATTTTGCATGGCGATTCTTCTTATAGTGTAGGGATGCTTTAAGAAAGATTTTTCAAAAATTCCTCTTAGATTTTGTAAAATTAAATTTTTAAGCTGTTTTAGTAACTTTTTTCAAGTTTGCATTTAAAATAATAATCTGAAGGTTATGATATTTATATCACGAGAAAGATCCTAAAAATTCCTTTAAAATGAAATCTTTTTCGATTCTTTACCTCCATTTTCTGATTTTTGGTGAATTTTGAAAGATTAATTTTTAGAATTCAATTTATTAAATGCTGATCACGTGATTTATTTTTCTGGTACTTTAAATTAATTTATCGTCACGTGCATAACAACGTAATAGACAAAAAAATATTTTTTTTCTTGCTAATGCGGCAGACGATTGGACATTATCAAAAAAATATTAAAATGCAGTAAAAGATATATTTGTCTAAAAAATATCCCTTACGATTTTTTATATATATATATATATATATATATATATATATATATATATATATCTCTCCTAATCTGGAACTAATTAAAAGTAGCCATGATAATATTAATGTAAACTTTTTAGATATTAATATTAAATTAAATTCTCACAGCAAATTTACTTTTGACTTATACGACAAAAGATCTGACTATAATTTTAATATTGCTAAATTTCAAAATTATCTAACCTGTTTACAT
The DNA here is from genome assembly GCA_907164885.2 of Dolomedes plantarius. Classification (NCBI taxonomy): domain Eukaryota; kingdom Metazoa; phylum Arthropoda; class Arachnida; order Araneae; family Dolomedidae; genus Dolomedes; species Dolomedes plantarius. The sequence goes on along the minus strand of OU015491.1, from coordinate 48,126,956 downwards.
AAATCTGTTTTTAATAACATTATTGTAAATTAGTTAGTTCGTATAAATAGGCTATGTTCTAAAGACAATAGGATTAAGCATATTTTAGACTTGAAAACTGTGCTAACACGGAATAATTACCCCGAAAGTCTATCCAAAAACATAATTGGTTGTTTTTGTTTTAATGAATAATTTGTTCTGTTGCATTAAATATGTTAAACATAACAATAAGATAAAATAGAAAAAATAACTACTAAAAATTAAAATTAAAATTAAAATCATAAGTAAAAATAAAAATAATAATAAAAATAACTCTTAGTAGTAATAATAATAAAAAACTAAATTAATAAGGGTATAATAGTCCTAAAATACGGTAACCTAAGTAAGTCTGTAACTGAGAATCCACTACCTCCATGGTTGCAAGTTTTGTGACGTCAGTCATCTTGCGGTTACAAGTTCTTAACTTCCACTCTGTCTAGCGCCAGGCTTGATGTTCTTTGGTTAAGTACTTTTATTCAATCTTTTTTTCAATTATTAATCAATTCTTCTGTTTTTCATGGATTGTACGGTGTCTGAGGGTGTTTATTGTATAGATCATACTCATCGGAAACAATCCATTGGTTTTTAGACAGCATTGACACCGCTGATGAAGAAATGCTGTCTAAAACCTGTTTCATACTTTTCTTTTCATGTTATTTGTTCCTGGCTGCAAGTAGCTTTAGAGCTATTACTGGTTTTCTCTTTCATCTTATTCTTATATATATATATATATATATATATATATATATATATATATATATTTGTTGTTTTTTACATCAATTACATACATTGATCGTTGTATTTATTATAAATATATATATATTTATTTATATATTTTACATTAATTGCATACATTGACCGTTGTATTCATTTTGAATGTACTGAGTGGCGAAGTACAGGTTTTCAGCTAGTAACCTATAAACTTTTAGAGTGGTCTAATATAGTATTATGAATATGATATGGTCTGGCAAAACTCGTAAAGCTGTTTGAATCATTTAAAATAAACTAAAAACTCATGTCATAGGTTAAAGCTTCCTATGGTTGAAATCGCTCCAAAGAGTTCCATTAAAAGTAAATGCGCAATTAACAAATCGTGGCAAAGTAGGAAAGATTCTACTTCCTTAGATATGTACCTAGATATGTGGCTACCAGTCAATAAGCAGTTTCATTTGAGCAACTTATATAAAGTCTGAGAATTCCACTGATTTTGTCAGATGTCATTGAATTGTTGTGTTTAAAAGAAATTTTTAACTCCCAAGACACAGTTACCGAAGCAGAAACACACGTCCATGATAACTATTTTAATATGCAAAAAAGCACGTTTATTGGCATTTTACCACTTGTAGTGCTGGATCGGTTCCCATACGTTTTCATGAACTGTTTTCTTGCATTAGTTTCTCGTTTCGTTAACTTTTGTTTGCCTTTTCTGTTTGAAATTATTATATTGGATATAAAACCATTACAACAACCCCGAAAAAAGCTATTACGAGACAGTACCCATTTCCAATTTATACTTCAGAAATGCATCCTTACCATGCAGTTACGTTACGTTTAGGTCACTCAAAGAAACGTACTTGTTAGATGACAACCGAAGTGAAAGCTCTTATCTGATACTCACCGCTTGTTCCTGTAGGATCCCTTCCTAACGTCAGCCGGGAAGACCACGTTCATGGCCAAAAAGGCATGTTTCAGGAAGCGGAGAGAGTCGTTCGTTTGCCCGTAGCGTAACCTCAGCTAGTCAGTAAACGAGAAAGAGTATAACTGATTTCGATTACGAGAAGTCATACATGATAGAGAAACAGTAAGTTTGTGACATTAAATATTTATTTTTGGAAATTAAAATAAAGGAGTTTTTAGAGCACTTTGCATTTTTTTAAAAAGAAACGTATAGAAACAAGCTATGTGGGGATTTTCCGGTACATATTGCGTAATAATGCTTTGCATACCTTAATTTCAGTCCATTTAAAAACATCATGGTACACATTCAAGTAATTTTGAATGTGTTTTTTTCTAATTCGGTAGGCACCTGTCAAGAGACGTTTGACCTTCAATATGGGAGCATCATTTAGGTGAGTCAACATTTCTCCCTATCAGCGTCACTATACAATCGAGAAACACTGAGGGGCAGCATTTGGTGGGCTCGTATCCTCCCTCCACCCCCGAACAAATCCCCCGGTGGGGCTTTTTCGTCTGACAGATTTACTATGCCCGCACACGCCGTAGGCAAGAGATCATTCAGTGGCGCTTATCGGGATTCGAGCCGAACTTCCTTAGTATCGAATCCCGACGTGCTAACTTCTAGGATACGACAGTCCCATAATTTTGAATAGTTAAAGAGCAAAAAGGAACGGATGCTATTAAATGACTGAATTATACTTTTTATTATAAACAAGTAATCTTTAGTTTCCCTATTAAATCCATAAAACTAAGTTATACTTTTAAAACAGTTTCTATTTTCATTGTTATGAATTACCAGTTCGGACTCGGCGATTGAATGGATTTTGAACAAGACAGAAAAAAAAACAAAAAATTATTTACAGGAAGTAGAAATACTAGGGATTACAGATCGTCAGAAACTGACTACAGTGCTTCTAACACAATCTCTAGTTCTCAGAAGTACGGAAAAAATCAACACAAAAGACGCTGCACGAAGTCGCACTTATCGCAGCATAAATTTCAGCAATTATCGGACTAAAATCTCACAGCTAACAGCGGCGCTTTTGACAACCTCAAAACACACTCAAAAGTGAAATCTGAACCTTACCCTGAATCGAAGCTGTATTTATAGCTTCTCGAGAATCTGAGGATTTCTACTATGTTCCAGAAAATTTCAGGCTCGGAAAACTCGCCAAACTTGTCGCCAATTCGCCAAATTTAGCGATATCTTACTAAATATGGCGCCAAATAAATTAGTTGCCCAAAACGTCACCCACCAAGCCAATATCTCGCCAGTTTGGCGAGATACCATAGAAACCCTATGTTAAATGCATGGTACAGCAAAAATTTAGCTAATATGACTATTTACATGGAACAAACGATAATAATGCATTATCTTACAAGCAGAATAAGAATTTTACAAGTAATTTAATCTAAAGACATACATAAATTAATAAAATTCGTAACATCGATATTTAACTTCCATTCAACAAAGGGCTCATGATTAATTTGAAAATTTCCTTAAGGTACCAAACAAAAATTTACAGCTGAGGTTAAAGAGATAAGCGAAAGCCAAAATGAACTTATCAGTGATGAACTTAACAGTGACCATGTTTAGGGTTACAACGATCAGAATTTTATTTCTGGAAAATATGGCGGAGCATCGAATTTACAAATATTGAAAATGTTTCCGAACTGTTACTAGCTGCTTCCGAAAAACACAAAAAAATCGATCCATTCCGATGTCAAATCTGGTCTACAGAACTGCTTAAAAAGTAGGGACTTTTTGCCTTTTCAGTGCAATGAAAATAAATAGTGCAGGTTTTATCAAACAATTGTATTGGATCATGTGCATTATTCCTCTGAAATTTTCCGTAATACACGCGGTAGATTCTGCAAAATGTTACCATAGGTTATTAAAAGTATCAAAATTTCCAAAGATTTTTTTTCTTTTTGAATTTTTTTGTATTTAAAAAGTTTTCAAAGAAAATTCTTAAATCTGCGGTGAACTGACCCTATTGGATTCGCTCACCTCAATGTTAACGTATGGAGAAAACGTGTCTACTAGTTACAGTTACATAAATACTGATGATTCAATAAAAATGGTATTTTCAGATAGCCTGAGCTTTTCTGCACCTTACAACAGGATTCATTTTATAAATTTCATCAACCAAAGGAATTTAGGAGCATTTAAAATACACTATAAAATATTTTCCCCCGAATAATTTAAATTTTAAAATATGATTTGTATTTTTTTTTAAACGAAAGATACCCCAAGGTGTAAAATTTCTCTCTATTACGGAGTACAGTTTTTTAAAAAATAATCTTTAAATCCAAGTCGGCAATCCTTGGATGAGTTTTCTCCATAGGTTAACAATAGGGTTAGTACACAGTTCTATGACAGCCTTAATGGGGTCACAATTTGTTGTCATATACATGCATTAAGTAAAAGTTTTTCTTCAAAAGTTACTCTAGGTGAAGATCCTATCACATTTACAAAAACACTTGGTCAATTTGATTTTATCTGGGGAAAATTTTAAATGCTTATGTGCAGGTTTAGCATTTGATATATCAGCCGAACCAATGGCTCTGTTTGTCTAACTAGTGCCCATGTTGCGTACAGGAAAGGTTTTAAATTAATTTATCTACAGCAGTGATTCTCAACCTTTCTAAGTCTACGCCCTCACCCCTTTGGATGACCTTCAGACCCCACGCCTCCCTATAGGCTAAAAAATGTAAGTAACGTTAGAATAATTACAAGATAAAAATAACTTTTTATATACCGTGTTTTAAAATTTTCTGTTGAATCATATAAGCTTGACAATTCTATGTATTAATATATACTTAAACAAAATTTTTTTTGATGAATTATCCCATCAACTTGAAATAAAAGGAAATTAATTGGAAGTTAACTTGCGTTTAACTTTTCGTTCCTGTCCCGGTCGATAGATGGCTACACCAGTCTACAAAACAAAATTAACTGATAATGATTTTAATACTGCTTGAAGATGGCTAAAAGTATTAAAGAAATTCATTATCATCGTGTTCTGGGCTATACTAAAAGTTTCAAATGTCTAGCTAGTCGGGAAGTCAGTTAAAAATCGATTGGAAGATTTGTACTGGACAAACACACACACAAACAAGAAAGCAAGTTAATATAAACGTGGTAAAAATACACACACACCCCTCCGACCCACACTCCGTTGAGAACCATTGATTTACAGGTTATAAAAAAAAATTTTAATTTATAATTTATAAAAAATCGTCCTCTTTTCATGTGTTTGCTTTGCTTTTGTTCAGATATTATCAAAACTTCAAAAATTTCAAATATTCAAAATCAAATGTACCGAAGTCATTTAAACGGAAATAAAACACAGGAACACTGACCAAGATATAACTGGTATATTTGTGCGGGGAAGTTAATATTTATCCTTTTAAGGCTGACCAAACGAAAAATTGGCTGACCAAGCTGAAAAATTTCATTCCAAAATAAATAGAAAAGTTCAGTTGTACCGCACGGTACACACAGTCAGTTCAGCATAGAAATGTTTATCTCGGAATAACATCATCTTAGAGGCCTGTGGTTTGTGTTATTTAAGGTTGCTGTGTACTAACCTTATTGGAACCACTCATCTCCATGTTAACCTATGGAGAAAATATGTCCAAGGATTGTTGACTTGGATTTAAATATATATTTTTTAAAATGTACCCGGTAATAAAGAAAGAATTTTAAACCTTGGTGTATTTTTCGTCTTTTAAAAAAAGCAAATAATATTTTAAAATTTAAATTACTTGGGGAAAGAATCTGGTATAGCGTGTTTTAAACGCTTATAATTTGCTTTTGTGTACGAAATTTATAAAATGAATCCTGTTGCAAGGTGCAGAAATGTTCAGTCCATCTGAAAATACCATTTTTATTGGATTATATTATCTGCATTTATGTAGCTGTAAATAGTAGAGAAATTTTCTCCTAAGGTAAACATTGAGGTAAGCTAATCCAATAGGTTTGGTGCACAGCAGCTTTAATCCTAAAATTTCTATAGCATATATTAAGCCAAGGAAACAAAAACATGCCCTTTTTTTAGAAGTTTTGATCCCTTAAAATTTGCAAATATGAGTATTTAACATTAATGAAGCTGAACTTAAACATGACATAAATATAACTATGATTATTTTTTAACCTTCTGAGCATTTATGACATTTTCTGCCTCCTTCTTTCACATGTGAAAGACGTTTCTGAGATATTTTTCAATCCTCTGGTTTGGTATTCAAAAGGATGAAAATTCTACCATCGGGACACTTTTGAGCACAAAATTAATGATGGAATAATATGTCACAAACACTTTTCAAGTTGAAAGCATGAGGCGGAAGGATGCGTCTCAAATGCTTCGAGAGATAAAATGTTATAGTTTCAACATTTAAAGCATACGGTGTGTAAGACTTAAGACATTCAAAAAGGGGAAAACATCAGACCAAAATTAAGGAAACTAAGAATTTATAATACTACAACACATAACACAGTATTTAACGGTAAAGAAAAATCATCAAACACGGATCTGTCCCTTAAATCTCTCTTTTGCAAAAAAAAAAAAAAAAAATCATTTCTTATAATTGAAAATAGAGGTTAATTAATAATGAAAACTGACTCAGCTTTCTTTGATTGCTAGGAGGTAATAAACTTGAATCAGTATCGTGTCAGAGTGACATTTAAATCGATTGTTAGGAAATACTACCGATTTTTAGGAATAAAGATTTTATATACTTTCGTAGTTCCAATGGCTAATTAACAGTTTTCGCACAGCGGATCTAAAGCTTACTTACTCTCGCTTTAAGTCTTTCAATAGCAATCTCTACGTAGTCTGGCTGAGTCTCGCTTTTGTAAAACACCATCAACCTCTTCATTTTATTCAAGATATCTTCAGCCTTTTTACATAAAGCACAGGAAGGAACGAAAGAGGAATCAGTACAGAATTTACATACATAGATAAAGAGATAGGAAAACGAAAAAACAACTAAAAATCAGTTACGAGTGTATGTGAATGATTTCGTGAAGCCTGATTATGAATACGTCATTAATGATTGATATATATGGACCTTTTCTGTTAATTTGAAACTGAACATTAATTTTGTACCCCATCTCTCTCCCCCAAAATATTATATAGGGAGATTCACTCGAGAGAGGCCTCGATTATACTGTAATATCTCTCGCTAGGTCAAAGCAATCTGAACGAAACAACGTTCAATGTGCTCCTCCGTAGAAGGCACGTCACATCACATAGTTCTCAGATGAGGCTTGGTTCCATTTGTCAAGTTACGCTAACTCGTAAAACACCCGCATATGGGCCACTGAAAATCCCTTTGCCCCTCACGAAACACCACACCATGATAAAAAAACTAGCATGCGGTGCAATAAGTGTCGGTTGCACATCATAGGCCCCATTTTATTTTACACCGATGTGTATTTGGATATTTTTGAACAGCTCGTGAATCAACTGCATGATCGGGACTTGACGGAAGGTTACTTCAAGCAAGAGGGACACACAAAGTGTAACACGGTGGCAAGGGGCATGGCGGATATTATGTATATCATAGCCAACAGGAAAATTTCAAAGAAGCTTTGGCCACCGCGGTCGCCGGATCTGACACCACCAGACTTCTGCCTTTGAGAAAAGTCTATCGGAGCAAGCCTTGCAATGTGAAGGATTTGAAGGAAAACATCCAAAGTGATATTGCTGCTATTCTCCTCGATTTCCTTGGCAATACGATCAGGAACATAGAGCGCCGTGTCGACACCCGTCTGGCAGAAAACGGAGAACACCTTTCAGCATCGCATGTAATGCAATCGATTACACATACGTCTAGGTATGTAGCATATTTGTTTTCTTCAGATTGCTACATCCTAGCAATTAGTTATTACAGAATATTAGGTCCTAGTTATTACAGAATATTAGGTTCCTAGTTATTACAGAATATTAGGGGCTTCTTTCGAGTGAATCACACAATACAACCCAGACGAGTTTGGTCCTACACCATCATAATTTGCGTAACTTTATTAAATTACAAAGATTCTGTTATAAAATGCAGCTGAGAAGCGTAAAGTTTCAAACAGCAAGTCGATTATGCATATAAATTAGAGGATTTCAAATTTCTTTTCTATTTCCATACGAAGTAACTTGTTATACACAATCTAGTTACTCTAGGCATCAGAGAGAAAAATAAACCAACAGGATTTTATTAAGATATAGGGGGAGATGATTTTTTCATAAATGCAGTTTTATGAAATTTAAGGAACATGATATAAATTGTATGTCTGAATAATTTATGCTCTTTATTAGATACATTACTACATATAGTGACAAGAATGAGTCATTTTTTTGTAAAAAAAAATCGCAAAGCACATTGCTTCTTTGTCAGAAGTACAGCAAAAGTCAAAGGTAAAATGATTTATTCCCTTATTAAAGAAAATTCTAGCATCAAAAATAAATAAGTAGTGTCGAAAAATGCTATGAAATTTCTTGAAAACAAGAATGAAAAAAAATGTGTAAAAACGTCACTGTAATAAAATATATCCTTTCAAGCAACTCAGAAAAAAACACATAGATCAGATCAGCAAATAAGATGCAGTGAATTTACCCTGCCGATTCACACTAAGTAAACACAATTTGTACAAATTTGTACAGATTATAGTAACAAATAATTAAGATAAAAAAATAATAAAGAGAATAATCTTTGCTAAAGTGGTCTTAAATTAGTTGCGTTAAAAGTATTGGAAATGAAAAAAAGCTAGATAAGAAAATTAATTAAAAAGCAACAAATATTGGATTTATATAAAAAAAAATGCATAAAACTAATTTGAACAACAGAAGTAATGATTAACTGATTTCAAGTTTTAACAATGATTCTGTTTTTTATGACACACCTTTAGTTCTTTTATATGATTTTCTGTTTTTACACGTACAGGAAAAGCATTCATAAAAGTTGCGCTGTTCATGTGAATCAACGCACATGCTTAAATGGGATTTATAATATGACAAGAATTAAATTTATTTAAACTTATAGTCTAGAAAATTTAATTATCTAATTACGTATCGAAACATCAATTCTGGATCATTAACCCACATTGTCCCGACATCACACTTTACAAAAGTCACAAACTTTGAGAAAAATCGAAACAAAGCATTTGAGAAAATGTAGGAAATAATAATTTATCCTTGGCACGTAATTAAATAGATATAATGGAAAACGTGCTTGTACAACAGCCTTATGGAGCTTGAAAATCAAGCAGGCCATCCAGGAACCTCGGAACCACGAACAGGTAGTCGCCGGTTCACCAACCAGGCCTAGATAGACCCATGAGCCCCCTGTGAAAATGGCACGAAAAGTTAAAATGGCAAAGTAAAATCAATACAAAACAAAAAAGTCAAAATTTCCAGGATGCAGAGAAAAAAAACGAAAAAAGAAAAAGTAATCATTGCAGACACAAAATTTTTCGTGTGAAACGGTGGGATGGAGGAACGAAAACTAAAGGTCGGCCACTAAAGTGGCTGACTCTGCCGGGAGGAGAGACTGCTTAAAATTACAGGAAACTGTTACAAACCCGAGACTTGGAACGTAAAACCAAAAGATCAAAATTCATGACACATCCCTAACTTGCTACCGTGATGCATTTGCTAAGAAACACCCATAGCAAACATACTGCAGAGAAAAAATAGTTAGAAAATCTATGCTGCTTAGCAACTAAATAATTAAATAAAATACAAGTAAAAAGGTTAGCCATAGCCTCTGGGATTCCGGAATAAGTACTCACAATCCTGGATCGGCTGTGATTGTGTAAGGCAAGATCCAGATTATAAGACCTTATAAGTATAAACTTGTTGTGAAGACATATACCCCAACATTGAGCAAAAAGTTAAACTGTATACCTTTAGAGAAGGAAATGCTGATTATAAAAAAAATTCTGGTAGTCTCTTCTAACGAAATAACCGCGGGTTTTTAACGTAGCATTACTTATCATTGCTTACTTCTTTTTTTAAAATCGGTTTTGGTTAATTAGGAAAGGAGAAAAAGGGATAAAACAAAAAAAAACACCTTTTAGAAATAATATTCTGCTACTCTTGATTTATAACTCGCGACGACGGTTTTAACGCCTGAAATTTTGCTTTACCGAGGACCGTTATGGAGTTAAAAGGCACACATCTCTAGCCCACCGCCTTTTACTCATAAAAGTAGATTGTGACCGTTCGTAGGATGCTGCACAACACTGCTTCTAGATACGCAGAAATTAATGCAATTACGTATATGAAATTAACCTTTGTGCCAACAGAATTAATTTCGCTAAGTCCGAACTATATGGATTATTATGAATGCTAAGCGAGTACTAAATATGGACGAGAATCAAATACTATTCTGAGAAAGCCGATATCTAATGAAAATGCACTATGTAGTTATACTTTTCGCAACAACGTGTCGTGTTGAAGATTCCACAAAAGAGACTGATCCAAAAGTTAAAAACTATAACATAATCGATTTAACCGCAACTATTCAAATCAGCATCAAAGACCTCAAATGAGGCCTGACTAAACATATGCTAACTAGAATATTAGTGATCGCCTCTCACTCACCTTGGTGATTTCCCGCGCATCTATCGCAATTTCCGCGCCCTCCAGGAGTACATCTAGACGCTTTGGAATGGGAGCTTCACCGTGCTCTAGATGGAATGCTTCTTGCATCAAGATGTCCGTTTTCGAGTTAAGGCATCTACACATTCGGAAATCGATGTTTGGAATTTTGTAGCGTCTGTATGAAAAGCAGCATATGTGAATTCAGGGTTGTAAAAGAAGTATGAAACTAATAAAGGCACGGCATAAAATATCAGGTATTTCATTTACTCCTTGGCAAGTGTCAACTGGTGGAACAGAGACGAAATGGTAAAAATATATTGATTCGGTTCAGTGGGATATCCAGTGATTAACGTTGCTCCAACTTAAATACAATAATGCAATTATTACATGCATACAGCCATAAGTAGGTTCCTACGAAACATTACTATGAAACTGGTAGATCATTCTACAACACGTCGGATTAAAAACTCTTTTAATTACAGAAATTTTACTTTTAAAGTTTTATGGCATGGAGTTATATATGAGGTACGAATACCTTTCGCCATTCGCTCTAAATATGGTTTATTTTAAGTAATAATAGAGAAGGGAAGCCGAGTATTTTGAACTCATTTGCCTAATTTGGCTGCCAAAAAGAGGTAAACATTGTAAAGATATCCAGTTGAAAAGTATTGATGGCCAGAGAACAGTATTATGCGTGGTTGGAGTGGAGGTTTAGATAATTTGCGCTGACAACAGCGGTAACTCGATAAGAGGAAAGAATCCTTGGAATCCATAAACATTTTTAACACAACTTCTAGCTTAATCTGGATGTAAGATTTCATGTAGTTAACGTTACTCACTATTTTATCCAATCCTGATCAGTTGCAGAAATGGATACGCTAGGCCTGATTTAATTAACTGTCGACGGAAAAATAAAACGAAACAAGTTGCTACCTTTTGTTGTTCTTCAGATTTGTTCTTTAGATTTCTATTCACTGAAGTGAAATGATACTGATGCTTACAATACCATACAACAGTGTACATAAATTCTCCGGAATGTAAAGTATATTGCTTTTGGAAAACTAATAATATCATTTCGTAAACTTATTTCAAAACCTTAAAAAAACCTGCCTTTTATACAGACGTTTTTACAGGTTTATAAAAAAAACACTCCAGGCTATAAGCTAACGAGCTAAAAGCAGGTTAGTGACATGACGACTAAAATTAACTGTCGAAATAGTCATTCTTTGAAATATGCGTTCTTTGTAGGTCTACAAAAATGCTAGTATAAAAATATATGTATGTATATATGTATGTATGTTCCAGCATAACTTTGGAACACCTGAAGCAATTTTAACCAAACTTGGTACACATGACTTACAATCTGGAAAAAAATACTGTAGGGGGTAAGATACCCCTAACACCCCTAGGGGTGGGGGTGGAAAGTGGTGACATGTAAAAATAATCGAAAACGACTGATATTAGTGCCAAATCCGTAGATTTGGGGGACGCTGAGATTAATAGTGACACTTCCGATGCCTTTTAAGTGCAAGTTCAGGCCCCATCGGCATGGGGACTGAGAAAGGGGGGGATAAAATGTCTAAACTGACCCAGAACAGTGTCGAATGCATAGTTTTTTGGGGTCGCTGAGTTGATCGGTGACAGTCCCGAGGACATTTAAGCCCATTTTTAGTGAACCCTTGGGGTGAGGGTGGGAAGAGAGCATTTAAAAAACCATGATTAGTGTCGAATTTATAGTTTTTGGGGTCGCTGAGATTAATGGTGACACTCCCGATGCCGTTTAAGTCCAAGTTTTACCCCATGGGCAAGGGGGGGGGAGAAGGGGTTAAAAAATAAAATTTCCAAAATGAGCGAGATAAACCATCGAAATGTCCCTAAAAGCCGGGCAACACTGGGCAAGCAACTAGTATTTTATAAAAGGGAAAAAATCTATTTTGGTTGTCAAATGATGTCTTAAATATGTTGTTTTATACCTATGTTATGTAAGATATTTTTTGCTTTGGTATAGGTTTATTAAAAAAGTTTTATCACATTAACGTACTGCCCGAAACGAGGGTTCTAAAAGTAGAGAAAGAAAGAAGCTAGAGAATTCCCATTATAAGCAATTATCACTGTCTCTCGTTGACAAAGGAAGAACGACATAGAGTTAGTTCTAAAAGGAAAACCTTTCGATAAATTTACTGAACGAGTTGACATTATCTTGCAATTTTTTTATAAGAAAAAACATTTATTTGAATGAATTGATAATCGAATATGTATTTTCAAAATATGTAAAAATTTCGATCATACGAATCACGGTTTTAAGAAATGTTCTAAACTTTTTTTCGTTTGTTTGTTTTTAAATCTAAATAGTTACCATATGAATGTCAATATTTAAAATGCACAGCTACTTTTGTGTTGTCTAATGGAGGAAGTAAACAAGAAATACCCTTTTGCTCAGATGAACGGACTAACTTTTACTCGAACAAAACTCGTTTCATACAACGTTACATACTAATTATAATCTATAATTATCTTGTGTGTTCGAGATCAGAGATTGCAAACAATCTCGGATCAGTTTAGTATTCAAGTGAGTTTCTAAAAAACCTGTCTCCCCTTTGGTTTTGTGGATGGAAAGTGTGTCTAAGCAAACAAGTTAATGGCCAATTACATGATCGGTGATCTTATAAGAGAAATAGAATCCCTTACATCATCGTTCATAACTTTTATTAATAATTATCATTCATTTGAGAGACTCACTTTATCAATTCGTTTCGAGACTTTTTGATTTCCCTCTCTCTCCTGCAGGCGTCGCATTCTCTGTCAGATTCGTCTCTCAAAAGATCAGCAAGGTACAGGTTCAACCTTAGTCTCTGGGTTTTGGCCATCGAACGCACGACGCACTCCTTAAGGAACTCCGATACGAACCGCAAAGGGTGGACGCAATAATCCAATGGTGCATCTTTTACGCTTATCTTCCTGCAATCCCCCGACTCCTTGTAGTGTCCGCACATGTGGACCAGTATTTGTTTCTCCACCAGGTTATAAACTTTCGGGTACAGCTAAAGAGGGAAATACATCAGCTAGAGGAAAAACAGCTTGGACGTTACCGTGTAACGTCCGTATGCCTCATATTACGTGCGATTTAATTGACGCTATGCTGCCCAGATCGCATAGTAGTTAACATCTCGAGCTTCCACTGTGTGAGCTCAGGTTCTAATCCGAATTCATCACGTACGGATCCATGCTGTTCACCTGGCATCGGTACCAGAGACTGTGGGTTCGATTCCCACTCTTGGCATGGACGTTTGTAGCCATTCGAAATCGACTTTAAGCAGTACGTTCCAGTCTAATAAGCCATCATGTAGCAAAAGTTGACCGTAGTGCTCCAAACCAAACTAAACCAAACCTATGTTGTCCCCTCATAAGGAGCAGCGTTGGATCACCTATATGATGCTTCCTAAATAAAATACCCCACGAATTCGCGATGTGGGAGAGTCGATGTCTCCAAGACAAAGAATCGACCCGTTAAAAAAACTCTATTGAATGTAGTAATTTTATTTAAAATGTTTTTGGCCTTCCGAATTTCGCTCACTTTTTTTTCAATGCTACAGGCACATGTCTCTACGCCACTGGCCCATCAACACCGCGAAGTATTGTTCGCTACTTTACTATGGGATAACCATTTAGATGTGCCTGCATTATTCCCTATAAGCGAGTCAACACGGTAACGTTCAAGTCTTACTCGGGATTTGAACCCACAGACTGCAGGGGAGCATGCAACGTGAGTTACGCTGCATGCCCCAAATGGTTCTATGCAGCATGCTACTGAGTAGGAGCTCACTACGCTAATCACTACACTATGTGGGTGACATTTTCGATAATTTTAAAATTCATATAGCTATCCAAGTAAAGCAGACTCTTTCCGCATATTCCTTCGAACAAAACAAGTACGTCTACTTAAGAGTTTTAAATTTTGGAAGTAAGGTTAAGCTTATGAAAAGATGACAAAAAATCATCGTAGTATTCAATGCAAAATGTTGCTGCAAGTTATAATATGTAAATAAATCTGTGAGAAAAAATTTTTTAACGTGTTTATTTGGAACTAGAAATTATAAGTTTAGCTAGAATTTTTCATATTTGGTTCTCACAGAAAAGAAATGAATTTGGCATTCATAGGAATTAAAAGTGTTTTTGTCGAGATCTTAGAAATATTACATAAAATACTCTAAATACTGCGAGGTAAAAAGGTCAAAATATTTTTTAATATAGACTGTGATTCAAAATACTAAAAAAATACTGTCATCAATGTAGCTAAAATATACTACATAGTATCTAAGAGAATAATTTTTAATAAATGAGTAAGTGTCCTTAAAAATAAATTATTTGCTATTGATAAAACCTTTACGTTACGCATTTTCCAACTTTCCGATAAACAAGATCATCTTTTAAATACTAATATCAAGGATGCTCAGAGAAAATGTTTTCAAGTATACCTCATTGCTCGTAAACTCCGGGCTGACTGCCTCTAAAATCCGCAGTCCAAAGGTATCACCGAGTAAAGAGCACTTTCTCGTCAACATCTGTTCTTCTGGATTCAAACTTGCCGAGCGATCCTTGAAAATATCTAAGATTGAAATGAATATTCGAAGTTAAGTGCATTAATTGGGCCCTGGAGGATTCTTAGAGAAACACGCATGCTCTCACGCGTATGTAAGCATACACAAGTGTTGCAACTTCAAATTTATGACCATCTAGAAGGCACTGTGACGCACTTCTTTCAATGTAACTTTTGGTTTTACTAGTGGTATTGGAGATTGGAATGAGCAATGGAGCTCTATGATTCGAATCCCAATAATATTGTATAACTGTAGCACAGAAAATTATTTGTTTTCTATGCTACAGATATCACTTTATTTGTGAAATCTGTAGCATAGAAAATAAATAATTTTCTATGAACCATGCTGCTTCATTACAACTATGGATCAGACAGTATTTTCGCAACAAAGGACGGAAAGATAGGTAGAGTAACATAAAAATGTACCTCATAAAATATGCAATAATAATATTAAAACTTTGAAGCCCATAGCGAAGTTATTTACACATTGGTGGTATGGCTAAAATTAATAACATCAAGTCGTCTAAACGAGCCTTTCCAAGTAGCAAGGATATTGAACTGGATAATTTTTGAGGCTTTAAACTGAAGAAATAAACAATTCTTTTAATTACCTCATTTGACAATCTGAGGAATGAACAAATTTATTAGTATAACGAAGCCATATAATTGCCGTCTCAAGAATGGAAAGCTTTTTTCCCTCGTTTAATGGATAGGCATAACTCGAAAAAGCTATTTATAAAGGTAATAGTCCAAATGAGTACCTAACAGTTGCTTCGGAATCTTAATGGACCACAAGCCTTCGGCATCCAGAATATCACATACTCTCTGAAATAAAAAAAAATATGCATTACTTTAAACCATTGTCCATTATTATTATTATTATTATTATTAATATATATATATATATATATGTATAGATTATATATATATATATATATATATATATATATATATATATATATATATATATATATATATATATATATATATATATATAATCTCAGACATATTCGCGTCAGTAAGGTTTGATCTAGATAAAAAGAACTAAATGTGTTGAAGCCCATTTAAATGTGATAAAATTTCTAAATATTACTATCGCGTTTATCGAGTGAATTTGTGTATATTGTATAGATAATATGAGTCACTTTAGAAGCAATTATAAAACTAATGCTTTTTCTTAAACGAATGTTTTTTACACAATCTTGATAATGCTTTGAATAATACGCCAATGAGTCCAAAATTGCACGATTAGAGAAGGTCGTTCATACTTTATGGAAACGATTTTGATAGTTAAGTTTTATGTATAAATGCCGCCGTATTTTATGCGGTGATTTGCTTCTATCTGATAGCCATGGTTCTTGACAATAGCTCTAGCTTGAATTTTCCAAGAAAGTAAATTTTTGCTTAGTACTGTCATGCCAGTTTTACCTCATTCCTCTTGGACCGTTTTCCAAAATCCATTCAGTGTTCTTAGATGCCGTTTTCCTAAGGCTTGTATTAAAAAACCGAAAGCGCAAAAGTCCATTGGAGAAGAGTCGGGTAATTTTACAGGTTATTTCATTAAATGGGATACATTTTATTCCTACTTCTGATTCTTTCTTTGCTAAATAAGCGGCAGTTGATTTAGAACTTCAAATCTTTATGAATGATTTTACTTACAGTGCCAGAAGACATTCCTAGTTTCAATGCAATGGATCTTTGAATCGGCGTATTTTCTTTTAGGATCAGGGACTTCACTTTTTTGATATTTACCTGCGTTTGAACAGTCTTAAGATGAGGTTTAGTGGTCATGTTTTCAATTTTACTTTCAGTTAGACGTTTTTTCCTTTTCGAATTTAATATATTATAAATACCTATTTTTGAAATGTTATAACCGAAATTTTTACACCGCTTTATAATTTGTTGATACGAATATTTCTCCCCGGAAAGCGCAGTTAAGTAACCTTCGAGCCATCTATCAATTTTAGGAGCCATTTCCAAAATAAATCTTTTATTTTACATTCCAATCAAAGCAAAACAATAGCAGACGATTATTCTGAAGTTGCCAAATATTTATCTCAAAATGAAAACGCCCAAAACAAATTATAAAATCGTTTCCATAAAGTGCGAACGACCTTCTGTATTCCCTTTGTACGTCGTATTTAAATGAAAATACGAATAATTGGCCTGAGATAAGCTAGAATAATTTTCTTGGGGAATCGGGGCATAAAAATATATACAACTACTATAAGCGAATACTGAACATCTATGAACTATAACTTTATAGTAAAAGCTTTTTTAATTCCGCAATATTATTTAGAATTGGCATTATTCTAAATTTAAAAAAATGTATTTACCCTCAAGTTATTTATTTTCAAACTAACCTTGTCAGCACCATCATGTAATCCCTATCTCTGAAATAAGCAGAAAAAACTTAATCAGAGGAATAATCTTGTGTTTCTAGAGTCGATTTAACACTTCAACCTCTGGTTGAATAAATGATTTGTACCTCTATATCAGGAATTTTCAAATCTTGGATGTTTTCAGTTGAGTGTTTCGAATCAAAAGCTTTCACATTCATTGTTAGATTGAGGATTTAATAGCGTTTTCTATAGCAAATAACCAATTTTATATCTCACCAATTTTTTTTGTATTTATTATTATTTTTAATTTAAAACTTATTATATACGTTTCGAACATGTTTAGGAGCTGTCGAATATCGCAGATGCTCGAATATATCGAATATATCAGATGCTCGAATTTCGAGCAAAAAATATCAAAACCTTGAGGGAAAATTGATTTATCTCTATAAATATGCGAAAGATCCATACAACTCTATCTGCACTAAATGTTCGTTGTGAGTATCTAACCTTCATTTAGAAAAACATTAATATCATATCACTTTCCCTAATTAATTTGTACGGAAACAAAGTTTTAAAATACCCCGAACCGATGAAGGAGAATGTAACAGATATTCAATATAATAGATATGCAAGAAGACACAAACAAACACAAACTGTATGATCGATATCGCTAATGTCATTAATCTTTCTGCCTTCAGAGGTATGAAGAAATTACAAAGGGCTTGTTAAGCAGAAAGCATATAGAGATGATGTATAAAAAGCGAAGTCAAAATCAGTGATGTGAACCTTAAGGGGACAAGGTACCTTCAATGTCGTTTTATTTTCAGTTTTCAATATTATAACTCTATATACCACTTGAGTATAATTAATATTTGAATATTATTTTTTACTACGTTGAAGTCCCTTAGAATTAATTCCCAAATAAGTATTTTGTGGAATAATAAGATTTGTTTTTCAAAAAATTCTTCAAAAAAGCTAGCATTTTTCGAAATGCTCCATGCGCATTCCTTTCCTTCTGATTTCTTACAAATTTCTCCCGATTGTTAATGGAAGTATTTATCATAAAACTGTGCATCATGCTTTGAAACTACAAATATTTTTTTTAATTTATAGACCATGAAATAATGTGAAAAAAATAATAGAATAAATATATAAATAAGTAAATTATTTAAGACATTAGATCCGTAACAAAAAAAACATTCAATGCGCAATTATATTTATTTACATGTATGGTAAACTTATTAGAAAATTTAGGGTTTTAAAATCATATGGAATGCGCATGGAGCATTTTGAAAAATCTTAGCATTTTTGAAAAAAAATTTGAAAAACAGGCAATATTCTGCCAAAAAATCCTCATGTTGAATTCTAAGGCTCTTTATTATACTAAAAGAACATTAATTATTCTCATCTATATATATAAAACAGTTCCGTAACTGACTCATTCATTCATTCATTCATTCATTCACTGACTGACTGACATACAACGCACAGACCAAACCGCTGGACCTAAAGGGCTGAAATTTTGCATGGCGATTCTTCTAATAGTGTAGGGGTGCACTAAGAAAGATTTTTCAAAAATTCTTCTTAGATTTTTTTAAATTAAATTTTTAAGCTGTTTTTTAAACTTTTTTTACGTTTGCTTTTAAAATAATACATGGGGGGTTATAAAATTTATATCACGAGAAATATCATAAAAATTCCTTCAAAATGAAATTTTTTTCGAATTTTTACCTCCATTTCCTGATTTTTGGTGAATTTTTAAAGATTAATTTTTAGAATTTAATTTATTAAATGTTGATCACGTGATTTCTTTTTCTGGTACTTTCAATAAATTTATCGTCACGTGCGTAACAATTAAATAGACAAAAAAAATACTTTTTTCCCTTGCTAATACGGCAGACGATTGGACATTATCCAAAAAAATATTGAAATACAATTAAAGATATTATGTTCCTCAAACTGTACTATATTCTTTCGTAGGCATTAATTGCATACATTGACCGCTGTATTTAATTTGAATGTACTCCGTAGCGAAGCGCGGGTTTTCAGCTAGTTCTGTATATAGAGTTTAAATTGAAAATTTGAAAAAAAATAAGGTTGAAGGTCCCTTGTCCCCTTAAGAAGAGCCTTGAAACTCACCGCGTTATACGGATCGGATACATCAACTTCTTCAGCCATGACAAAATTCTCCGCCAAAGTGCTTTCTGTCACGCTGACATAGGAAACGAGACAGAAGTGCTTCTGAAGAGGAGGCATCATCAGGATTTCGCGTAGATGGACAGCATTTCCGCCGCTCTGTTCCTGCAGAAAACTGAACGAAAGACGATAGGCTGAAATTCACGCCTCAGTATCAAAAAAATGGATATCTTCTTTTCATCTATACTCCGTATAAATTACTGCTAATTCCCGCCTTTACACAGTCATGACCACCCCACTAAATCAAAACCCTTACTCAATTCTGCATTTACCGTGCATATTGATGAACCTTTCTGCAATGAGGGCTGTAACATATTCCTTATCTACCGAACTGCACTATATATTCGTATTTCACTAAACAGGATTAGGTTGGGGCACCGCAATATGTCGGTGTAAGACATTAAAGAGCATTCAGTCATGCCTAACTGATTAAGACCCTACCGGAAACATATATATATATATATATAAAACCCAAAAACCCTTTCAAAATTCTAAATTCTTTTAAATTTCCTTGGGAGATAATAATGCATTTAATTATGCATTTCGATTCCAAGAACAAAGGAACTGACTTTCAGGCATCTTTTATATAACCCCTGTAAACTCCTATACAGCCCCTGTCGTTCAGAATCCAGATTTCAGGGTGCTATCCAATGTCTGCAAGACTTGGAGCGTCACGTGACTACACCTCTATTAGATTATAAATAGGCGTGCTTCAATGTATATGAAGCGATTCTGGGATTTGCAATTGCCCCAAGAAGATGTAGCAGCATCTCAATAAAATTTGTATTTTCCGATCTGAAGTACGGATCTGCTTTTTGGCTACGACTACGACTTTCTTCCCTGCTGTGGAATGCCTGTGTCCGGTCTCCATTCCCACGGGACTGGGCCGGCATGTTGCATATATATATATATATATATATATATATATATATAAGGAATATCACTGGTCGATCCTTATAACAATATTATGAAACAGAAGAAAAGGGCATTTATGTGACTATTTGGGTTAAAAGTAGTCAGGCTTGAGCAGCACCAAATTCAATCAAACAATCCAATTGGTGGGAATTTTACGTTTATTAACTGTGCACATTATGGTTATTTAGTAGGCTAACAAATTATAATAAATATAAAAGACCTGAAGATATTTACATATTAAGAAAGAACGGAGGTAATAGATAGTGACTCTGATTCACTCCATATCCAACTCTAACTGCACAGACACTCCCACCAGCACACGAAAAATCAGTGTCGGAGGGTAAGAGAAAATTCTTTAATCCTCCTTAACCAATCGTTTTAGACGGATTTTTTCTATCTCATGCTTCAAATTTGATTAACATTTGCGCTATAATTAAATATCTTTCTGTTCAAAAGCGTCCGAGACTGCATATTTTTTGGCTCTTTTAATGACTAAACTTCAGATTCGTCTGAATTTTCAAGCTGAAATACAGTGACTGATGTGTGTCTCAATCGCTTAGTAAGTACTAGTATTCGCTTTGTAAGTACTAGTATCGCTAAGTAAGTAGCTACGGAAGTTTTATATCACGAGTAAGCCTGTGTAACGAGTTACATAGGCTTACAGGCACATTTACTAGCATAATTTTGAGGAGGACCGTAAAGCTCACTCTTATTTTAATAAATTATTAATATAAGATAACTATTAATATAAGACAACTATTAATAGAAGATATTTGATTAATGATTTTAGAGGAATTTTTATGTCCATGCAATTTCACTAATTTAATGGACTTGGGAAAAGATAAGTAAACCATTAAATCGTGTTAACAAACGAGAGGACCAAATTAAATAGTGTTGTAGACTATAAATTAGTAACATTATAAGTTTATTCAATCTTTCGAATGCAAAAAAAATTTTAAAAAATAAGGACGTAATTTTAGGTTCAAGTCGGATGGGAAAAGTAAGGAAACTAACTCTATGTTGTACTTTCATACGAGAATGGTAAAGTTTGAATGAAAACTGATGGTTAATTTGGGTTTACTTAATTTTTTTAAAATTATTCAATGTCTCATTTTAGAATTGTTTTCTTCTATTGGCTATTTAATGAATAAAGAGTCTTCTAGGTTGCGGATAAAATCTTCGTTTAAAGGCAATTATATTGTTAAACAATGTAGTAGAACGATCGAATTTTATTAATTAGAATTTTGTCTCATTTGTTCATTTTTTAGTTAAAAAAATTAATTGGGGTTTATATGCATGCTTGAAAAAGTCGGTACTCATTAATCCCTTGGAAATTTAGGTAAAATTATGAAATGTAGTCAATAATTTAGGTTTATCAGCATAAAATATAGATATGTAAAAATAATCTTAAAACTGAAGTTCTTGGTTATTCTGCCTTTCGAAATAAAACCCTAACTGATTTTTTTATCGTAGTGTATTCTTTACAAATATATTTCGCTTGTTATAAAATAGGGAAATTTCAGCGAAAATACTGAAAAATCCGACGCGTTGTGTATGTCCTCAACTTCGTAAAGCAAGTCGTTCAATCAAGTTTTCTTGACACCATCAAAGCAACCAACACTTAGCATAAAATTAACCTCTCTCGCACACTCCATTTGCTTTATAGGAATGTCAAAATTTGCGTATAAACTGTTTGAAAGAGAAAATAAAACAAAATGACGATGCCAAAGAATAAACCCAGAGAGAGACTCACTCGAGAAACCCCTTATGGATGGCACTGACGTTCAGAACGTGACAGGCAAATGCCCCCAGTTCCGCCCCCTCGAAAGGGCTCAGCTGGACCCCCAAGTACTGATTGTGAATGAGATGCCTCACGAAAGGCACGCTGGTGGAAAATTCTTCGGTGAAGGTTGACACGAGACAGGCGCAACGTTCCACGAGTAGGCACTGTAAGAACATCCAGGAATCCGTTCCCGTATGTTCAGCATTGTCCAAGCCTATCAGAAAGGGTTCACCACGGAAGCTCTGAAATAGATTTACACCATTGGTGGGAATGTGAGAAGAAGAAAAAAAACATATTTTCCAACAGTATTAGTATTTAATGCTTATGGTACGGTACGGTTTCTGGTACTATTCAAGCTAATTAAGAGGAAGACAAAAATTTGACATCAGAACACAGACAGTCGCAGCACCACGTGTACCCACAATGCGAGTCAAACTAGTCACAGTCACTGCGGTAACCAAATTTCAACCACGCAGTTTGGAGGCTTAGTGACCTTCAAGTCTCTTTTTCCAAAGAACATCACTGTGAAAACTTTTACGGCAGACTGACTGAGACTAGTCAGCATGAGACATCACATGCAGGTCAAAATGACTGCGTAGTGAAGTCACAGATGACATTGCCGCGTAGCGCTCCAACTACTTTGAAGTCACTATTCTCTAACTACTGGTCAGTTTACAGAAACATACCAGAACTAACTGTATGCCTTTATATTGGACCTTTTACAATATATTTTGGATATAAAATTTTTCAGTAGTATGGGGAAAAAGTATGTTCTATCGAATTTTATCCTTGTAAGTTCTGTTGTTAATCAATGTTTTCGATTGTCTTCCCGCGTTTAAGTCAGGGCACAAAATCTGTATACCACAAATAGCAAGAAAAAACAATTCTCTACAGTAATTATTTGAGTTTAATTTGTTTTCTCTCCACTATTTCAATATAAAATGTATTATATTGTAAGTTCATTTAATAGCCATAAAAATATTTCAGGCTTTTATTTCATAAGTACGTTATAACACATGAAAAAGTTTCTTTATTGTATTGGACAATGTCACACTGGACAATGTCAACCTTAAAGAATAAACATACATACTAATTAGAATCCACATAAAAATATTTACGGTTAAAAATGAAAAATTATCATCAGAAAATAAATCTCATTAAAGTAGTTGCTTACCCTTTTTATCAATTCGAGCATCATTTCTCGAGCACTCTCTTCTCCTACAATCAGTGACTGCTGAGAGAACTTGAAATATAAAAGAATTAACACTCGTTTACTGGTATTAAAACAAAAGTTCTTTAAAAATAAATGTACTTTTCAATTGCTATTATATACTTAGACTCATATTATGCATTAGTCGTTTCCTCAAAATTTTTAAAGCAATTAACATTTAATTGCGGTATTTGGGAATATATTCGAAAAGGCACTTAATGTTCCCTTCCCTACTTAAACAAAATTGCATACATTGAAACCAGTGGGTCGATAATATTCCGTTGAAAGCACTTAAAGGACAAATGAGCCGTTAGGGCAAAAAATGATAGCAAGCAAAATGACATCTCAGCGTTCTAAGCACATTCTGGGAGTTCCAGAAATGATTGGTCCATCTAAAACCTAGATTTGAGATAACGGTTGTAAAATTCTGTCGAGGATGAAAATACGTTAGCGATAGTTAACGATGTATGGAGTTTTTCAAAGAAGACAGTTATGTCTCAAACAGTGTATTTAAATGCCAAAGCACATACGTCCTGACCGCACACATCTTATAGCGATTAGCATTATGAAGCGATTAGCTTATAGCGATTAGCATTATATCTATATATATATATATATATATATATATATATATATATCTATATATCTATATATATATATATATATATATATATATATATATATCTGTGTGTGTGTTTTCTTGTTTGTTCCTTTGAAAGTCTTCACAATCTTAGAAAAAGGAAGCAAGTTGACGATAATAATATATAAAAACATAATGCTCTTTAAGGCGTTTAAAATAAATGTTAGATCGGCTGTTAGATCGGTTCCTGCATCTACAATGGCAGGTTATCACGATTTATGTGAGTTTGAACGTGGCGTTATAGTCGGCGAACGAGAGATGGGACATAGAATCTCAGATGTAGCGACGCAATTTGGATTTTCGACCATTTCACGAGTGTACCGTGAATATCAGGTAACACGTAAAGCATCAAATCTCCGACAGCGTTGCGGCCGGAGACAGACCTTGAATGAACGGGACCGTCGACTACTGACGACAGTCCTTAAACGAGATAAACGTGCAATACTTCCTCAAATTGCTGCGGATTTCAATGTTGGGGCATCAACAAGTGTCAGCGTACGAACTGCTTAACGGACTTTCAATGATGAGGGATTTCGGAGCCGCAGGTCCACACGTGTACCGTTGTTGATTGCACTGCACAAAGTTTTACGCCTCTCCTGGCTCTGCCAACACCTCCAATGGACTGTAGGTGACCCATTGCCTGGTCTGATGAGTCTCGTTTCCAATTGCATCGGGTGGAGGGAAGTATACAGGTATGGAGACAACCTCATGAATCCATGGACCATACATGTCAACAGGGGACTGTTCAAGCTGGTGGAGCCTATGTGATGGTATGGGGCGTGTGAAGTTGGCGTTATATGGGACCCCTGGTACGTCTAGAGACGGCTTTCACAGGTGACGGGTACATAAGCATCCTATCCGATCATCTACACCCATTCATATCCATTGTGCATTTCGACGGACTTCGACAACTCCAACAGGACAATGCGGCATCCCACACGCCGACAGTTGCTATCGAGTGGATCCAGGATCACTCTTCTGACTTTAGCCACTTCAATTGTCCACCAAAATTTCGAGACATTAACATTATCGAGCATATCTGCGATGCCTTGCAAAGTGCTGTTCTGAAGAGATCTCCACCCCTCGCATTCCTATGGATTTGGGGACTGCCCTGCAGGATTCATGGCGTGAAATCGACTCCAGTATATCTTCAGACATTAGTCGAGTCCATGTCATGTCGTGTTGCAGCACTTCTGCGTGCTCGTGGGGGCCCAACATGATATTAGGCATATGTACCAGTTTTTCTGGCGTTTCAGTGTATATAGGAGAATTTACTCGAAAGAAGCCCGAATATTCTGTAATAACTTTTGCTAAGACGAAGCAAACTGAACAAACCAACATACAATGGGCTCCTCAGTATATGGTACATCTCATCACGTGGTTCTCGGATGAGGCGTGGTTTCATTTGTCGAGTTATGTTAATTCTCAAAACATACGGCCAGAGATGACCGAATGGCTAGGGCGCTAGCATTCGGATTCATCTTCCTGTGGGTTCGAGTCCCACTGTTGGCATAGATGTTTGTAGCCGTTTGGAATCGACTTTAAGCAGTAGGTCCCGGTCTAATTAGCCCTCGTGTAGCAAAAACTGTCCGTAGCTCTCCAAACCAAACCAAACTCAAAACACACGTATATGGGCTACCCCTCACCAAACGCCACTTCATGATCAAAAAGTTGGTTCATGGTACGTGATATGCCGGTTGCGTTTCATAGGCCCATTTTGTTTGATACCGCAGTGTACCTGGACAGTTTCGAACAGCTCGGGAATCAACTGGATGATCGTGATGTAACGGAGGTTACTTCCAGCATGATGGAACAACGTGTCACATATCGGCAATAATACTGGAGGAAAATAAGTCTTTCATTGTCAGCAGTGTAATTTCAAAGTGGCTTTGGCCACCACGGTTGTCAGAACTGATACCACCAGACTTCGTCCTTTGGGAGAAGTCTACTGGAACAAGCCTCGCATTGTGGAAGATTTGAACGGAAAGCATGCAATGGGATATTGTTGCTATTCCCCTCCATGTCCTTGCCAATACGTTCAGGAACTTGGAGCGCCGTGTCGAAACGTTACCGGGAGAAAATGGCAATCACTTCCAGCATCACATGTAATGCAATCGATTACACATGCGTCAAGGTATGGAACGTATTTTTGGTTTCATTTGCTTCACCCTAGCGAGAGTTTTAACATAATATTCGGGGCATCTTCCAAGGGAATCACACTATACAGGGTGGTCCAAAATTATTGAACGCATTTCATGTTTGAAAAAAAGAACAAAATGAGGTACGTACATGTTTATTGTTTTCTTGGAAAGACAATTTAAAACAGTTTTACACAACAAAATTTTAAACATTAAACAACTTCCACATAAGCCGGTATATGGCTAGTCAACATTTCGCAACAAAAATTTACTAATTGCGTCATTCTGCAAATGGCTACCGTACAGGAAAAAGAAATGTGCGTTTTGTGGTTCCATGAAAGCAAATCCGTTCTAACTCATCTTTTTCTTTTTTTTCAAACAAGAAAGGCGTTCATTAATTTTGGACCACCCCAGGGTGGTCCAAATTTCAAAACAAAAGAACAAAATGAGTTACAACGGATATGTTTCATGGCACCACAAAACGCACATTGTTTTTTCCTGTACAGTAGCGATTTGCAGACTCACGCAATTAGTAAATTTTTCTTGCGAAATGTTGTCGTGCCATATACCGGCTTATGTGGAAGTTATTTAATGTTTAATATTTTGTTGTGTAAAACTGTTTTAAGTTGTTTCCATGAAAACAATAAACATGTACGTACCTCCTTTTGTTCTTTTTTTTTCAAACATGAAATGAGCTTAATAATTTTAGACCTCCCTGTATTTCCCTGGATAATCCATTAAACCAAAATAAATGATAAATTACTACACATATAGAAAAATAGTTAAAACAGTCGCGTATTCTTTAAATCAGTCACTTCCATTTCCAAACAGGTCGAACTGCAATATAAATTTAAAGAAAAATATCCACATCTCAGAGTGTAATTTTCTCGAGATTCTTAAAAACATATTTTAAATTTGTTTACCCGTGCGAGGTTTTCTTCCGTCAGATATCACTATCTTTCAAAGCCATGGCATTAAACAAGAACTTCAGGTAAAACTTACTGACAAGTTCAATCGTCTGTTCAGTAGATGAAGCGGATAATTTGAAGCATCAGGCCCAAGTAGCTCCATGATTTTTGATTCTTTGTCGATTAATTGGCTTGTCAAGACCTGCTTCACAATGGACCATGCATTTTCATTGGGTTCTTCAAATACATTGTTGTCCACACGAGCAGTCACCCTTAAAATCACAAAACATACAATGAAGTGCGGATTTCAGACATTAAACAGTTTTATCCGCTGTCCCATCTATGACTTTTCTACATTTTTCTAGTTTATCTAGATTTTCTTTCATCAATATTTATGAATTTCCTTGCTAAGTGTAAGAATATTAGAAGAATTTTGAATGTTATAAATAAGTACACAAACTACGCTCTAATATTCCTGAAAAATAACTATTTTAATGACGAAACCTTCACAGCGAATTCTGTTCAGTCTCTTAAAATGTCATTTGACAAACTCGTATGAACTCAAGATCTTCCAAAATGCGAAGACTGTTAAGGGGACAGTGGACCTTCAAACCTAACTTTTTTTGTTTTCAATGGATTTGCTTGAAATTTGAATATGTGATTAGTACCAAAGATATGTAAAAGTGGTTAAAATTTAATTATGAAATATTTATAATTTATGAAATATGAATTATTAGTTATATCAAAATTGGCCTAATTAAAAATGTTTCATGCGCATTTCTTTTGCATACAATGTGGTAATTTTTATCTACAGGAAACCTTATAGAACTAACAATGAAACTTATTGCTTATTTTAAGCATTCAATAAAAATATAAAGAGAAAAAAAATAATACTGAAAACACCCTTTTTATTACGCAAAATACCTATAAATCGTCTTTTCAAGTACAAAATTTAGAAATTCTGAGCTATGAAGCATAATTTTTTTCAATAAGATTTATTTGATATACAGTTAAGTATACAAAACTTAAATTTCAAAGCAATACGATAATTAGAAATGCGCCTGGAGCAGTTTGAATATTTGTATGACATGAAAATTTTTATTTTGAGAAAAACACATTTAAAGTTATTGCTATCAGTAACCACATAATATCTAAATTAAATACAATTGCCTATAACTAGGAAACTAATCGCAGAAATTAAAAATTCTTTTTGCAACACATTCCTACTCGTCCGTAGTTTCACAATTCAATAAAATAAAAAAAAATCGAATTTTTGAACAAATTTCACAATTTTGAAAGTCCACTGTCCCCTTAAAGAGACTGCTCAGTAAGTTCATTAATCCTAAAAATAGGGAAATTTGCACCCATAAAATAAGTGGTCCTTTTCGGCTTCATTTGATAAATTTTAGCCATTACAAGATTTATCAAATATTTTAACAATTTACATCTGCTTGCACTTGTATATGCTATAAGAGTTTCAGTATTCCCCAAAGGAGGTGTTTCTAACTAAGAAGAAATAATCATTAAAAAGTGTCTAATCTGTGTAGTTATCGCAATATTAACTTGAATTAGAAAAGTCTTTCTTCTTTTAAAAGTATTTCTAAAAAATAACCAATCGAATAGATTAATCAAAGCCTGTCTGTAATGATAAGTTAAAAGGTCATAACTCCAACTTTTTTCTAAATGCTTTTTTGTAGCGTTCTCGAATCTGTCTAAAAATATGCACCTTTTTATGACATTAGAAAGCGCTAAATCCAATTCTGTGATGAGTGATATTGAAGTTTATATGGGCCCTAATTCCAGTTTGAGGTCGTTTTCGATAAAAGAAGGCCCTACGTAACAAACAAGTAACAGTTGGTGTTACGGCCTTTTAAATTTTCAGGGCAGCGTGTTCCAAACCTATAGAGTAATTAACTCACTTCTACCCAGATTTGGGGTATATAATTTGAAGTGGCACTCTATTTGAATTTTATACAAACACAGTTTATACATGAAACAATGTTTATTGAATTCGTTGCACATATATAATTGGCTTTTACAGCAATAAGCATACGTACTACTTGTACGGAATATATAATAACATTCAATAGAAATACACATTTCAATACTCACAAACCAGCAGCGAGTCACACCAGCAGTACTGCTACGTAAACTTTGGGCCTGCTAAGCACTAGCGCAGGATAGTACTGGAGCTACTTACCCCGTAGCTCCCTCTCTCTTATCTATCAACCTTAACAACCTTTTTCAACCCTAACAACCTTTTTCTTATTAATGACGCTGCATGGTATTTATACTAAGCTCGTATGCCGAAATTAGCATATCTCAAGCAGCTTCTTTAATTCATTCACTCAAAAGTTCGAATCTTGTGTATACCTTACAAACCATATGTTTAAAAATTTATATTTCGGGAAAAACTGAATGGAAATTAACAAACGAATTAAACGCAAAGCTTAGAGAGGTTGAATTCCCTGTATTTTGTTTCTCATTACGTACTTTTCCTACATGGTAGTACAAACCTAAAATTCGTGGGGTTAATATATGAATACGAAAGTAAAGATATATTCATTAAACGTAGGTTCGACCCAATGCTAAAACTTCTAAATCACACTTCCTTATTGATGTGTTAAAACCAAACTGACCTCTAGGTACTCACTAAAATCCCTCTCTTTTGACAAGTCTTTTATCACGATTTATCTAGGAGAAAACTATAAAATGGTCTAATACTCATAAAACGAGAAAAAAATTCAAATATCTCTTACGAGAATTACGTCATATCGGTCGAAATTTCTCTTCATTTACTCGAAACAAAAGATCAGCATCTTTATTTGGCACGCACTTCGATTTCATTAGTTCCATCCAAGTGACTCAAGTGATCAGTGCTGAAGTGATTGCATTGAATACTGTAGCTCGAATGCAATATTTATGTGACCGGGTTCCCTCACAAACACAATCGAGTGAGATTTTCTTTCCGATTTTAATTATTCCGCATAAGTTGCACATTCATTATTTGAAAGTTAATACAATATAAACTGTTTTCATCATAAAAATAACTTCTCCCACACTAGAGTATTTTTTAATTATTCGAATTTCAGATTTTGCTGGGAGTTATAATACATTTTGATAGGACAAGAAGCATTTTAAAACTGATGACCTTTAAAGTTGGTAATCTTAATTTAGTTTTAAAGTGAGTGTTAATTATACTCCATAATAATTCCTCGGGGTTTTCGTACATTTCCTGGTTGTCCAGTGTCATAATTTAGGAAATATGGACTTTTCCTTCTAGTTTTTGATAAAAGCCAATTTTCAAACTGGCATAGAATTATCATATTTAAAAAAAAAATATTTCCAGTGTAAGGCATGAAGCCTCGGTCTCTTACTTTAACAAATTAAAAAATTTGCTGAAGTAAGAGCCGAGGAAACATTCACTCATATCAATGCACGTTATGGACGACTTGCTACTCAAAAAACTTGTCAAGTACAAATAATCAATAATAGAGGCCTGTGTCGGCCTTGAGGTACAGCCGTGGCTTTCGGTACTGAGGGTGCTCGGATCGAATCCCGGCGTCGCGCTACTAAAATGCCTCTGTTTGTGTCGTCCCTTCATAGAGGGTAATGCTGCTCTGCCTATATGGTGTCCCCCAAAATAAAATGGCCAGAAAAATCGCGGTGTATTATAGGTGAATGCCTTTATGGCAAGTGCATCCGAATTGGTTAAAAATAATAATAATAATAATTAATACTAGTGGTCCTGTTGCTCAGAATCGAGCAAATTTTATATCATTTTCAGAAATACAAAAACTTTTTAACTTATAGAGAATTAGCTACTTCTACCCACACTTGAGTGTATATAATTTGAAGTGGCACTCTAAATGAATTGGATACAAACACAGTTTATACATGAAACAATGTTTATTTTAAATGTTTGCACATATAGATTTTGCTTTTCAACAATGAGCATACGTACTACTTGTACGGATATATAAATACAGCTTTCAAGAACAATATATTTTTCAATGCTCACGAACAGTATGTCAACCAGCAGTTCTGCCACCTAAACTTTGGGACCCCTAAGCACAAGCGCCTGAACACCTGGAGCTGCTTACCTCGTAGCTCCCTTAACTCGCTAATCAATCAACTTTTTATTTAATCAAGCTGCATGGTATTTATACCAAGCGCGATATGATATATTTTCTGATCCTTTATTTCTACAATAAAGGATCAGAAATAAAATTAGGAGACATCGTACTGAACGCGCAGAATTTCGAAACAAAAAGCCGACCTCTAAAGAAAGTACGTGAAATGAGGAAATATGAATGGACATATAACATGGAATCAAAATCGTACATTAAATATTACACTGATGGCTCAAAAACCAACGAAGGGGTTGGTGCGGCGTGTACACGTTACAGCCTTAATGTTTTAGAACAAACAAAACTTAAACGTCTACCTATAATGCATCATCCTACAGCGCCGAAGTTGAAGCCATTGACATGGCCATCACTGATGCTATAAATAAAGGAATACAGGAAATCGACATATACAGTGATTCTAGAAGTACACTGCAAGCTATATGCGCATATTATTTTAAGGGAGATAGGATTGAAAATATAAAAACCTAATAGAAAGCCATGAGATAACAGTAAACTTACACTGGGTTAAAGCCCACTGTGGCGTTAATGAAAATGAGATGGTAGACGCAGCAGCTAAACAAGCAACAACACTGAATGAAATCACAGGAAATTATAAAGTAACTAAAGAACAGATTAAGAATAAATTAAGAATTATTACATAATATATGGCAAGAAAATTGGGAGAGAAGCAGTGTAGGAAGGAAAGTATTTGAGGTATTCCCTAGGGTTTCTACAAAAAGACTGTCGGCAGATTTCCTTGTTAATCAAGCAATAACTGAACATGGCTATATAGGAGTCTATCAAAACAGATTTTTTGCTAAAACCGATCTTTGTGAGTGTGGCAATATACAAACTATAAAGCACTGTATATACAATTGTAGCAAATGGGCTGAAGCACGAAAAAACCTACTTTTGGGCTTTCAAGATTGGGCCCCTAGTAAATTATTTACGGATTATTATTGTAGAAGGTACATCAAGAATATTATGCAGGAACTTATGAATATACACTTCCCCCTACAAGGGGAAGGTGGAACCCCTCAGATTTAAAAAAAAAGACAGGTAAACGATTTGTAAAAAGGAAAACTTCGGGACCCGGTTGGGTTGGATTGCCGTCGGCATGATTAGTTATATTATTGAAGGGCCGTATAACCTTCGGGTGTGGACGGCGGCGATATTACTTATACCAAGCGCGTATGCCGAAATTAGCATATCTGAAGCAGCTTATTCAATTTATGCACTCAAAAGTTCGATTCTTGTGAATCGAATCTTATGTATAGCTTACATTGGCCTCCCTCGAAAAAAAATTAGGTAACTGAGGTCTGAACGGCTTCAGTTAACTAACTGAAAACGCGTGCTGGTCTGACATTTTACATAACGGGTGGCAAAGTCAAAATAACCTTCCACACGTTGTGTGGGGGAAAAACGCCACTCCCATTTTACAAAACTAACCTTTTATAAATTTTTGAAGGGGACATGTAGTGAATAGAAAAAAATACATACTGCATAATATAATAATTAACTAACTAATGTACTAACTTCACAAAACATAACACATGTGCATTATGAATTGTGGGAGAGCAGCTACAAACAGTCAAGAAATATCATGCTGTGCAATTGTGTTGGCACTTTTAACTAAAACAGATTTTCTACGGCGCAGTTGGCCAGCCCAGTATCCTCAACTCTGCAAATCCACTGTTTGATGGTGTCAACTAACCCCGAAGGGTCCAGATCCCTTAACTCGCTTATCTATCAACTTTTCTTTAATCAAGCTGCATGGTATTTATACCAAGCGCGTATGCCGAAATTAGCATATCTCAAGCAACTTCTTTTATTTATTCACTCAAAAGGTCGATTCTTGTGAATCGAATCTTATGTATACCTTACAAACTTACAAAGTGCAATGCTTATTGAACTTTAACATTTCAGTCATTGCATCTAACTTATCTACTTAACTGATTGCCACTTCCCTCATACTGATTAACCTAGTGGCCTTCTTAGTGATGAGACATTTTTCAAATTCGAGAAAAGCCTCCTCCGTAGGTTCGGTTTTAGTTGTTTAACATCGGGAAAAAGATTTTGTTTAGTTTCAAAGAAGCAACCTGACGGTAAATCTTGTTGTTAGCAAAACTGCTGTGATGGCACCTTGTGTGAAATTTCATCGGCGTGGACAATGACTTTTTTCAGCTTGACTTCATTGATAGATTATTTTTATGAGATAGTATAACAGAAACCAGTCGAAATTCATGGTTAATTTTTTGAGATAGTATAACAAAAACCAGTCGAAATTCATGGTTAATTTTTGTGCGATAGTATGACAGAAACCAGTCGAAATTCATGGTTAATTTTTTTGAGAGTAATAAACTGATATCAAGTGACAAATGTATACGTTAGTAGACTGGAAAAAAGAGATATTTATTCAAAGATCTCCATTTTGATTTCTCAACCATATTTCTACGTTCAATCGTTTTATCAAAATTGGTATCAAAGTAAAAAAAAAACTCATAGAATTAATATATAGATATTTACTTACTATAAGAGTGATCAAAGAATACCATATGCACACCAAATCTAACACTGAACTGAGAGCCTTATGTAGATAAGGGCAATGACAGTTAAAAACGCATTACAAATGGCGTATTTTGTAATATTTAAAAGTTCAGTGGGCTAGCGATAAGTAAATCTAAGGAAAGAAGCGAGAGCGGGCTCTGCTTTCCCCTACACTTTACATGGTAACTTGAACGTACCGCTACGCGCGAACCGTTGTCCAAATGTCATTTTTCTCTTCTACTGGCACATCTTCATGGTAAGACCTTTATTATAAAACTCAAAAACTTATTTTACGTTCAATTGTTCTCTCAAAATAGGTCTCAACTTAAAATAAAACCTTATAGAAATGTTATATAGATGGGCTATTATCAATTATTCACCGAGTCTTTGGCTAATGAGAGTAATCAAAGGCATCACTCTGAAATAACTATCTAAAGAAGGCATCAAAGGCATCAAATCAAAGGCATCAAAGGAGTAATCAAAGGCATCACTCTGAAATAACTATCTAAAGAACAAAATATTGAAACTTTAAAAGAAAACTATTCATAGTTCTAAATTCAAACGTTCATATTCTTAATTTATTGATAATAAGAGAGAGCAGTAAAAACAAACAAAAGGTAGCGTGAATCGTATTAGATTATACAGGTCAAGCATTCAGCTTTTTGTGTGAAGGAATCATTAAGTTCATATGTGATATACTTTGATAGCGTAACTCCCCCTCCAAAATATTCTATGAACAAGAAAAACTTTTTTAAAAATCATACATATTTGTCCGGATACCAGACAGCACTTTGCTCCTTTGAGCACAAGGAACAATTCAAATTTGAAAAATGTAGAAAACTGAGGTCACATTTTGAAAAACTTCGACAGAAACGACATTTTTTCTTATATCTTTTCTATTATCATTTTCGTTACAGAATGTGATAATAGAAAAAATACAAAATCAGATCATTACAATAAGTACTAAAATAAATTTCTGCTCGAATACGAAATAGAAATTTCACAGTATCATACTGGTAATCACCTGTATCCAATATTCCTCCCTTCTTGAATTGCCCAGTTAAGCAATGAGCTCTTCCCGGTTCCAAGTTTCCTGTGATGTTAATCAGCGGTAAAAGTGTGTTCATTTCATGCATGCCGTCTTTAAGCTCCTTAAGGGCATCCGTAATCATCTCTTTCTCTTTCTTTCTGCCGACGCATTTCGCTCTGTACTCAAACCTGCAGAAGAGCCAAAAAAAAAAGGATTTATTGATAGTACAGTTTCAACGCCTCAAAAATATTTTATTTGTATTACATTCCTTAAAATTTAAAGTTCTTATTCACAAACTGTTCCATATTCGAGACTATTTATTTATTTATCACAAATTCCAGGCTTTAATAAGTCATTAACCTTCTGGCATCCCAATTTTTCTGAACAGTACATCTAAAACTATTAACCTTCTTAGGGTATGCGGGTATTTTTTGACCCATAGAAAATTTATTTCGTATAGATTTACTACAATTTGGGGAATTTTTCAAAAATATATTGTGAGTTTGTTTTTATAGTCATAGTAAATATTCAGCTATGAGAATTTTTTTTTTCAAACGGTAGTTTTTTAGCAGTAAAAATAGTAAAACATAAGTCATTAGGGTCAATTTTGACCCGTGTGGAATTTTCCGAGCATAGCAGCATGAGCACTGCAATTTTTAATATATTATTCAATTATTGCTGTGACAATGCATTACTGCTTTCGTTCTTCTCCGTTATATATTTTTTTGTTTCCTTCTGCACAATAGATGATACTAATAGTACTGCACTGTCCTTAGCAATTCCTAGTTTCTGTAACCGGTATTTGCTTCCTGCGCTTTCCTTTCCTCTCTCGTAGAGTGTATAAAGGGTCGTTGTAAAGCGACGAATCTGACCAGTTGACGAATCAGACGGCGACTCTATTTAGCAAAAATGGTAAAATCGAATGGAAATCTGAACCATAAGCTCCATGTGGTAGGCGTGAGGCAGAAAATGTTGTGAACATGAATCCAGAGCCCACGATGTACCCCACGTCTAGAATTGAAGACGAATACTCTGCATTTATGTTGTTGTTTTCCTCCAGCAATTGTGAATATCACACTAAAAAATTGTAACGTCGCAGGAAAAAAGGTGTTCGGTGACAGTTGTAAGAATTTGAATAACGTTGACTCGGAAGCATTTATTGGCTTATTGCTTCTGCCTGGGGTATAAATCTCATAATGAGTCTACAGAGAGTTTGTGGGATGCCACAACGGGATGGGATATCTTTAGGGCAACTATGTCCTTAGAAAAATTCAAAATGATATCAAAGATTCTTCGATTTGATGGCAAGCAGACCGACCAAGAAGACGGGTAACCGACAAATTTGCAGCCATAACAGAACTTTGGGACAAGTGGGTGGAAAATTGCCTATGTTGTATAATCCTGAAATGTACATTACTGTGAATGAACAACTGGTAGTTTTCCGAGGAAAGTGCCCCCTTCTGCCAGTACATGCCCAACAAACCAGCCAAGTACGGCATAAAATTTTGGGTACTTTGTGACAACGCTACCAATTATGTCTAGGAACATACAGACGTAGAGCCAGTAAAGAGGCAAGTTCGTAGTCCTCCGGAGTACTCTTCACCATAACAAAAATAGCAGATACAGACACAAAGAAACCTCAAATCCTTCTAGATTATAACAGCGCCAAAGGAGGAGTAGACTTTGGATAAACTAGCCTCCCACTATTCTTGTCGGAGAAAGACCAACAGACGGCCCATCGTAGTTTTCTCCAACATCTTAAATATTTCCGAGTATAAAGCATTCTTATTATTCATAAAGATTACCCCAGAATGGAAGATGAACTCATTTCACAAAAGGAGAATCTTTATTAAAAAGCTTGGCATGACTCTGGTTACCCACCTCATTGAAGGAAGAAAACATCTGCCAAGAGCAAGGGCTGCCCGAGTATTGGAGAGGAGTATTCGAAACTCAGGACAACTTGAACCCCAATCTGAAGAATCCGGAAATGTAACAAATACTGGCAAAAGGGGAAGATATCGTTTATGCACACAGACTGAAAAAAAAGTCCTGTGAGTTGTTTCAAAGGTAGACAGTTTACTTGTAAAAAACATTACATTCAAGTGTGTAACAATTGTTATAAACGAAACAACTTAGAGGTTGACGAATTTCAAATTTTCTATCACTTTCCTTCATTGATTGTTCAAGCGTCTAAAATTGTATTGTTGGATGTAAGCTAAATATTTCATAATATTCGTTAATGTGTAATTTTACTTCCGAAAATAAAACAATAATATACTAAGATGCGAACTTTCTTGATTATCAAACGAATGTAAAAAAGTATATAATAAATACAGGAAAAATACGTGCTACATTGTATTGCATTTGAAAGTTTAAAGTGATTTTCAGGGGTGAAGGATTGAATTACATTATTTTTATTTAAAATACAGAGTGATTCATTAAATTCAACTTTCCTTATGGTTATGAAAACTTACCTGTAAAACAATGTTAAATGATATACAAATACATAAAAGTGTAGATATAAAGATAACTAAATAAATAATTAAATTACTAATATAAATTAAATCTGACTATAATACAACAACATTGAAAATTTCGCCTTGGGTCATTTTTGACCCGAACACCTTAGGTGTACGCTACATTGCAGCAACGCACGAAGGTTAAATGCAGGGCACGTGTCAATGAGGCAACTGTCCTGTGAGTGTCCAGAATTACAGAGACTGCAGGCCGGGGAGTTCTTTAGTCCAATTTAAAAAAACGGGCATTGAGACAATCGTGTTTTACACGTGTCCTGTTAAAAGAAGGAAGGTGGCAACAGTAGAACTACGTGGAAGATCCACTATTATAGATCCACTATTACAGAGAAGTTACCAGGCATTTCCCCTAGCTAATGAAAAGTCAAAGGATTATTTGGCCTCTGTAGAACAGCGGTACCTTCCTTTGCGAAAATCAGCTCTTTCATTACCTTCCACTCCTCAATGGGAGGGAACCCACTGCAACAAACAAATATTCGAGACTATAACTAGGTACATTTTTTTCTGTACTACTCACTTCTGTACTTCCTCCAAGCTGATTTTGAAGAAAAGATTGGAGCTCTTGACTCCTTTCAGGCGCTTTCTGACCGGTGTGAAGATCTCCCCGAGTACTCGGCACGTCCTGAAAAATGTGTTGATGCAGCAGACAAGCTGAAAGTCCGGCATCTGATTGACAATGTTTAGGGCAAGATGGACAGCCATTCCGAGAGCTGAGAGCAAAGAAAAAATGACTCAAGGCAGTGAAGACCCCTTAATACTGTCCTCATGAGCGTCACAACAATACACCGCAGTGCAAAATTAATGGCAGCTTGCGCACACACGAGTCAAATGAGATTGTTACAAAACCCACAGCTTACCACAGCATTCTTGTCGCAGCTCGAAACCCAGTATGCCGCAAAACAGCATCCCGGATGATATGCCGATGGCAACTTTCCTAATTGAAAAATAAAATATTTGCATTAAGTTGCAATGAAAACATTGAAAGAAAGTAGAAAGCATACATAGGGTAAGTATGCCGATTATGAGACCCCTTTTGATTTTCATATATAACTAGGAAAGTTTGTGAGGGATTATAGTACCAACTTGATATCTTTTAATGCATAAATGTTACTACGTATAACAATGACAGAAAATGAACATAGCCTTACAATTTTCTTGTAGTAAATTATAAAAACAAGTGTTCCTTTTTGGTTGTCTGGAAAAAGTAGTCCAATATGAGACCCCATTCTACAACTCTAAAAGTGAATTAGAATTACTGAAAAGTTCGTAAAAAAAAACTGTACACAATATTAGATAACAGTTACCTGCATACACTAATAGGCGAAAAAGAAAAGGGACATTTTAAACAAATTAGTTCGTTTACACGAAAGTTTTGTTTACTTTTTGTTTTTAGATTCAAACTTTTCACATTGTTTACAAATAAAAAGTTTGTCAGCTTCACAATCTTCATGGGCCCACCTGAAACACTTTCTACATTGACTCCACTGCTCTATTTGTCTTCTGAAATAAACAACCACAAAAGGCTTTCAGCGTCGTTTTCTTCAATGCTATCATTACTGCTGTCTGGGAGAGAAAGTTTTTTATCATCTTCAGTTGATCTGAGATCATCATAGCTATAATTAGGCTTATTCGTTCTCTGTATATTAACTATTGTTATATTTTCATTCATCCTTAATTTTCCTTCCTGTAGGGACCCTTTTCCTTTTCCCTTTATTGTTTCCTTATCCTTTATTTTTATCTTGATCTCCTTTTCCTTGTTTATCCTTTGATTTCTTATCCTTTAGGTCTATTCCTTTTTTTCTTCTTCTAGGAAACAAATTTTCGAAATTTATTTTATAGGGTGATGATGTGATAATATCGGCTTTAGGGGCCCTACTTGGTTTCTGGGGTTTTTCTCAGCTAACTTAGGCAAGGGATTTATTTCTTCAGGAGCACTAGGAACTGGTTTGAACTTGTTGTTTGATCAATACCTTCCACATTGTCACTACTGCTACATGATTGTGGATTTCGCCTGAGTGCCACATCTGCAGATTCAGAGGAAGCAAGGCTGTGAGAGTGAAAACTAAATTGCCAATATGAAACCCTATCTCATATTAGGCATGCTTGGGGTCACATATTGGGCACGACCATGTCGTTGAACACGCCAACGAATTTTTTAGGTTAGGATTGACGTTAGCTTAAAAACAAGCAGGCGTGTTAACACTCCACATTTATAGCTACCTATCCAATACTAACAGTTTTAATAAGAGTCTTGCCTTGAAGGTGAAGAAAAACAATGAAAATGGTGATGCAAAAAAGTCGACGAGCACATTCAGGAAAAAATATGCTGCAACTTTGTGTGTGCTTGCAAACACTCGACTGACTCACCGATTACGAATGATGCAATAGACTACTGTTTACGCTCCAGTCGTCAGCGGCAGTACTGATACGTCCTGAAAGCTGGGGTCTCATATTATACAAGGTCTCATATTCGGCATACTTACCCTACTATATAGTTATTGTTCTTTTCTAACATTGTCTGGTGAGCAATTCCTCTTTCTTATCCCGCAGTAGGCTAAAAATTTACACCATTTGAATTTTTTCAAGTGCATTTAATTTGAATCCCATGTATTAACATACGGCATCAGTATTTATTCAGTATGCTGGTATTAAGTTCAAAATGTTCAGAGATATTCCAGTGCTGTACTAGATATTTTTTAATTCTGCATTTAGCATCTTCGGGATTTAGACAGAACAGCAAAGTTAAGAACCCATAACTTAATGGGCAATTTCATGATGGTAATTTTTTAAATCTGCCCGAAAACTATTTAAGCACAATATATCTCAAAACTTTTTCTTCGATTTCGACATGCTATAGCATTAACTCCGTAATTACTATGGGAAAAAATCATTAAATAAAGAATATTTTAAGTTTAGTATGTTTTCCTCATGGTTCTACGATATTTAACTTCACTGTGATGCTTCAATAAAAAAATCGAATTTGCAGTTTAATATGTTATTTTTCCTGTTATCATATAAACTCTCTGAGTTAAAT
The DNA here is from genome assembly GCA_907164885.2 of Dolomedes plantarius. Taxonomy (NCBI): domain Eukaryota; kingdom Metazoa; phylum Arthropoda; class Arachnida; order Araneae; family Dolomedidae; genus Dolomedes; species Dolomedes plantarius. The sequence goes on along the minus strand of OU015491.1, from coordinate 48,086,657 downwards.
TTAGCAGTATACTTTATCTATATTTTCTTATGCTATTTACAAAAATTCAGCTATACAATTTCAGTGAATGCTACATCAGTCAAAATCTTATCAATTTGATTATTCGGAGAGAAGAAAATTCAGAAAAGTCCGCATTAATGCCAAGTTCTCATCTACACTTTCTCCCAAACCTCTCTCGTTCACCATGTCACGTAATTAAATTTTAACATGCCACGGTGAGACATCATTGCATGGAGAATTTTTTCTTAATATAAAGAGCTTTTTCGGAGTATATTTTTTATATGTTCATAGATTTCAATTTATTATTGGAGAATTTTTTTATAATACCTTTCTTCCTCGAAAGAAAAATAGCAAATTTCAGGTAGTCTCTATCTAACGAAACTACCGCGGGTATTTTAACGCAGGATTACTTATCGTGCTTACCTCTTTTGTATGTATATATGTATGTATGTGTTATGTAGATATATATATATATATATATATATATATATATATATATAAATTTTTGATGGGTTTTGGTACATTTCTGTTTAACTGTTCACTGCTTGCCTAAGCGATAACCGACCTGGGTTTGGCGCGCTGCCAAAATTAAAACTCGTGACGCTGGACATCTGGAATTTTTCTCTCCGAGAACCGTTATGGAGGAATGTAAATCCTGCGTTAAAAATAGTCAAATTATTATAGTTAGGGAATTAGGTCAATTTTATCCCTACTTTGTTAGTTTTTAAGTTCATACTTTAAAAAAAAGCAGGCTCTATTAAATGAAGATAGTTTAGCTAAATACGAATAACACTGAATACAGGTTCGACTGAACAGCAAATTAACTGGTGCAAAATTGAATTCCAACACTGTTTATAACGAATATTATTAAACTTAATCTATATACTAATCTAAGTAATTATTGCCTAAAGTAGAATGTTTAAATGTTGCTGTTTTTGTTTCTTCTAATGTCAATGGGACTCACACTACGAGACCCCAGTGTGACGTTCATATGAAGATTAGACAGGAAAGAGATGCAGGCAGAAGCGAAAGATTTTAAGAAGATTCTCGTCCGGTAATACATAATCTATATATAAAACAGTTCTGTAACTGAATGACTCACTGACTGGCATACAACGCACAGACCAAACGCTGGACCCAAAGAGCTGACAATTTGCATGGCGATTCTTCTTATAGTGTAGGGGTGCATTAGAAAGATTTTGAAAAATTCTTCTTAGATTTTTTTAAATTAAATTTTTAAGCTGTTTTAGTAACTTTTTCAAAGTTTGTATTTAAAATAATAATTTGAGGGTTATAAAATTTATATCGCGAAAAAGATCCTAAAAATTCCTTTAAAATGAGATCTTTTTCGAATCTTTACCTCCATTTTCTGATTTTTGGTGAATTTTTAAACATTAATTTTTAGAATTTAATTTTTTAAATGCTGATCACGTGATTTCTTTTTCTGGTACTTTAAATAAATTTATCGTCACGTGCATAGCAACTAAATAGACAAAAATTTCTTGCTAATGCGGCAGACGATTGTCGATTATCTAAAAAAATATTAAAATACAGTAAAGATATTATGTTCCTCAAACTGACTATATTAACTGTACTATTCTTTAGTATGTCCTATGACATTTAATTTGAATATTTTCTCTACATTATTTTGTCTATAAAAATATCCCTTACGATTTTTTATAAATAAATATATATATATATATATATATATATATATTTACATCAATTGTATACTTTGATCGTCGTATTTATTATAAATATATATTTATATACATTTATTTTTTTGGCATTAATTGCATACATGACCGTCGTATTTAATTTGAATATACTCCGTAGCAAAGTGCGAGTTTTCAGCTTGTAGCTCATAAAAGAAAAAGACAAGATAAGTTGTTAGAGTTCCTAAATTAACATACAACGCTTCTAAATGAGAATTTCCAAGCAAATTTCATGAACAAAAAATGTAAAAAAATTAGAATTTGGAGTTAAAGACTTGGCGAATTTCTCTACAGCTCTCCAACTTGTACCGCCTACCCAGTAACAGAGAAATCCTTCATCCAACTGTACCATTTTAAGTGTGGTATAGAACCTCAGTCGTAAAAATCAATCAGCAAATAATTCCTGAAATGAGAAGGTTAGATGAAAGGAAAAAATGAAGGTCTAATGTACATTTCGAGATCTTGCAAGGATTTAAAGATTCTTTGGGCGCACAAAACGCTTCGAACTGCATCATCTTTGTGCTTGTAACCGGGATATCCGAAAACGATGCAAAAAGTCAAGTCCTGAAATATAGTATATGCCATTGGTAAGCGATCAGTGAAAAATAAAGAATTGAACCCGTAAAATTTGTTTGGCATGGATTATGAAAAGATTTCGCAAAGAATACAGAAAATTACCTCTTGATTGATGATTTTCCCCAAAATTCCTGAAAAGAGAGAAGAAAATAACCATTAAAATTTATAAGGGCTTATAGTTTTAGATAAATGATAAAATAAATGTGCGTTATTCATTATTTATTTGCAAATTTTAGTTTCTAATTCAGATTAATTACGCTAATAATGATGCTTTGAGTAGATTAATTTGTATAATTAAAACAAAGAGTCTTCATGGTTTTTTTGATTTTGAGACCCTAAAACCCAAATCAAATGAAATGATTACGATGCCAACATCTGAGACACACAAACATAGACATCCTTTTCACGCAAACTTCTAACAGTTTTATCATTTTATACGCCCAGACAGTGTACATTTAACTGAAAAGCGATTCTGGCAGTAAATATTAAACAATATGTACCTGAAATGACAAATAACACGCTTGCTTTGATGTTTTGTATTATCAAATATTTTAATGCATTTTACGGTAGTTTAATTTATAGAAGTTTGAAGAATTTATCACTTGTAGTTTTAATTGTGAACTTGCCAATAATTAGAACAAAACCTATTAGAAAATGTATCAAGAAATATAGTTCTTAATCGTTTGAAAGTAAAACAAATATGGAAATGATAATAAAAATAAATAATAGCTTTCTATGCTTATGTGATTCTATAGTTTACAAATATTATGAAACCAGACTTATAAGTGTAAAGCATTCATCCTTTATAATTTTTTTAATTTTTGTTTTAGAAATTTACGAATACGAGTTGCATTAAGATTATAAACTAAAAATCCCCCAATTCACAAATGATTTCAATTTTTATGTCTTGTTCGAATATAATTTCAAATAGAAATTAGGAGATAAGTCAAAGGAATGAGTATAATTTCTCAACCACGATCAAAATGCAGTTACCATTGCCGAACAGGAGAGGGCACTTACCTGAACCACCCTAGACTTCGTTTGGCACATGTGTTCATTAGATAGAGGTTTGGAATCGGCTTTAACCTAGACTCCGTGCAACAAAAGGATGTCAGCAGCTGTCCATAAAACATGTTATCAGACGTTTGTGGAAACTTTATTGTTAAATTTATTCATCCAGAAAAAGATTGGGCGCGTTTTTCTAATGTTTATTCTTATTACACTTATATCTCATTGATTAAACTAGCAAAGGAAGAATTCTAAAGTCTCATTCTAAATCAAATCTAATCAGCATCTTACTCAAGGTTTCAATATATTTTAGTCATTGTAGATAAATAAAAAAATTTCATTTATTCACTTTACTAATCAAAGGCTAAATTCTATGCATTTGGATGTTTAAACGGCTGAACATAATAAAGCTAAGGAAAAGGCAATGATTATTTGGTAGTAGAGACATATGCTCATGATATTCCCTAGATTTAAGCATGAATTCAAAAGTTTCCACCCTACATCATAAACTTTTTTAAAAAATCTACTGGAAAGTTTAAAGACAACTGAGCTGCAAAAACATAAAAAAAGAGAACAAAAACACGAAGCAACAACAAAAGGGCTCTGTAATAGTCCCTTGCTTCCTCATAACGATCGGAAAGGAAAGACTTTCGAAGTGCAGGACAATGAATCAGTTGAGTCTCGTTATGATTAACTTATAGTTAATATGATTATACAATAGTCACTATAGTCAACATTTTTTCCGATTATTCTTTATTGACGTCAGGCATTCGTAAATACTGGAAAGCAGTTGAACTATTGTTTCGGTCAACCGTTCGATTTCGATTTTCAGTGGGCTACTGAAGATTCAAGGAACATATAGGAATCACTTCCCATGTAAATATTATTTTATATTTAAAAAGATTCAGGCCTAAAATTAAAAAAAATTAAATTGGTAAGTACACTAATAATAAAAACCAATGATTCTCTCTAGTTGCTATATTTTTCTGTTAATTAAGGGGACAGTGGACTTTCAAAATTGTGAATTTGTCCAAAAAATTCGATTTTTTTTTATTTTATTCAATTGCTGAAACTACGTACGAGTAGGAATGTGCTGCAAAAGGAATTTTAATTTCTGTGATTACTTTCCTAATTATAGGCATTTGCATTTGTAAATAAAGTTGCCTGAAGTAGAGTTTCATTTGAATTTTGTTACTCATCATTGTACACGATACTGGTACAATTATGAGAAATGTTGAAAAGCTAAAATATATTTATCTAATTCTATGGGTAGTTAAGTTCCATTGCATATATATATATATTTATATAAGGTAGTGATATTTATTTGTTATGTAGTAATTTAATTTATATATTATGTGGTTACTAATAGCAATAACTTTAAATATATTTTTCTCAAAATAAAAATTTTTATGTCATACGAATATTCAAACTGCTCCATGCGCATTTCTAACTATCGTATTGCTTTAAAATTTAAGTTTTATATACTTAACTCTATATAAAATAAATCTTATTGAAAAAAATTGTGCTTCGTAGCTCAGAATTTCTAAATTTTGTAGTTGAAAAGATTACTTATAGGTATTTTGCGTAATAAAAAGGGTGTTTTCAGTATTATTTTTTTCTCTTTATATTTTTAATGAATGCTTAAAATAAGCAATAAGTTTCATTTTTAGTTCTATAAGGTATCTGTAAATAAAAATTTACCATATTATATGCAAAATAAATGCGCATGGGACATTTTTAATTAGGCCAATTATTGATATAATTATTAATTCATAATTCACAAATTATTAATATTTCATCATTAAATTTTAACCACTTTTACATATGTATGATACTAATGAAATATTCAAATTTCAAGCAAATTCATTCAAAACAAAAAAAGTTTGGTTTGAAAGTCCACTGTTCCCTTAATTTATTGACGATATTGAAATTTCAGAACATCAGGCTGAAGATGCAATGAATACTTCTACGTTCCTTATGGTTCTCTCCTGCAATAGCTGTTAAGCAAGTGTAAAAAAAATAAAGGGGGAAAATCACCTTCGTATTTTTCTACTATTTCTGAAATTATATTAGTAGCTTGGTGAAGACGTTCCAGTAAACGGCGATCAAAGTCGATGGCTCGAATAGCAATATAAACTACCTGCGACATGGAGGTCAAAATATGAAGCTGCTGAGACGTTTTCGCCTGCAAGGATAATTCGTAGTATTACAACCAATTTTTCAAATGTAATAATCATAATGTGAGCAATACTAAAATTGAAGATCTTCAATACAGCGGTGGAATAAAATATACTTATTGCGTATTTGCTCCTTTTTATTTAAGGATTCATCCTTGAGACAAATGTTAGAGTTTTCTAAACAGGAGAAACATACAGTTCAAGGCGAGTTAAAATTCTAGAATAAGTTCAATTCAGTAATTTTGTAAAGTTTCAGCATATGCTGACATTGCTTTTATTAGGTTGTCATTAATTTAGCACTTAAAGGACAATTTTAGGCAATTTGTGGCCTCATCACAGAAAGAGTTTACTCTTGAAAAGAAAATGTAAACCTGAACTAAATATACGATTTTGTCTTTTGAATGAGACTGATAGGGATTTTCCTTCTTTTTTCATTATTTATTCCATTTTTAAGGTGGTCCAGGACACAAAATTCTTCAAATTTTCAAATAAAAAAATTATTGCATCAAAAATTTCTGTGTTGTTTCCCGCTTAAAATGGGGTTTAAGTCACGCATCTATCTTAATTAGAACAGGAGATATTAATATTTTTTTTGCAACATTCTAATAGCAGCCAATCGTTGTTTAAACCTGCAAGTGCGTTTTTCTTCATGATGGTTTTTTACACCCTTTCAGTCTTTAAATTGTTATAAGTCAAGGATCGTTAAAGATAAATGATTCAAACGTGGAACATGTCTTTTCAATTATTTTAATTTTATTCAGCAAATTTGAAAAAAATATGTTTTTTGAAATTATGATTTTTTAAAAATAAGTTGAATATTTTTTTTTATTTTTTAAACTAAATGTTTTTAATTTTAAAAAAATTTAATATTTAAAACAATTCTGAATCAAAATTAAAACATATATTTCTGTCTAATTAAATGAAAAAATTTTGAAATTCAATAAATAATATTTCAAGTTATAATAATTTTAAATTACCCCACTTTAAAAAAAATAATTTAATTTTAAAATTTTTTAAAAACTATTTTAAAAGTTTTATGATGTGATTTTGTTTACAAATTATGTGTTTAACCATCTCAAAAAAATCAAAAAATTTAACTCAATACATAAAAAATTTTTAAATGTGTCCCCGGACCCCCTTAAGGAACTAAAATTATTTAAAAGACAGAAAAAAATTCCTTTTAATAACAATTGAATATTTTTGCTCGCCTACTGATTTATCCCTTTCCCAGTCCAGTCGGTTAGTCTGTACAGCATTAATGGAATAACTCGTAACTGACTCATAATGTCTTTACCAAATACTCAGACGCAGAAGTACAGTATATGAAAATACCATTCTCTAAGAACAAACAATGTTAGAATAAAAAATCACTTCTAAAAGCTGTAATTATCCGAACACTCTCTTGCATACTCTTGTATACATGGCATTTTCAAAATATCCTAGGGCTTAAGGTTGAAGATTTGTGAATTCAATTTATACACTTAACATATTATTCGTTTGCCTTTCAACAATTTTAAATTACATAAAAATAATTGCTCAAGGATGCACCTTCAGACGGTTGCTTGAATTCAGAGCATTTTACTATGCGGCTTGTAGAGAAAAAACAAATTTCAGGTAGTCTCTTGTAACGAAACTACCGCGGTTATTAACGTAGCATTATTTACCGTTGCTTACCTTTTGTATGTATATATGTGTATGTTGATATATATATGTATGTGTTATGTATATATGTATCTATATGCATGTACGTATGTATGTGTATATATCTATATGTCAAAATTTTGACTCATTTTGGTACTTTTCTGTTTAACTGTTTACTGCTTGCCCAAGCGATACAAACTGGGTTTGGCGCTGCAAAAATTATAATTCACGACGCAGGACATCTGAAATTTTGCTTTCCGGAGGACCGTTATGGAGGAACGTAATTCTACGTTAAAAAGCTGTAAAACACAGCAAGGAAGCCAAGAAATTTTTAAACTAAAGTAAAACCTTAATAGGACTGAATAGTGGTATGGAAGGAAAAACAAAAATTTTTTAATAGAATCTATTCAAAATTTAGATAGTTATCTATCCGTTATTATACAGAACTGCCTCAGGTTTTGTACATTCCGTAGCAGTATTCAGTCATACTGATGGGAGTTTTTTTAAGGTAAAAAGTTTCTTATTTTCACATACCGTATTTTACTGGGAAATCACATTAATTCCTTTCAATATAAAATGTTATAAATTACTGACAACAAAATAATCTGATCGTCTTCAAATATCCCTCATTTGGCTTAATTTGAAGCAAAATTTAATGCGAAATCTAAATATCCATACTTACACATATTTGAAACGGATGCATATATTTAATCAACTCATCTCCAATTGCGTACTCGTTATGGCACAGACGTTCATATTCGCCTGAAATAATAAAATTTTGAAAATATTCATCTAGAAAATCAGCAAAAGTTTTCCTGATAATATAGTAACTGCAACCAACGACGAGCTACGATAAATTCGAGGAACAGCATAACATGTTTGAATATTTAAACTACTTACCATCTATTTTGTCTTCCTCTATCACCGGTAGTGAATCTGTCATTGAATGCACCTTTGAATGAAAGAATGAATCTCATTAGTCGGTCTTGAGAAAAATAAATATTATAAGAGGACGTCGAGTCTGTATGATATTTCCATGCAAGAAAGGTTATCTTAATCATAGGAAATCTTATTATCCACTATGCCAAAAATGTTTGACCAGTTTCAAACTGAGCTGTGTAGTCCTTCGTCAGGTGGGAGAGCAGGAAATGCATCATTTCTACTTAACGAAAATCCTATCAATGTATATAAAACAGTTCCGTGACTGACTAATTGACAGATAACGCACAGACCAAACCGCTGGACCTAAAAGGCTGAAATTTTGCATGGCGATTCTCCTTATAGTGTAGGGGCGCACTAAGAAAGATTTCCGAAAAATTCTTCTTAGATTTTTCAATTAAATTTTTAATCTGTTTTTGTAACTTTTTTAAAGTTTGCATTAAAAATATTAATCTGAGGGTTATAAAATTTATATCACGTTAAAGGTCATAGAAATTCCTTTAAAATGAAATGTTTTTGGAATCTGTACCTCCATTTTCGGATTTTTGGTGAATTTTTAAAGATTAATTTTTAGAATTCATTATATGCTGATCACGAGATTTCTTTTCTTTTTGTGAGACTTTAAATTAATTTTGCGTCACGTGCACAACAACGAAATAAATTGACAAAAAATATTAAAATACAGTAAAAGATAAATTTAACCCCTAGACTAATTGAGATGGAAGTTTTTTAAGAATTTGATTCAAATTAGTATGTTTTATGGATATTTAATTAAACCTGTATATAAAACAGTTCCATGACTGACTGACAGACTTCGCACAGACCAAACCGCTTGACCTAGAAAAAGTGTTCGTGCCGCGCATTCCTCTGATACTCAATGACCTTTAAGAGACTGCAATTTCCCCTCAAAGTATGTTTCGCCATGACGATAAATAAGTCTCAAGACCAAACTTTAAAATACGCTGGTGTAAATTTAAGAGAAAATGGTTTCTCTCACGGCCAGTTTTACGTAGCTTGCTCACGCGTAAGTTTGCGGACGAGCCTGGCGATATTAGTTCCACTTAATAAAGAAACAAAAAGTATTGTTTATGAGGATACCCTCTAAAAAGCAATTTCGTTATTTTTTCATTGTAATTATCCTAAAATGTACGCCGTTGCGAAGCGCGGGTATTCAGCTAGTCTGAAATAAGAATTAATCGCCAGCTTAGTTATTTTACACAAGCCTTTCTAAGAGTTTTCAACTGCCACCAATCCTTAGTAAGTTGGTCAGCGTCACGCCAAAATAGTTCAGTGATTCCAGTGTCAGCTAGAAACGTTAGGAAAATGAGATCGTTTTCTGTCCCATTAATGATACGTTTCTAATGAGAAAAAATATAAATGAGAGCAATGGGAGAGGTGTGGTCATTAGGCCCGCCGCAAATTGAGCCCAGCCCACTCTCAGCACATGCCCAGCTCGTGCGTGGGGAAAACTGTGAAACAATTTTGACTGAGGCACCGCATATTCGACCCATCTTCAATCCAGCCCACTCAGCTGTGTCCGATGCGTGGGAAGGTTTGTGAATATCGCACGGTTTTCGTGAGCCGTGGGTCAGATTTGAAGTTTAAAAATATATCAAATTGTTTTTTTCCGTATTTTTTCAAGTTTGACGTTGAACGTGTTAAGTTCAATGCTTGTTACATTAATTGCTGAAACATTAATTGTTACATTGGTAATATTATGTGATACTAATATAATATGTAAAGTGTAATACATTAATAACAATAATAATAAATATAAATAAATATACATATAGAATAAATATGAGTAAATATAAATAATAATAATAATAGATTATTCTTTTCTTACACGGACGATGCATTCCAGACTGTGTCGCGCAAAAAAAAAAAAAAAAAAAAAAATTCGTGTAAAGAAAGACATAGGGCCTGTTCACATAGGAGTCTGTTGTTTTGCGTTAAGCCGTTTGCGTTAAGCTGTTTGGATTATCATCCGCCTTACCCGGTATCTTGATAATAGCCTCTTTCCGGTCTTTTGGTAGTTTTTCCCTAGACCACGAAGTATTAAAAATATGAATCAATCTTTCCTTGGCAATACTACTAATATTTTTCAGCATTTGTCAGGACCAGGGTCACCGGTAGTATCAAGACTCTCCCGGGCAAACTCAAGTTCAGTTCGCGTAAGGGAATCCACGAAAAGGCTATTTCCAGGGTTTCAGTAATGACAAGTCTATAAACATCCTCTTACCTGCTTCGAGATATATTTATCCTATCTTGTAAAGGCCAGCTTGCTTTCATCAGAATAAGGGCCTGTTCACATAGGAGTCCGTTGCGTTGCGTTAAGGAAAAGATGACGTTGAGACGAAAATAAACCAATCATAGGCCTCCAAACGATTAGCAATGAAATTTTTAACGCCTATGATTGGTTTATTTTCGTCTCAACGTCATCTTTCCCTTAACGCTACGCAACGGACTCCTATGTGAACAGGCCCATAGGGCATATGTTAAAATTATAGATATTTTCAACGACTTGAATTTTATATTATTTTTTTCGATATATTTTTTTCAATATTCGATATTTTGATATTATGTTTTATTCATGCTTTATTTATATCGATATTCGCGCGAATTGCACGCATTAAACATAAAGAAAATCATATTCTTAACAATCTTTTAAAAGTATATATAAAATATTGCAGTCTCTTGAAATTCAAATTAATCAAAGATTTAATTAAATATTAAAAACATCACAAATTCAGGAACAAATATATACAATTTAAATATATATAATTAGACGCTTTATTATTCGGATTCGCTTTATTATTCGCTTCCGGTTATGTCACTTTTATCAGTTCGTGTACTTCGCAAAACTGTTCCCTGTTGAGTCGAAAACTTTCCTTGAACACTTTGTCAGGAACTTCCTGGGGCAGTTTAAACTCCCCATATGTATTTCTACCAGCTAAGTATGCATTCATTTTAATTTTTTCCCTCGTAACTATTGAAAAGAATAAAATTAATTCGTCCTCATCTGATTCTGATTCCAAATCCATGAGAAGTTCAACATCGGACGTCATCGTTCTAGGCTGGCGTGGATGCGCACACTGGGTTTAATATGCGGTGCCTCGACCAGTCCCATGCACGTGGGATGATTGAGTTGAGAGTGGGCTGCATGTGTGATGGGCGTGTGCCGCGGCTCAATTTGCGGCGGGCCTTACACCAGTGATCTAAATCAACAACGTCGCCCAGTGGCTAAGTGGTTAAGGCATCAGCCTGCAACGCCGGGGGTGCGGGTTCCATTCCCGCATAAGACTTGGCTGTATTCTGGGGAACCGGTCAATCTTTCGCCTGCAAATGGAGCCCCGTCTAGAAAGGGGAGCTGCAACCCATCGCCGGTTGTCATCGTTTGTCAAATTCTTCTAAATTATTCTTTGATTGTGTCGTTAGTCTGTTATTTCCTTGTATTCATGTGTAAACCGGACTTGGGTGTAATGTCGTCATCCCCCAGGGACATTAGCAAAAAAATAAAAATAAATAAATAAATAAATAAAATAAAATAAAAAAAAAATAATAATAAAAAAAAAAATTCAACAACACTATTTCGGTTCTGAAATGTTTAACTTATTATTGCCATTAAGTTAAATCGCTAACGTGTCGGTAACCATAAGGGCCTGTTCACACTGCAGTCCGTTAGCGTAAGGGTTAAAGTTTAACCAATCATATAACTGAGCGCTATGACATCATCCGTTGACTAACGAATCATCATCCATGAACACTCCGTTGACCTTTTACGCTTACGCTAATGGACTGCTATGTGAACAGGTCTTAAGTTTCTGATTTTCTATCACAGTCGAATTTTACGTTTCTAGGTCTAAAGCAAGTGATTTTAAAAAAATAGCTCGTGGGAGGAGTGAATGAATCAAGTTAGAGCATAGTTTGTAGTGTCGGGGGGGGGGGGGGGGGGTTACAGAGGGGCACGTGGCCCTCCCTCCCCAACTTAACTTGAAATAAATTAAAACGTTAATAGGAGTTCAGTTAACATCGGAAAATTGTAGAAAACTTTTAAGAAAGTTGGTTTTTTCCCGCCTTTTTCAAATTGTGAAACTGAAGATTCCGATTATGTCTTTAGCCTTAACATAACTTTTAGCAATATGATCCATAGCAAAAATACGATGCTATATATCTTTTTTAAATTTATATTTATTTTTTTTCTCATTGTATAACTTTTGAATATTACTCAAATATCAATTCTATTGTTATTCAACTTATAAAAAATCCTAATATTTCATATTTTAAGGACCGCCCAGCAGTAAATGCGCGGAGGAGGGCTAACTGAATTCAATTCGTGCCCCCCCCCCCAACAAAAAAAAAGTTAGAAGCACACTACGCCTATGAGTTAGAGCACTTTGAAATAAAAGCACCTCTACTTGTTAAGCCATTCTCTTCAAACATTCGAAGAAAATATTCCTACAGACTTACGTTTTCGGCAAATTATTACTTATTTAGAATAGTTCATGAATTTCCAGTGTGAACAAGTGAAAATCTAAACAGACTTGAATCAAGCAGAAGAAACAAAAATTATAATTTAAGGCAAGAAAAAATCCACAATTTATACGATGGAAATATGAGTAGTCTTTGTGTACATGGTAAGCTCTCCCTCTCGTTTGCACAGTCAGATGTGTCAATCCACGGAAACAAAAGGGACATGTAATGCATTTTAAAAATGTCTTGTTTAAGCTCTGTTTTGAATCTAGTTTATATGAGACATTTAATGCATCCTTACTTTTTTAAAAGCACTAAATCGTATATTTAACACGTCTCTATTGCTTTTTCCATGATGAAACACGTGCATGTTCCAAATTATACTCAATACCATGAAATCTACATATAAATTTAAGATATTATTATGGATCTTTTAGAATCAACAGTGACGTTTCATTCATAAGAAAGGGAAAAAACTTGACGAAAAAATACTTGAAAGCTTAATATTCCAATGAAATTAGACCATCAATGACTAGTGTCTGTTCATAAAGAATTTATAGCTTCAATTATACTTAATTTTCAACATTTTTAAAAGCAGCTTCTTAGAGTTTATCGGAAAAGGCTTTGGGGAAAATATTTGTCAGTGATTTGCCATCTTTCAAATGACACGAACATTTTACTCCTTTAGATCTCAATAGAGTGACACACAAATGCAACAAGAAAGTACGTTTTACCTGAAAATAAAAATTTTAGCTCAATTGACAGCTGACGGTCTGACACTATAAATGGCAGCAATGGAATCTGAAAGGATTCCTTCCACTTTTGTCTAAACCTAATAATAGATAACTTTATGACAAATATATCAAAATACTCATAGACTGATACCACGATCCATTATAAACGACATTCTTTTTATCAATTTCTTATCTTACCTTGTTCTTACAAATATTCTTACAAATATGGAGCACCTTGGGGGTAACCTTATAAATATGGGGGTACCTTGTCCTTAAAAATATGGAGCTAATGTCTGATATTTTTTTCTGTGTTTGATTACGGCAAACTAATAGCATTATTTTACAGATTGTAGGTACTCATACCTTTTTGTTTTATCGGGAAAAGGTATAACGGAATACGTTTGAAAAATATTTGGTGATTAAATGTAAAAAGATATTTATCGGAAGAATTTTGAAAACGTAAAATTGTTTAAAGCAGTAACATAGAAACAACAAGATTGAATTTCAACTTGTATTTAAAACAGAAAAGGGGAATTTTAATTCCAACAACTAATTTTTGACTAGGTGGTTGATAAATAATGGACACCATAAAAATTTATTATATCACGTTGCCTAGTTGACATATTCGTCCACATTGAACCTACTTCAATCCGCGTTCACTTGCTAGCCATTTACTTTCTAGCCGTTAAGCTTTAATTTCAACGTGTTGTTTTAATACGGAAGCAAAGAAGAATTAAAACGTAAATTTCGCACCATTTTCAGTTAAAATATTTTAATTAAAAATTCGGTGCTGCAAGATTTGTTTGGCATTTTTTGTCAGCTTAACTTTTTGTTACATAGATGAATTCTGTCGCAAGAGAAACTTTCTCGTGTTGCATAAACGTCAACATTTTTTGAGAGACAGAGTCTGCTAATATTGAGTTTTAACTTAAAATAAGGGATCATATGCGGAAATTTTGAATATTTAACACTGTGTAGGTATAAAATTTCAGAAATCGTAGTATGACTGTTACAAGGATTTTTATAGACATATGAGAGCTCTAAAAGAAGATGCAAATACTCCAGGTAAAATTAAGCGAACAATGTTATAACATCCTCGATAGAACCTGGAGCACCATTTACCATAACATTTCTTGAGTTAATGAAAATTCTGTCCGTGAGAAGAACGTAAACGACCCTGTTAAATGCAGACGAAATCCATCAGTTTTGAGATGATATCGACATGTGGTGGCCTTGTGGTACAGCGCGTTAGCCCTCTGTGCTTCATTATATATATATATATATATATGTGTGTGTGTGTGTGTGTGTGTGTGTGTGAGAGAGAGAGAGAGATAGAGTGAGTGACGCATGTATGGTTACCAAGTATCAAATTAAAGAATTTGATGCATTTTAAGTTACGTTAAGCTCAAATTATCTCATAATCAGTTCTAGAAAATTCGGTCAACGGAATAGATTCTGAACAAAAGCCTACCACTATAAAATCGTCAAGTGGCTTAAACTCATAGTTTTCCTTTGAAGAGATATTTTTCCAAAATGTCTTAGTTACAATCACTTGCGACGTGCCGGAGTTCTTCAGGGCAAACTTCAGTTCCTTCTGGACGTCCCCAGCTGCTATGTAGTATATTCTCCCTGATCCGACGAATAAGATGTCTATGTCCCCTGTAGCAATTCCTGAAAATTTCCATGAAGTATCGAGAGTAATGCAAATAAAGTGAAAAAATGTTATAGAAATTGTACAAATATTTCTGACCTCGTGAAATCTATTCCTAAAAAAGAAATTTTTTTTTTATCATACAAACAAAAATCTTGTTTTACAGTCCGTTGTTTTCAGGAAGAAGTCAAGATTTTAATGTTTACGCTGATTGTTGGTTTGTGCTCCTTCTTTTGCAGAGATGACATGTCATTTCTTTGAGGTTGTTAAAAGGTATTTTCGATGTCTACCTTTACTTATAATGAAGGGTCCCGGGTTGCGCAGATTGGTCGGCAGATCTGTACTGTCGATCAAGCACCGCCAGGCCCATACTAAACATAAACCGAATAGGGGAAATATACCCTCGGCTGAGTTTGCAGTTATTTTTATGCAGTTTCTGGTCTTCAGGTTCACCAAGCTTATGGACTAACCGTTCGGGAAACATTATTAATGCGAATTGACTTATAACGAGGCTCTTTGAGCTCTCTATGGTTTGAATGCCTATACTACTTTAGCAGGGGTTGGAAGTTAGTTTGAATGTAGCTGTTTTGACTGATTTGAAATGGGCTCTTTTAAGCTTATAATGAAAGGATAACTTTTCAGTGTTAAAGTTCAGGCTGAAACCAACGAGCAAAACTCCTGAAAATGAGAGTGCATGTTTACCGTTTTGCGGATGATCCGTGCCTCGCATAAGAAATGGTGTAAGTATTATATATATGCCTGAAAGAATGTGCTTACAAAGGCAAACATAGCTTACAATGTTATAGACTATTACAATGTGACAAACTATTTCTAGAGGAAATAATATATATCATTTTTATTATGCATTTCATAAAATATTATTTAAATCACAAGAGTCACATGTATTTCCTTTATTTATCTATTTTAATAATCATAGGGCTATTTTTAGATTATATGAGCTTTCTGATTATCCAAACTCTCCCGTGCTTTTTCCAACAAATTGATTAAATATGTTGGAAAAAGCATAGGAGTCACTATTTCAGGATTTTTTTCAAATCAGTAAGAATATTTTGGAATGGATGATTTTTTTTCTTTTTCAGTACAAATAGGAAAGGTTATAGGAACAGAACAAAAAACAAAAACAGAACTCTGTCGAAGTAGAAAAGTATCCTTGAACATTACATTATTTTCAATTCAATAATTATAACCACTCATACCTTTTACCTCGTTTCATTCCGTTTTATCACATCCCCCCCTCTCAAAATTAAAAGAATTGGGGGAGTCAGCTAAGACTTCCTGCTAAGGCAATTTATGTAATAAAAACAGCTACAAGGTTTTGGCAGAATAAAATGCCCTTCCTCTAGATTGCAATAATTTCATGTGAAAATCGAGAAAGACTCTACGTTCAAAAAGAATAACACCAGATAATGAAGAACAGTACAAGGAATGTAGGAGGGGAATGAAGAAAAGGAACTAATTAGGATAATTACAATGGGTATAGTCCTGGACGCGAGATATTAAAACATGTTATAATAACGATGGTATTCATGTGATTTGTGCTCTACAGGATAGCTGTCTGATATTTCTTATGACTTTTAAAAGATTACCAATTTTGTTTTTAAGGTCATATCCTATTTTGGTACGTGTAGCGCCGGACTCTTGCTGTACAGCCAGCGCCGTGTTCAAGGCAATGGAGGATACGGCTTTGAGGTCTTCGCCGTTGACTGGCCAGATGCATTCAAGTTGACCATCTGCAAGGAAATTTAAACATGCTAGAAGGCGCTTCTAAAATAATGAGCTGTGTAACTTTTTGGACAAGGATCTGGAACAACACGTTACTTTAGCATTGGCTTCATGTAAAGGGAAGGGGAACAATGGTCCCATGGACGCATTTCTGGGTCCATGCAATCCGTCTTCGAGAAGGCAACTTACTTGGGTCGAGCCTGTTTAATGGTTAACTTCGTATGGTTAACTTATATAAACACCTATCAGAACTGGAACAATTTATTTGTGTGCTTTTGTAAGTGTAATTTATTCATACTGTTGTTAGAGTCCGTAGTCAGGAGTGTTACTAGGGTTTAAATATCTAATTGTCAGCATGAATACTACTTGAAATTCCACCTCAAATTTATCTCCTTGTTGGCCATAAGTCGTATCTGTTTTTGATAAATTAGCTTATTAAAGCTTCATTATCTCCACTCTCTCTGCTCGAAGCCTTAATGTCCTTTGTAACTGAATTTCTCTCCATAAAAAAGTTAAAATCTTGTTTTTTTATTGTTAGAAGGGGCAAAGAGTCATCAGGCCATAAAACTCCAGAAATGTATTACTTTAGGAGATATCCCTATTCTCGGCTTACAGTTCCTTAAATTTGTCTCGCGTTGTTTTCTGGAGCCGTGAGCTGTTAAGGGGACAGTGGACCTTCAAACCTAACTTTTTTTGTATTGAATGGATTTGCTTGAAATTTGAATATGTGATTAATACCATAGATATGTAACAGTGGTTAAAATTTAATGATGAAATATTAATAATTTGTTTATTATGAATTATTAATTATATCAAAAATTGGCCTAATTAAAAATGTTTCATGCGCATTTCTTTTGCATATAATATGGTAATTTTTATTTACGGGATACCTTATAGAACTAACAATCAAACTTATTGCTTATTTTAAGCATTCATTAAAAATATAAAGAGAAAAAAATAAAAATAGTGAAAACACCCTTTTTATTACGTAAAATACCTATAAATCATCTTTTCGAGTACAAAATTTAGAAATTCTGAGCTACGAAGCATAATTATTTTCAATAAGATTTATTTGATATACAGTTAAGTTTATAAAACTTAAATTTCAAAGCAATACGATCATTAGAAATGCGCCTGGAGCAGTTTGAATATTCGTATGACAAGAACATTTTTATTTTGAGAAAAACAATCATTTAATTTCAAATACTTTACGCTGATTTCAGTGTCGATACTTTGGGCATGATGTCTTTCTGTCACTGTCTTATTGCCTACGCTTGTTGTACAGACGTCGGCTATGCCATTGAATATTGTAACGTACTGTGATGTCCCAAAATGTATAGAATACAAAGAGTACAACGCTTTTGCATATTTAAACTCCGAAAGGACAATGGAAAAATAAATTTCATTAAAGGCATTCCACTTCACTTTAGTTAAACAAAATATGTCTTTGTAGGAATGTTAAAAAATTGATGAAACTCGCTTCCTGAGACCTGGTTTATCATGATACTGCTCTGAAAGAATTCTAAACCACCACTTCACATAGAGGGACAATAATTACCAGAAAATGTATACTATAATGCAAAAATTAGTTCTAACGAAAATAATACTTTTTCCCCCACGATTTCATATCAGTAGGAAATACGCAAAATAAAAGAACTAAAACTTGTCAATTAATCAGAACACAGTTTCTGCAACAACTTCTGAACAAATTGTTAAAAACATTTCATTAACTAACACACACACACACACACACACACACACACACACACATATATATATATATATATATATATATATATATATATCATAAGAATTAAAAAATGTACAAACAAAACCGAGCGAGTGATAACTTACTTTTTAAATAGATTATATCTCCTCCTTCGCTAACTAGTCCTGTTGAAAAAAAAGGAAAATAGATTACAAATTTGCTTTGATTAATATAAGCATCCTCAAAGACAGATGCATGTATTTAATTCAAAGGAATTATCTAACCTCTGAGGGAATTTTCAATATAGTTTTTAAGCAGCGCTGAATTCATCCACGTCCAGAATATAAGGGACACAGTAATTTAGGTTTGCAGACGAGCAAACTATATGACAGAAAATTTTCGATCATACAACGATGTTTTATATTTATAAGAACTATCAATGGATTCTATCACTTTTCTTCAAATAAAACATTTCTTTGAATATCATATAGTAAGATCGCGTGGACTAACCTCTAAGATAAACACATGCTACTTTACTCCGGGGAGGGATTATACAAGGAAATAAATTCGACATCAGCATCAGCTTTTAACTAAACTATGTATGTTAAAAAATTCACTTTTTACTTTGCTTAGGGAAATAGTGAAAAGAAATTATTACTCGCCATTAATTTATGAAAAATGTCTTCTGGTAGCACCAAAACAACTGTGACCGTTTGTAGTCGAAAGAAATTAATAAAATCATGCATGTCCAAAATGGCAGTACGTAAAATTATACTTTGGAATCCGTTTTTGTCTTTATTTTCTTTTGTTGCTAAAACTGTCTATGCTAATACATATTCACAATTATATCCTAATTACGACAAAAGATAAGATTATTACCTATTAAGAGCGACATCTTATAAATACGTTTATTTACTTTCATGATATTTGACATCTAAAGGTAAGTTGGTGTAACTGGACCCATGGGGTAAATGGGACATCCCCTCCCAGATTTTTCCTTTACATATTAGGTGGGAATTCCATTCTGTGTTTTTTTTTTGGTGTTCAGAACAATCTATCTTACAACATTGCTAACTGCTTTGAAAAATTATTTTTAAATGGGGGTAGAATTTTTTTCTTTTTTCTAGATATACAAGCATTGGACCCAGTTAAAAAGTCACAGATTCTGTTGTTTCTTATGAGAAATAAACCTGGGTGGTCCAGTCACCCCATTTATCAGGGGAACTGTATTTAATATATACACTGCTGGCCACTGTAAATGCAACACCCTGAAGGAAACATGCAAATAACATGAAATTTACAACATGCATTAGCGGAGGTGAGATATGCAAATGATTAGAATTTCAGCGAAGACGCACATCACACGCGCCTGTGGCGCCACTTCAAAGCGCTATTTAAGGCTTGGAGATTTCGACGATTACAAGCTCGGCAATTGTGTTTTTCTTGTGGTTTTTTCAAAAAAAAGATCAATTATGCCTCGTCGAAAACAGCGATCATCTTTTGATCAAGTATCCGAGTTCGAGAGAGGAAGGATAGTGGCCTACCGAGATTGTGGATTATCTTTCAGGGAAATCGGTAGTCGTGTTGGACGAAACCAAACAACTGTAATGCGGATATGTGATCGTTGGATGCAGGAGGGTACGACGGACCGGCGTGTTCGATCGCATCCACCTCAGCGCACCACTTCACGTGATGACAGGCAAATTGTGCGCATGGCAGTGACGGATCGCTCAGTCACATCACGAACCATAGCACAGCACATGCTGTCTGTAACGCATCATCCAGTGTCTGCGCGTACCATTCGACGCCGTTTACAGCAGAGTGGTCTGTCCGCAAGACGTCCATTGCTTTGTCTACCCTTGACGCAGAACCACAGACGTCTCTGCCGCCAATGGTGCGATGACAGAAGGATGTGGATGGCAGAATGGAATGAAATTGTCTTTACTGACGAGTCACGCTTCTGTTTGCAACACCGCGATGGTCGCATTCGAGTCTGGAGTTACCGTGAAGAGAGGATGCTGAACAGCTGCGTTATGCACCGCCACATTGATCCTGCACCGTGTATTATGGTATGGGGCGGTATTGGATATCACTCTCGCACACCTCTAGTACGCATTGCCGGTACTTTAAACAGCCAGCGCTACATCTCCGAGGTGTTGGAGCCAGTTGTCCTTCCTTACCTTCAGGACTTGCCCACAGCCATATTTCAACAAGATAATGCGCGACCACACGTGGCACGCATTGTCCAACGGTTCTTCGTCAATCGCCAGATTGAATTGCTTCCCTGGCCGCCTCGCTCTCTGGATCTTTCGCCGATAGAAAACATGTGGTCCATGGTTGCTCTACGGTTGACCCAGATTCCATCAACAGCTGCCACAGCAGATCAACTTTGGCAACGTGTGGAAGCTGCTCGGTCTGCTGTACCCCAAGAACTCATCCAAAGTCTCTTTGAATCAATGCCGAGGCGTGTGGCAGCGGTGATCTTCAACAATGGCGGCTACTCTGGCTACTGATTTTGGCAGGAACCACACTTCACAGAAGTCTATACATTTAATCATTTGATACTTGGTCAACATGTTATCTACAAAATAAATTGTGTTGTGATATCTCTTGTCTTTCTTGGTGTTGCAATTTGGGTGGCCAGCAGTATATATATATATATATATATATATATATATATATATATATATATATATATATATATATATATATATATATATATATATATATATATATATATGTCGGATTTGGTTTTTCTTCACGCCCAATATAATAACACCTTAATCCGAAAGACTTGAGAAACATAATGCAGTCCGTGAACCGGTGGCGAGGACACTCATAATTTTAATGACTTCTATGAAATGCAGTAAAACAAGCTGAACACGATTAATAGACGACTCGAATTTAAACACACTGGACTTTATTGAAATTCTTAACCCTTACCAGCTCCAAATTATTAATTTTACGCCCCATCCCCTTCAAAATCCGTGCGCCTAACGGCACACGTCTTTACCCGTTGCTATCTCTCCATGGCTCTAAACTAACTTCTTTGTTCTTAAGCTTTTAACTAACGCGCAACGACACTCATTACTTATTCATGTCGTCATTTCGTATGTACTTTTTGCTGACCTAAACACTTCCTTTCTTAGCGCCAAACTTCAAGGTTATACGTCTACTTTAAAATCCTCCCATGTGGTTCTGCGGAATTGAATCAAGCCGACCCTTTAATTCTATTTTCACTGGAATGCGCTACTCCGATTATTTGAACTCCCAGACTTTAATTGCTAAATCCTATACTTTATAACTAAAATTCCATTTAAGGTCGCATGATCGCCCCCCCCCGCATATTTTAGCCTCATATTATATATATATATATATATATATATATATATATATATATATATATATATATATATACCGGGTGGCCATAATTAAACCGACAGTGCTCACAGTGTTCTGTAGCGCGATCTATTTGCGAGAATGACGCCACATTTTGTAGGAAGATTAAACAAGACGGGGTACGAAGGATTCCGCGAAAAAATAAATTAGTTCCAAAAGTCACCGCTAGGGGAATATTTGGCGCTGTGTAATAGAAAATAGAGTGTTAACAAATGAAAATACTCGTTATGCGAGGTGCTCGTTAAGCAAGGTTCCACTGTATATATACAACATATGCAAAAGATACAGGGAAAAGGATTTTTGAATGGATTGGAAGGTAACAATAACCTTATTTGAGGAATAAAAGCAGTAAGCCCTACAGGTGGAAATATCGTCGCCACAATAGGACAGCTTGAGGAGTATAAAAGCTCATGAGCGTTAAGGGCATAGGAAGAAGAAACAATTCTAGGAGGTTAACTAAATAATTTATTAGTAGCCAGTCAACCAAATGAAAGCATAAAGAGCTCAAGCTTCGTAAATTTATGCATACTGCGTAAAAGCTTATATGTGTGCCTATGAACCATTAACACTTAATGTTTTGAGATTCGTCAGTGTTTAGAAGGTGTTTTGAAGGTAATTGAAATATCAAATTTTTGTTCCTTTATGGTTGTTATTAAATTATTTAATTTTAAGAATTTTTTTTGCCCCTGCATTTTTCTTTTTCTGAAACTTTTTTTTTTGTTAATTTGACTGAAGACGGTGCCTCTAGATTAAAACCTTTTAGGTAACGGTTTCTTGCTGAAATTAGACATTTTGTGTTGAGTTCTACTTTTGAAGATTTATTCTATACGTTTATAAAATGATAGACTATGTTTAGTTTCAAACTATTTTCATACCTTTAGTCTTTTTTAGCGTTTATTGTATGTTTGGGATGTGTAGTTCTCTTTGAGAGAGAAAGTTTAACTCCTTGCATTGAAGGAATATGTTTACTGTCCTTCAAATTCCGATTTTCATGCTTAAAATTATAATGCCTCTATTACAAAAAACCAAACAAAATATGTACTAAACAAAATAACGGCTATATATACGATAAATGGAATATTATGAACTGGGAATAAGAATAATGAACGTTTATCTTGCCACGTTCATACAGTAGTAATCTCATAGAGACATGAGTTTCAGAAGTTTTTTTCCTTATGCCTCTGTGCTTACTTTTCATGATTCCTGTAAAATGTATTCTCAGCTCATCCATTACGTCAGCTATGGAGTAACTGCTGCTAATCGAGTAGAGATCGATAACCTCCGGTATTGCTGTAAAAAGGGGAAAAATGTATTAAAACATCACCACTAAAATAGAAATTTGAGAGGACATTAATCTCTTCCATAATACTTCAGTCTAAAATTTGAAGTTTAGAGAGATTTGACAGATCGGTTGCTAACAATTTTAAATTCAGTGGTGTGTATTCAACTATATCATTGAACTTGAAGTTACAAGCTGAGGAGCTAAATTATCATATATAGGCTAAATTATCATATATGATGAGGCAATGTACTTCGTTTTATTACTATGTTTTGATTAAGTAGCTTTCCTGTTTGTTTGTGTGTGTGTGTGTGTTTGTCCTGTGCAAATCTTGCAATCGATTTTTAACTAACTTCCCGACTAGCTAGACATTTGAAACTTTTAGAATGGCTCAGAACACGATGACAATGCATTATTTTAACACTTTTAGCCATCTTTAAGCAGAATTGAATTCATAATTCAGTTAATTTCTTTTTTTTTGTAGACTGGTGTAGCCATCTCTCGGCCGGGACGGGAACGAAAAGTTAAACGCAAGTTAACTTCCAATTAACTTCAGTTTCTTTCAAGTTGATGGGATAGTTCATCAAAAAATTTTAAAAAGTATTTATTAATACATAGAATTGTCAAGTTTATATGATTCAACAGAAAATTTAAAAACATGGTATATAAAAAGTTATTTTTATCTTGTAATTATTCCTTTTTTTTACATCTGCTTGCTTTGAAAAATTTGGAAACTTCCTCACAACGATAGTATTAAACATTTTTTTGCCAAAAATTTTTTAATTTTATTTAATCAAACATGAATAAAACTAGAGTATTTTTCTCCGAAGTGAACGCTCTTTTCAAAGATAAAAGATTGGATATTAATTGGAGTTTGAAAGTTTACAATCATTTTTCTTGACTCTCGACACTTGACTCGGTTCTAAAATTACGGGACCGGCTTAAAGGGGGTAATGCTGGCCATCTATACGGTGCCCCCTTAAATAAATAGCCAACAGTCTCGGCAGTATATAAATTGTATGGAGATAGTTCCAAAAATTGCCATATGTAGCAACAGCTTTTCTTGGTGGTACTGGGACCAATTTATATTTGATTCAAAAATCTGGATACATTAAAATAGCAGCAGAAATAATTAAAGTTATATGCATATTCCAATGTTCTTTCAAACAGTTTTTTACAATAACCATGTGGGTTTTAACGATACTCTTTATTGTGGTGATACATGAAGAATTATTATTGCAGGGGAAAAAGGACGCAGGAGTTTAGTGACAAACTTAAACATGTATCGTCTAGACAGCAGAATAGGGTATCCCTTTATTCATTCATCTTTTGTTGTTAAATTGTCGATAAATATTCGTGAAGTTATTTACTTTTTTTCTCAGTCACTACCTTTAAAAAAATTAAATTTTTTATAAGTTCTGTTGTTGTTCCTAATGTCCCCTTGCAGGAAGTTCCACACAAGGTTCATATAATATAGGCTTCGGCCTGAATAATGCGGCTCCGGTTTTTAAAATAGATCTCAAGGGTCGGATTCCGACTTGGCTAGATGCCACCACAATTTTGACCAAGCAACCCCTTGGTCGACATTTGGGGGGAGGGGTCGTACCTTCCCTACCCACTGACCTCATACAAGGACTTTCCGGTCTATGAGTTTAATATGACCTTATCCGGCCTAGACACGAAGGTATTTAACGGGTCGTATCGGGATTTGATCCGAGCACCCTCAGTACCAAAACCGAAGCGCTAACGATAGGCTACCTCAGGCACACGTAAGTTTTTTGTTATTTAATTTTATATATTTTACATTTGATTCTTTAATTTACAACGACTTTTGCAATGTCTATATTTTTCTTAATTTATAATTAATCATTTTGCTAACAGATGCAATCCGTATGCTCGGCGCGTTTTTGAAAATGAGGATACCATATTCTGCTGGAACACCCTAATTTCAATAAAACTCGCAGTTTCAGGGACGAATATTTTGCTTTTTCAGAAAATTGAACAAATCTCTGTGTTCAATGAGAATTTAGGTCTCGAAGGTTTTCAGATCGGTTTTTGGCACCTCATGCCGAACGCTTCCGATTCTCACTCTCGGCGATAACCGCCATATTAAGGCTGCTATGTACTAACCCCATTGGATTCGCTCACCTCAACGTTAAACTATGGAGAAAATTTGTCCACGGATTGCCGACTTGGATTCAAAGATTTTTTTTAAATTGCACTCCGTCATAGAGAAAGAAATTTTACATTTCTGTACATTTTTCGTTTTTTTTAAATACAATTAATATTTTAAAATTTAAATTATTCGGGGAAAAGTCTGGTATAGTGTGTTCTAAACGCTCATAAACGCCTTTGGTGGATGAAATTTATAAAATGAATTCTGTAGCGCTTTGCAGAAAAATTCAGGCTATCTGACAATACCAATTTTATTTGATTATCAGCATTTATGTACCTGTAAATAGTTGACAAAAATATATTTTAAATAAAAAATTTGGGGGCAGCTCTTAACCTCCTATAGAGAGAGAGCCATTACAATCCCTCAAAGTGTCAGTCCTAAGGGGGTTGGAATTCTCGAACTGTCAACTGGACTCCTCCCACCACAAGAGTCTGCAAGAAGAGGAAAAGGGAAATGCGATTTTTTTGTCTTAGTGCATAGAAGCCTTAATCTTCTGTGGCATGCGTGGATTTCTAGATAACAAATACCAAATTTTTTACTTCCTGAAATTCTTTCTCTAAATTTTTTTTTCAGTTACAGGATGCAATTTAGCCTATTTCGATGGCGTTTATTACTTCCGTTTTAAAAGTACCCGCTCCACAGAGAGAATGGCATCTCACCTGGTACTTCACAGGAAAGAATCACCACAAACAATCGAAAGCTGAACGGAATATTGTCGCTGGGTTTCATCTCCTGGAGAACTTTCCTGACACACTCGGGAAGAAAACCAGCCGGGCAGTATGCATTCTTGTATGACATTCTTCTCTCTGTAGAAGAAGAATTGTTTTCCCTCTTGCTTTTAAATCCACATCAAAGCATAAGACATATAAATGTGTTTTTTTTTTAGAACTAGCCGCTGCGCCACCAGCATGGTCGCTTTTAGTTTTATATTTTCTTTTGCAAAACAACGCAACTGAAAGTAACATATGTAAGGAATGTTACCATTACCTGTCATCATAAATATACGTTGTTAAGGGGTATTCTCTATAAGGCTGATTCTAGAATATCGTGATCAAAAAATGTGAATTTCCATTACCTCAGAACAGAGTTCAAGATAAGACTGAGAAACCCAACATCAATGATTTTAAAAATTTCATCCCTCTTTGTGTGTACTATTTTTCAAAACTAAGATATCAATACTTTATCATTACAACAAATAAGAAATTGTTGAGGGAAAATTTAAAATATAGTGTTGATTACATCACTCTCTGCATGTATTTCTGTGCACAATTCAGATATCTACACTTAATCATATCAAATTATAAATTGTTGAGAAAATTTCTTCACTTATAAAATGGAGTAAAAATTCGGCAAGTACTGGAAAAAGTGTAGAAAATTAACTATTACTGGTTGTTGATTGCTATGCCGGCGACGGTTAAGCCTAACCTCGCGATTATTTATGCTCTCTCTTTCACGCCTCTCTCTTAATGAATTATTTCTTCGCTTTCTTTCTTGAGACAGTTCCCAACTTTCATTTGATCGTGCAGCGTGCCTTCGAACATTCCTGATTTCAGTGCGTAAATCCATGTTGACACGCGGTTGCAAATTGAGGACGGCCGCTAATGTTTACATCTGGTAGTGGCAGCCGTTGCCATTCGGAGTGTAGAAATATCGTCGATTTTTGTGCCGCATACTTACGCGTTTTATATATATAGATTATGTATCCTTTGAAAAGCAAAACTTTGGCGACCTACTCAAATGAATCCGCTAGTGCTCCGAAATATCCAGGCACAATCTTATCTCACAACCGCACTAAAGCACCCGCCGCGCAATACCTTTGTTCCTCTTTCAACCCCATTTTACAAAATGTCGATGTTCAAATTTTCCTTGACTATTTTAGGAATCAATATATGTATAAAACGCGCAGGTATGCGGCACAAAAATCGAAGATATTTCTACACTCCGAATGGCAACGACTGCAACTACCAGATGTAAACATTAGAGGCCGTCCGCAACTTGCAACCTCGTGTCAACATGGACTTAACGCGCTGAAATCAGGAATGCTCGAAAGCGAGCTACACGACCAAGTGAAAATTGGGAACGGTCTCAATAAAGAAAGCGACGAAGAAATAATTCATTAAGAGAGAGGCGTGAAATAGCGAGCATAAATGATCGCGAGTTTAGGCTTAATCGTCGCCGGCACAGCAACCGACAGCCAGTAATAGTTAATTTTGTACACTTTTTTCAGTACTTGCTGAATGTTTATTCCATTTTATAAGTGAAGAAATTTTCCCAACAATTTATTACTTGATATGATTAAGTGGAGATATCTGAATTGTGAACAATCTATACTAATATATAAAGAGAGAGAGCGGATTTTGTATGTGGAGGGTAATCTCCCGAACCACTGCACCTATTTGAAAATTCTTTCACTGTTTGAAAGGTACATTATTCCAGATGGACATAGGCTATATATTATGTATATCTGATCAGTAGAAAGAAAGTTAGGGGCCTAAATGTAGAGCTGATGCTTCACCTTTACAGCTTTTTCTTTGTCAACCATAGTCAAGTAATCATAGCAACACATCAAACTACATTTTCATTTATTATCAGTAAAACATTTAATATTTTAAAGATTCAAGTGGAGGTATTGATAAATACTAAAAGGATTTTTGAAATTGGCAACGTTTAAGGGTTTATTGAAAACAATTACATTTGGAACTACGCTTTTTATTGGACATTTAAGGTAAAAAAAATTTACAATTTATTGGCTATCAACTGGAAATTTACTGGTATAATATTACAGAACTTTATTTAACTTATAAACTTTATGTTTTTGAATTTATTTACAATTTTATGCACAATTTAAATATTTTTTTCTTTCTAATATGGCAGACGAATGGACATTATCCGAAAAAATATTAAAATACAGTAAAAGAAATGTTCTTCAAACAGTACTATATTAACTGTACTATATTCTTTAGTATATCCTATTAGATTTAATTTGAATATTTTCTTCTACATTATTTTATCTATAAAAATATCCATTACGATTTTTTTATAGATACATTTTTTTGTTTATTTTTTGGCATTAATTGCATACATTGACCATTTTATTTAATTTGAATGTACTTCGTAGCGAAGCACGTGTATTCAGCTAGTATTACATACAGAGAGTGATGTAATCCACACTATATTTTACTACCTGGTGAATTTTTACTCCATTTTTTAAGCGAAAAAAATGCTCTCCCAAAATTTCTTATTTGATGAAATGATAAAGTTTAGATATCTTAATTTTCAAAAATAGTAGAAGCAGAGAGGGATGCAATTTTTAAAATCATTGGTGTTGAGTTTCTTAGTTTTATCTTTAACTCTGTTCTGAAGTAATGGAAATTCACATTTTTTAATCACGATGTTTTAGAATCAGCCTTACAGAGTAACAACGTATTAGCAACGTATATTTATGATGACAGGTAATGGTAACATTCCTTACATATGTTACTTTCAGTTGAGTTATTTTGCAAAAGAAAATATAAAACTAAAAGCGACCATGCTGGTCGCGCAGCGTCTAGTTCTATTATATTTCACTCTAAGCTGATACACTATACGTACACATGCCAATGTATTATTCAAAGAGAAATCGCTTCTACGCAATGAATTTAAACTTGCATGCTTAGAAGTTAAGTAATTTATTTAAAAATACAAGATTAAAGGAGATATATTTTTGGAAATCAGAGTTATCTCTCGTTACGAAATTCGCTAATGGTTCGCGTGAATGCTCTGAAAATTTCATTTATAACTTGTAAGTGTTTTGTTCGAAACTTTTAATTACTTAGAAATATCATAAAAGTTTACATTTTATCTGGAATTTTCAAAGTCTATTCAGACATTGATTTTATATCTATCGACTTTCCTGTAAAGCGAAAGCATTAAAAAGCATTATGTTGGAACTATTATCACTTTGAAAAATATGCGTTTCTGTTTCTTCAAGTTCACCAAAATTTCAAATAAAACAAACTATACAGTCAAACCTGTTTTTGTGCGGTATATGAATATATATCGAGATTCTGTTCGCCATATGTAAGCTCGCCACGAGGTTAGGTCAATCTCAATGGTGTTGGCATCACTTCTTTTTCATCACAAGAATATGCGCGTTTTGGACTACGATGAATAGTATCGAATTATGTACATTTTGAAAATTTATCCATGTTTAAAATGATAAATTAAAATTTTTTAAAGTGTTTCCACGTGTAATTTAATTATTTATTGTGTTTGGAAAGCACTTTCTCGCTATTTCGTAAAGCTTTGACATATTTTCTAAGTGAGACTTTTTTATGAGGTCCCTCTCCACCGCATAAAAAAAAATTCTTTAATATTTTGTGAAAACTTATTTGTTATAGCCATTTATGAAGTTTCTTAAAATTTTTTATGCGGTCCCTCTCCACCGCATAAAAAAAAATTATTTAATATGTTATGAAAACTTATTTGTTATAGCTATTTATGAAGTTTCTTAATTTTTTTTCTATCTAAAGCACAAAAACAGGTTTGACTGCATAGCAAAGCCTTAGTGACGTATAACCAGGGAACAAATAATAACGAAGTCATTCAATAAGTCATCGATATTTGTTTGAAATATCCAACCGAGTTTTTTTATAGTTTTGTAACTGTCATTAATGTAATTACTGGTGTTAAACCAAAAGTAATCAAGAAAATCTCGAAGTAAAGTTTAGAACATGTTTAGTTACTCTAGAAATCCCAGTTACAAGGGACGGATTACATTAAACAGCACTAAACAATTGAAAAACCTTTACAGAAAAGCAAGTTAACCTAACATAGACCAAAATTGGGCATCAGACCGGCAGGACTCTACTCGATGAAATCCAAACTCTCCCTGCTCAAACAAAGGACAGTTCAATGGAAGTCGTCACGCAAAGTCTATCCGTATGGTGGCGACATCTACATATGAGGCTTGGAAGTATTATATCTTGCGTTACAGTTTGTATTTTTATTTTAAACTTATTTTTAAAAATACTTTTTATTTCTAATGTGGAAACACTTTTCATGAGGTATTCACCTTTTGTTATTCACCTTGAAGTCTTGCTAGCTACTTTATTATGTAAGCATCATTTAGGCGTGCCAGCACTTCTCCCTATGAGGGAACGACAAGGTAATGATCAAGCCTTATTTTGGATTTGATCAAAACCCACAGCGAGGAAGTTCACGGTTCTAACCACTATAGGGCGGCAAAAATACTACTTTTGACTTCTCCATATTTTCAGCTAAATGTTATATAGGTAGCAGTTCAATGCATTTATCAATGCGTATTTCATTAAATAGAGAAGAAAATGCCCATTTTATGTCTGTTTTCAATTATTTAAACTTTACCCTTAACAAAGGTATTCGATTACAGAACGTTTCTTCAAGAGCTTCTTTTAGTTAAACCAAACGTACTTCAGAATAAACATGAACATTATGAATTCGTATTATCTACGCATCTTACCTGCATTAGAGCAACATACCTGCATTAGAGAACTAACATATATTGAGAATTTTCATTAGACCAAAATGAGTTGTTTTACATTTTTTAGCGTGTTGATTGCATTTTATGGCCTTTAAATGTACTAGTGTACCGAATTATTATAATGTATTCATGCGGAATTATAAAGTAACATACTTGATCGGCTTTCCTCTTTGGGAACCTCTTTCTTTAACAGACCGCAGCAAGTGGCGCAGAGCTCTATTTGAGGTGAAAAAAAAGCAAATATTTGAGCTTGTCTATGAAAAGATTCTTTCCCAATACTTACGTTGCATAGTAAAAAACTGTAAATAATCTTCAATTAAAAATTGCTAAAAAACCAACCTTCTAATCAGCCAACATAGGGGATTGATCTTTAGAAAAAAGAAAACACATGAAAGAAAACTTAATTTACATCAGATCATAAAATATCCCGTAATATTCTCGGGGTCTAGGCAAAAAAATTCTCAAAAACAAATTCCTGTCTTATTAGAAACGTCAGAGCTTTTAGAATCAAATAACGTCTTTTAATGGTAATAACACTGTCAAGTGGAGTCCCGGAGAATTTCGGCAAGTGAATATCGAAGACTCATATATATCAATTTACTTCATTTTAAATTCGACGTATCCTCTGGTTGGGCCAGCAGTCAAATTTAAGACCAATATAATATGATGTTTTGTATTCGGTTTTCGTTGTGAAATAATGTGGAAAATGTCGTCCTACAACATGAAAGGCTTTCGTTGACTGAATATCTCTCCGAGTTATTGAAGATTGTGTGAGTTAGGTTCCTCAAACTGATTCTTTGTAATGGTGACAAAAAAGGTATGAATAAATGAACTATAAAAATATATGCTCTATAGGGAATAAAAGAGAAAAGGAAATCGGGGGAATAAAAGATAATGAAACATTTATCTTTGAGTTTAGTTTACACGGATAGAATTTCAAACACAGAGGAAAGTTCAGAATAGGGTACCCCTTGGTGACATTTTATAAAAAGCAGTCGTGTTTACCCGGTGTTAAATGCCAAACCATTTCCAAATATCGGCAAACATGCTCTATTAAATGAAAGAAAACGTGAAAAAAAATTAATATTTAACTTTTATCCCTTGCTGATGACCCTAACGGTGGAATTCCTGTTTAGCCAGACTCCACAAATCCTCGTTAGTGCTTGTATGGGCTCCAATTACTGAATCCTTAAAGGATAAACTATGAGTAACCGTAAGATGCTTATATCCGTTATTGGACAAGAAATCATATGCTTTCTAGAAATCAGATACTATAACAACAATTCTGACAATATATTTTTCTTTATTACATGCAGCAAAACTTCCGCGCTCCGTTCCTCAACCACAGAAAAAAAACATCGGTTCGTGCCTCTTTCAACATCACCCAACACTCACTGCCCTTTTAAATATTTCTCGTATTATATTTTCTTTGTCCAAACATACTCCCTTCAACCTCCACAATGATATCCAAACCACTAAACATTTCCTTTTGTGTTTCCCCCATTACCATGCAAACATACTATCTCCATACACCCATAAATACGAAAGATATCACGTATACTCAACTTGCTTTCCACTACGAACCACCAACCCGAACACGCCTCTTAATGAAATTTTCGCCCACTCATTTCATACGTCACACCTATAATAAATCTACCTGTCTTTGCGCTCTACAAGTTTCATGTCATTTTGCACACAGAACATTCATACCTTGATGCAATTAATCCTTCATTTATGCGACAGTCAAGAACCTCTCTCTTACCTTTACCATTCAAATCATGAAAAAAATTTAAATTGAGCTTACTTCTCATACTGTATCTAAACTGAAGACTATCACGGAGCGACCGGCATAAAACCGAACAGATTCAACTTCCAAAATGCATATGAAGCAAAACGAATTCTAAATTTTGAAATAGGCGGTAATATTGCCAGAAGAGAATTAAAGTAATAGCGCATGCGCGCCACCGTTCTGAAAAGCTGTTTATTTATATTATTTCACAAATTCCGGTCATTTGGCCGGCATTTGTTAAATAATATAAATAAATAGACACTAGGCAATTAGATCACGGGCTTTGTAATAATTCAAGACAAGGGACTTAAAATTCAAAAGTGCAGGACACACGTCAAGATGGAAAGAAGTCATAGATTGTCCCGAAAGGCACAAGATACAGCCGGTCGAATCAGCCAGACTAATTCGGAAAAGATGCACTCGGAGACAATCGTGGCAGGTCAAAAGTCTAAAACATGCCACAGCAGCAAAACGCGGGGAGTCAGGAACATAAAAATGTCCACCTAGAGCAACCCAGGGCTTTTCTCTGGGGGATTCATTAGACCTTGATTTAAAAGCAATTTCAAATGTCATTTTTATAAAAAGCTTGGAAGAATAATGCATCAAGGGCCTATTAAGGTTTTGCAGAACTTCTGCACCCTCATGGCTAGACGGCCCGCTATCTCATTTTCAATTGAGCCACAATGTACAGGGATTAACTGAAAGGAGATCCGGTGTATTTAGTCCCCCATCATTGTTTCTACACTCTTGAATACGGTAGCAATTGTGGTCTCTGTTGTGTGATAAAACGTTAGGGTTGAGCAAGGGTCGGACAAAATGACAGCTTTCTTGAAAGAAGGGAGACGAAGGGCAAGCTGTTGTAGAGCTACGAAGATGGCCTCTACTTCCCCATCAAAATGAGTAGATAGAGTCCTACTGGTAAATATAAACTGAATAATTCACAGTGAACTCCAACCCCAGCACCTTGATGTCAATTAAAAAGTAAATCGTCGCTATAGACATATAACCATTCGTCTGATGAGAAATGAGTAGCAAAGGCTTCAAGAGCAATGGCTCGGATTTGTTCGGGGCTCATTTCTTTTTTGTTTATAGGAAGTTCCGGGTTTAAATTAATGTCAATATTCAGGAAGTCTAGTGGGTAAATGGGGGGGGGGCTGTAAAACGGCAATATTACAATCAATATCCAATGCATTATTAATACTTCTTACTTCTGAAACGTTTTGGCGTTGAAAGAAATAGCCCATGAGCGGCGCCATTTTGAAAATGGTTTGACGTTTCTCGCCGCGTAAGATTGACCATTTTTTAAATGCTGCCAAAATTACCCTAATCTGAATTGAGGCACAGCCACGGTGTCTAAACACCAGAATCTAATCAGATAAAAAATAACAGCCCTTAAGGGAAAATTATTTTGTGATCCTCAACATTTCCAGCTCAGATGCTTAACACAAAGATATAGTTAGATTTAGCTTATTTAAAATCTTATGTTTCCATTGTTTTCTTTGAAGATGCATACAACGTCAGCATCTCTTAACTTATAAAACAGAAATTTTATACATTAACAATGCATATCTTTTAGAGATTTTCATAATCTCTATGCAGCATTTTGGGTTTTTGCAGCTGCTATGATATCAGTTTTAAGATCTCCACGAAAGACACTATGTCATATAAATCTTTCAGGAGGGGGTTCTAAATACTGAATAGAAATAATTTTCTGCTTCTGATCCATGCCAAATGAACCCCTCTTCAAATCTTTTACATCCAAGACGACACGACACGTCTTTTAGATCTCAGTTTACGATTTTAAATCCTTATATTATCTACCCTGCTTTCTTCAAAAGAAATGTTTGACTTCCTTTATATCTAGTTGACAATTGCATTTGGCAACATTTATCGCAAAACAATAAATAAGACGTTCTTGGATGTCGTTTATAATTTACATCGGTATATATTTCAAGAAGCATGCCTTTCTAAATATCTGATTCATTAACTTGATTACTTGCTTTTAGTCAGCTTTATAAATTGAAAAAAAATTTACATTACGTCGATTTACAAAGAAACATTTGAAAAAAAGCTTTATTTTACTTATGAAAACGGAATAATGGAGAAATGATTTAGGACATATGGCCGTAATTTGAATTATTCTTCTACATCTGTTCTATAAATTGCATCTGGCACTTTGTTCAAAATAGGTACGTTTGAACGAGATTCACATCAGGCTAACTTTGGACATAAAAACTGCGTTAGACAAAAGTTGAAGTTAAATCCAGTAAATCACAAGGCCAAATCTCAGACGATTATCGCCAAATTAATGTCAACATTTAGTCCACAGAAAAGGAAACTTTAATAAAGTTAGACCACCCTCCATTACTTAGTTATCAGCGGAAGTTAATAAATGAAAAAATAAAAGTTTCCCGATAAAAACTGATTAAAAACGGTTAGAATTTGTAATTTCTTTAAAGCTGATTTTCGTAATATTAAGTTGAATTACAATCATTTGAAATAGAAGCAATAGAAGGTGTCAAAATATTGTTTCCTGGGTTTGGCTTAGTTCTGCTGCTCAACAATGCCGTAATACATTACTCTAAAAATAAACGATTTTAATGTTATACATCTTGACGGGACAAGTCCGATATCCTGTACTGAATTTTTCGGTACAGCTTTGTCAGATGCACCTCCCTGCCAAGTTTGGAGATTTTGTGTATGGCGTGGTAACCATGCGATTTTGATGCGATTTTGTTTTTTTTGCGGATTTAGTCATGTGCGATTGTGGCAGTAATTAGATTGAGAGCTTAAATTTAAAGTGAGATTTATAATTTTGATTGTTTTATTAATTTTTTAACATTAGCGCAGAGTTGAGAATTTTATTTTCTTGATTGCATATAAAATGCATACGCAGTTTGCATATAAAATGCATGAGCAGTTTGCCTATTAAATGCAAATTGAATATTAATTTTGCATATTTATTTTCTTGTTTGCTTATAACTTTTCGCCAACGGAGGTGCGTAGGCGCGAAAAAATTTTGGCGGCAAATTTTCGCCATTAGAGGTGCGTCTGACAAAGTTGTTCCGATTTTTCATGGTGTCAAATTTAGACTTTACAATTTAAAATTGGGTTTCCATTTATGTTTTGATGCTCTAGTTTCCTTTTTATTATTATGAAATTCCCGTGATTTTGATTCCATTCTTTCCTACAATATTTTTCTTGAATATATAAGTTTTGAAGTACTTTTTTAAAATGATGAATAGTTTTAGGCTATTTTGAAAATATTTAAGTTCTTGTTTGTCAATGCGTTGCACTTGTCACTGAAGATATTCTCACATAATCCACGAAAATCTTTACTTGCTTTCAATGGGAGCACCGTATAGGTGAACTAACGCCACCTCCTAGTGTCACCTCAATTTTGACCGTGCACCCCCCCCCCCTCAGAGGGGCACATCTGGAGTACCGTACCTTCTCCCAACCTCTTTGACCCCACAGAAAGACATTCTGGTCTACGGATTTAACGTGCCCATATCCAGCCTAGACATGGAGGCATTTGATGTACGTTCGTCCGTATTCGAACCGAACAACCCTAGTTACGAGCTCAACGCGCTACCCATAGGCTACCTCGGGCCCATGTATAAGATGTTTTGCTCACTAATTTACTTATATTTAATAATTACTTTATTTATTATTTTTATATTTAAATAGTCTAGCGTTTTTTATTTGCTAATTATCTTGCTAACTATTGTTGATTTCGATAGAAATTGATGGCAGTCAAGCGAAAGTTTTTTAAAACTGCGTGAAGTGGTGTTTTCTGGTAAATTTCTCTTAATAAAAAGGCCATTTGGCACGGTTTAAAAACTTAAAATCAAATAGTATCAACCGGCACAGGATATGGAATTCTTCACACCTCGTAAGAATACGGATTAAAAAACATAACTCTGTAAAAATTAATGGAAATAGTATGATAACCCCCCCCCCCCTCAATGGTGGTTTTGGCGATTTTTTTTGTCGCCAAGCAGAACGCGTGTCTTTGAAATGGGAAATTCCGGAAAGTCCCCAAAATACGCATTTTTTATACTTTACAATCTCAGAAATGCACAAAAAAACACATAAATACAAAAAACAAAAGGTGAAAAATAATAAGAAATTTGTTAGGGGCGGGGGGGGCTACCACCCTCCTAAACCCCCGCGAAAAAAAGTCAGTATAGTGCAACTAATAATAATTCATTTAAATAAACATAAAATACATCTTGATCAAATATATATTTCTTGATTAAACATAAATTAAAGCACAAATACAATAGAAAAACTACATGTTGGCAATAGAATTTATTTTAAAAATGTATCTATACCGAAATTTTGTACTCCTCCCAGTTAATCCCCGAAACGAATTCAATAAATTTATTAAAACAATCTACATTTGCCGCTAAACATGATTTCCGAAACATGTACTTCGCTAGGTAGAATTTAAAATCTGTCTTACGATTGTACGTAGGCAAAGCTGCTTTAACATGCCTCCACGTACTTTCAATTGTATTTGTGTGACACCCAGTATCGGGGTCAACGAATGTAAGCTTATGGTTTACTTTAAGGTGATCAAATCCCACATGCACGAGACAGTCGTAACTTTTCCATCAATCGGAATACACTGAAGTGTCCGTGGCAATATCCAATCTTTTATAACCCCCAACAAAGTCTCCTGAGTCCTATCATGCACAGCAACTAAAAATACCCTCCCAGAATCCCTCTCAACCCCTCCAAACACCTAATGACCGTCAACCCTATGTCCCTTATGATACTTTCGTTTCCCAAATTTCGAATCATCAATTTCGATGACCTTACCCCCCCCCTACTTTCTCGGAAGACAATTTAATATAACCCAGTCCCATTAATAAATTGTCTCCAATCAGCCAAAGTAGTCTTTGCAAAAGAATATTCCTCCATAATTCGTCCAGTTGTTGTACTCCTCAAAATCTCATAAGTAATATATAAAATCTCAAATAACTTAAATTTAGAATTAAAAAACCACGAACAATTCCGAATAGATTTCTCAGTGTTACATTGCTTCCCCCCAATAACTTTCCTACAAACTAAAGGTAAAACCATCAGAATAAGAACTTTAAACTTTAATCCTCATCTCTGACCAACATTTTTTGCAATTCGCGCTCTTTAACAACCCAACCTCCGTCAAAAAATTAAATAGCAACTGTTATTTAATATTTTGACGGAGCATTACACCAAAGCATTACACAAAAGTTAAAACCGGCAACACTACAACCAAATACAAAGGGCCCCAGATTTGGCGAGAAATCTCTTGGGGGGGGGAGATATCATACTTGTACCAAATTATTTAAAAAAACTGAAGTCATGCTAATTTTCGTAACGCATTTCTATTCTGATATACAAACTCTTACCTTTTAGACCCATTTTCTCAAATGATACACAAACATAAGAAATTGGGCATTCTGGCCATTAATAATATCTGAATTATAATCTCGTGACTGGAAATTTGAATGTTGTTCAAATTTTATCTTCGTAATGAAATTGCGTTTTAACAATCGATCCACTGCGTTTCTTTGCCACAGGTGTGACGTCACTTACGGTTTAGTGGTCTCTGATAGGAGGAGAATTCCAACTTAACTATGCTCGCTTCACTGTACTTTCCTACAACCTCCTGAAAATACTATAATTCCTCCGACCGCAATGGGTCTATTAAGGCCTGTTCGCATAGCAGTCCGTTAGCGTAAGCGTAAAATGTCAACGGAGTGTTCAAGGATGATGATACGTGAGTCAACGGATGATGTCATATCGCTCAGCTATATGATTGGTTAAAATTTAACGCTTACGCTAACGGTCTGCTATGTGAACAGGCCTTAAGTAAAATAAACCAGTTACTAAATAAGCAACAAGCACATTTGTAAAAGTTGTCAAAAGTGGTATAAGTTCTTGGTTGGCAGTTTATTTCGTTGGGTAGTGTGATGCAAAGTCACTCATACAACCACGTGAAAAGGATGAAAATAAATGCCTCGCGTTTAACACATGGAGCTCTGTTATTTCTAATTTAGTACGGAGCATTTCATGTACCATCACCGAAGGGAACAAAGACATGACTGATGTCATGTGTTTTACACATAGCGCTTTGATATGCGTTTCTCTAGGAGTGTCAGTAATATATCTATGGTGACCGGTATAAAAGGCTTAAGTCAAAAACAGTGATTTAAATATATCAAGTTATTGGCTTTTATACCAATCGCAGAACAATAATTTCGACTTGAGTCTTTTGTGCAAAGAAATGTACTTTTGTATACAAAATAGATAGACCTATTATACATTGATATAAAATAATTATAAATTGATAAACCTTTTATACAAGTCAAAAGATTTTTGTTATTTTAACATAGGATTACGCTCCTCAATAACGGTCCTCTAGAAATCAAAATTTCAGCGCTGTCGCGAGTAAGGGCCTGTTCACATAGGAGTCCGTTGCGTTGCGTTAAGGAAAAGATGACGTTGAGACGAAAATAAACCAATCATATGCCTCCAAACGATTAGCAATGAAATTTTTAACGCCTATGATTGGTTTATTTTCGTCTCACAACGTCATCTTTTCCTTAACGCAACGCAGCGGACTCCTATGTGAACAGGCCTTTATAATTTTGGCAACGGACCAAACCCAGTAGCAGTAAAACAGTTAAACAGAAAAGTACCAAGATGCGTAAAAGACAGAAGTACGCAACGATACGTAATCCTGCGTTAATAACCCGCGGTAGATTCGTTACAAAAGACTACCTGAATTAAATTTTTTTATCAATACTAACAAATATCTGAAAATCACTTTTTTTAACTTATACCCTTTATACCGGGCACCATAGATATTCATTTAAAAACACACGTTTTGATCTTCGGTTTCTTCTCGAGTTGAGATACTGCGTGCAACTGAAAATTTCCAGGAAAATTCTAGTACTCTGTACGTTTTTCAACAAACGTTCATCCCTCCGTTTTTCTGAGTCTTGATGTGACTTGTTGCGTAAAACTGCCTTATGAACGAAAACTAAAAGCAGTTCATTTTAATTTTATTAATTTTGATGGACTTTTGGCAACTGACATCACTGCGCAGTATATCTTTAAGTATAAGGCAAAACGTTGCAACGTCACTGGTTACGTCAGTTTTCGTCTGCTATAGATGACGTCATTATCGGGTGGCAGAAAACAGAAGCAGTTCCTATGCGTTTGCATGTGTTTTTGGACGATACCTTCATTTTGAGTTAAATAATTTAAGTTTATTTATAAAATTCCTCATATTAGTTGTACTTAACAGGTATTTTAACACTTTTTTTTAATATTTCGCAAGGTTTAAGAGAATATAATCATTCTTCCGTTGAGAATGATTATCTTGAGATATGTATAGATATCAGGATAAGTTACTTCAGGCCAGCGTCTTGTATCGTAACTCCAGTTTTCCTCTGTCAATAAATACGGGTCACATACTGAATAAACCTTTCCAGGCTGTACCTGAATGTTTAATTTAGTGATATACCTTTGTTTAGATACCGTATCTAAAGACTTTGCGTAATCTGAGAGCATTTTATTCAACAAGCTGTAAGAATGCTCATTGAACGCCATGTTAAATTATGCAATTTTTTGCCACTCCTCGCCAAACAAGAAGTAAAATCTGCAAGAGTTGAGATGTGACATGCTGCGAGACATTGCCCTATTAAAATGTAGAGAAGCTTGAAGTTGCCATTCATGATTTCAGATTCCCCTCTCAAGGGAATTAAAAGATTGATATCTATAATTAAAAAAAATTAACAATATTTCAGGTAGTCTCCTCTAACGAAGCTACCGCAGGTTATTAACGTAGGATTACTTATCGGTTGCTTGCCTCTTTTATTTTCTTTATTTTCTTTTTTTGGACGCATTTTGGTACTTTTCTGTTTAACTGTATAACTGTTTACTGCTACGGGGTTGGGCGCGCCAAAATTATAACTCGCGACGCCGGACAATTTTTCTCTCTCCGCAGGACTGTTATTGAGAAACGTAATACCACGTTAAAATGTTTTTGATAAAAATTATATAAAAATGAAATTTTTTTTTAAAACTCAACCTTTGTTTTATAGCTCTATTTTTCAACCGCAGAAAGTAGACATAAAGAATATACGTTTGCTAATCTATAACTAGAAAATTACTATCGTATGGAATGTGAAGAATTACGAGATCAAATCTTCATGCGTTTTAACAACAGCGCGTTTGGGTTACTTTTTACCATGTTTATATTAACTTGCTTTTTTGTGCTTTTGTGTGTGTGTCTCTGTGTGTGTTTGTCTAGTACAAATCTTGCAATCGATTTTTAACTAACTTCCCGACTAGCTAGACATTTGGAACTTTTAGAATAGCTCATAACACGATGACAATGCATTTTTTTAATACTTTTAGCCATCTTTAAGCAGAATTAAATTAATTTTCAGTAATTTTCATTTAATTTTGTTTTGTAGACTGGTGCAGCCATCTATCAACGGAAAGGGAACTAAAAGTCAAATGCAAGTTAACTTCCAATTAACTTCATTTTCTTTCAAGTTGATGGGATAATTCATCAAAAACATTTTTAAAAAGTATTTATTAATACATAGAATTGTCAAGTTTATATGATTCAACAGAAAATTTAAAAACACTAGCCGCTGCGCGACCAGCATGGTCGCTTTTAGATTTA
Source organism: Dolomedes plantarius (assembly GCA_907164885.2). Taxonomy (NCBI): domain Eukaryota; kingdom Metazoa; phylum Arthropoda; class Arachnida; order Araneae; family Dolomedidae; genus Dolomedes; species Dolomedes plantarius. The sequence continues at coordinate 48,045,457 of OU015491.1, read as the reverse complement.
TATTTTCTTTTGCAAAACAACTCAATTGAAAGTAACATATGTAAGGAATGTTACCATTGCCTGTCATCATAAATATACGTTGTTAAGGGGTAGTGAAAACTCAGACAAAAAATTTATAATCATTGATCAATTCACTATAAGGCTGATTCTAAAACATCATGATTAAAAAATGTGAATTTCCATTACTTCAGAACAGAGTTAAAGTCTGGGAAACTCAACACCAATGATTTTAAAAATTATATCTCTCACTGTATGTACTATTTTTCAAAACTAAGATATCTACACTTTATCATTACATCAAATAAGAAATTGTTGGGGAAAATTTTCACTTATAAAATGGAGTGAAAATTCAGCAAATACTAAAATATAGTATAGATTACATTTCTCTCTGTATGTATTATTGTTCGCAATTCAGATATCTCCACTTAATCATATTAAATGAATAAATTAAAATTATTTCGTGTATAAATTAAAATTATTCATGAGTAAAATGCAGCAATTAAATTGTACCAAATTACGTGCTATCGTCGAGCCACACGCGGACGGCCGCTAATGTTGACATCCGGTAGTTGCAGCCGTTGCCATTCGGATTGTAGAAATATCGTCGATTTTTGTGCCGCATACCTACGCGTTTTATATATATAGATGGTATATAAAAAGTCTTTTTATCTTGTAATTATTATACAAATAAGACTAGTGAGGTAAGGTGTAAAAATTTCCGCTAATTATGTCATGTCAATACTAAACAGAAACAAACAAAAAAACTGTTTGTTTCTGTTTAGTACGAACAGATTAGGATTGGGAGAATTTTTATCTTTGAATTTTTGAATAACCAATTCTCAATCTTTATTTTAACTGCAATGAAAAACATTTCTCTATTATCCCTAGAAATGTTTTACGAAACTCTGTTAAAATATACTAATAAGGAATCATCTCAAACAAATTTTAAATTTCCTACGTGATAAGGTATGGAATGCACTTCCCGTCTTCCTTACTTGCGATACGCATTTAAATAAAACGCCTAGTTTCCTGCCTGAGACAATAGAACGAAACTCCATTCCGACAACATTTTGTGTCTAACAACTCTTAAATAGCATAACATTTAATCGACATCTCATCCCGCATGTTAACACAGTTAATGAACAGTAAGTTTTGGGGGGGTTAAGTGTTGCTACTTCCAGAGAACGCCGAGTTTAATTTAAAATTCCAAGCTTGCGGGATTTAAGTTTAGCTGATAGCAGATTTGAATTTAGAATAGATGCTAGGGACAGTCTTTTACGATCGTAATGGTAGTGTTTTGAAACAGAGTCAGAGTGGAGCGCCAACTTTTATGTTTTTGAGCCTTTTCGGCGAAAATTAATTGCACGAAATTCCGATTGACTAAAATTAGGATTTTATTAAGAAAACATTTGAAGAGTATTACGTGGTAAAACGTATATCTTTAACTAAAGTAAGAAAATAATTATTCTCACATTAGACATATGTATGTCTAAAGCATTATTCGTTTGAAAGTTTGTGACAAATATTTCAGATTTAAATTTATATTTAGCAGAATAATATGAAAAAAACATATCTTTGATCATATAAATTATTTTCACCATGTTTTTATTGACTTGCTTTCTTGTTTGTGTGTCTGTGTGTGTGTTTGTCAAGTACAAATCTTGCAATCGATTTTTAACTAACTTCCCGACTAGCTAGACATTTGAAACTTTTAGAATAGCTCAGAACACGAGGACAATGCATTTTTTAAATACTTTTAGCCATCTTTAAGCAGAATTAAATTAATTTTGAGTTATTTTCAGTTAAGTTTGTTTTGTAGACAGGTGCAGCCATCTATTGGCCGGAATGCGAACGAAAAGTTAAATGCAAGTTAACTTCCAATTAACTTTATTTTCTATCAAGTTGATGGGATAATTCATCAAAAAAAATGCAAAAAAGTATTTATTAATACATAGAATTGTCAAGTTTATGATTCAACAGAAAATTAAAAAACATGGTATATAAAAAGTTCTTTTTATCGTTTTCTTCTGTCACGTTACCCTTTAAAACAAGTGACTCACATTTGTAGCAGTGATGTCTAAAGACGGCAGGAATTTAACCTAGACACACAAACAAAGCCTAGCATAAAACATCACTGAGGGTACACTCGCATTTGGCCTGAGTAAATTCTGTATTATAAGACCAATTAAATTTAATATTCATTCAATGCATTCATTCAATAAGCGTCGATTTCAAGTATTTCTGGGAAAATTTAAAGCGTTTTTATCAAACCATTGATTTTTTTTTTGATTTTTTTATACAAAGAATTCAATGTTTCGCTGTTTACAAAATGTCGGGAGTCGGTTAGTTATAATCTGAAAATAGAAATACAAAGTGGTCCAAAATTATTTAGCGCATTTCATGTTTGAAAAAAAAGGAGATACGTACATGTTTATTTTTTTTTTAGAAAGACAATTTAAAACAGTTTTACACAACAAAATTTTAAACATTAAATAACTTCCACATAAGCCGGTAGATGGCGTGACAACATTTCGCGAGAAAAAATTACTAATTGCGTCAGTCTTGAAATGGCTACCGTACAGAAAAAAGCAATGTGCGTTTTATGGTTCCATGAAAGCAAATCCGTTGTAACTCATTTTGTTCTTTTGTTTCCAAACATGGAATGCGCTCAAGAATTTTGAAACACCCGCAAGTGGTCCAAATTTGAAAAAAAAGTACATAATGAGTTACAACGAATTTGCTTTCATGAAACCACAAAACGACATTACTTTTTCCTGTACAGTAGCCATTTGCAGACTGATGCAATTATTATATTTTTCTTGCGAAATGTTGTCGCGCCATCTACCGGCTTATGTGGAAGTTATTTAATGATTAAAATTTCGTTGTGTAAAACTGTTTTAAATTGTCTTTCCAAGAAAACAAAAACATGCACGTAACTCAATTTGTTCTTTTTTTATTCAAACAGGAAATGCGCTCAATAATTTTGGACCACCCTGTATTTTCTCCATTTCTGTTGTCATGGTACCTTTTAAGGGGACAAGGGACCTTCAACATCGAATTTTTTAATTTTCAAATTTTAACTCTATATACAGAATGTGAATAACTGATATTCTTTTATACTGCATGGAAGACCCTTAGAATCCAAAATAATATATGTTTTTTATCAGAATAATGTCTGTTTTTCAAAACTTTTTTTCAAAAATGCTAGTATTATTCAAAATGTTCCGTGTGCATTTCATATCATTTAAAAACCTTAATTTTTTTAATATTAGATAACCATATAAGTATAAACATAATTATGCACTGAATTTTTTTAGTATGAATCTAAATTCATAAATAATTTTTTCTTCAATCTAATTGTTATTCTTTTATGTTTTTGCATGTTTTTACTTTATTTCATGCTCTACAAATTCGAAAAATATTTGTCTTTTCAAAGAATAATGCACAGTTTTATGACAAACACTTCCATTGTCAATCCTGGGAAATTTGGAAGAAATCAGAAGAAAATGAGCGCGTATGGAGCATTTTGAAAAATTCTAAAATTTTTGATGAATTTTTTGATAAACAGGCCTTATTCTGTCCCCAAATACTCATTTGTGATTTCTAAATGTCTTCAATGAAGTAAAAAAGAATGTTAAATATTATCATTTTCTATATAGAGTAAAATATTGAAAATTTTAAAAAACGAGGTTGAAGGTCCCTCGTCCCCTTAAAGCAATTGACTCAAATTTACTTTTCTCGCAGCGATATCGGTTAACAAACTAGTGATTAGAAAGGAAGGACTCAGGATTTCTACCGATGTAAGCGGAAGTCTCAAAGAGTTCACCGTGTCTATACAGAGTACAGAAACTTTTATTACACTATCTTTCTTTCATTTTAGATAAACTTAAGCTCGTATTTCCCAGTGGGGAGATTTTTCTTTGCTGTAGGGATTTTCCCCAAGAGGTTGTGTTATTCAAGTCAGCAATTCTCCCTTTTTCAACTTTCTTGACATTTTTTGTTTCCATATATGTTTACTTCACAAGATTCCCTTCCATGCCAAAAGTTAATATCCTTCACCGCTAGAACATAGCTCTCAACACCCTTAGAATATATTGCTTCAGTAATAAATAGTTTATCTCATTTAGACAGTTATTAGAGGCCTTTCATGCGTCCCATAATATCTGGCCATTCGGTTTCACAGAAAGCCCTCATTTAAGCGTTGTATCGAATAAGTTCGCAAACACTGCACCATCAATGCCGCGTCGTCTCTATAATGTCCGGTCCTGAAGGATTCATTGAACTCTAAATTTCGTTAATATCCCATGAATAAATATTGCCAAAGCGGGTTTCTAACGAATCGCACGTTTGCCCGACTGCACGCATCTCTCCGTCCTTCCAATTTTGCATTATCAGAGAGTACTTAGTGCATGCATATTAAATGATTACCCTTTATGAGCGAGGGGGGAGCATAAAAGCTCACAAAAGGCCTATTTAAAGTCCGACACTTGACGAAGGTTTATTTAATGATCGGAAATCTGCATTCAATGGAAATAAACGGTCGATGGACGCGGACTGTTGAATCCTATTCGGTGCCTAACAAATATAGATTTTATAGAAATTAAACTCTGTAGAAACAAATTATAAACTAGTTGTACAGTTGATTCGGCTGTCAAATTGACCAAATGAGAATTTTAAAGTATAAAGGACTTACAGCATGGGCTCGAGGTAGCCTAGTAGTAGCTTGTTGAGCCTCGAACTGGGGGTGCTCGGTTCAGATCCCGGCGAGCGTTATTAAATACCTTCGTATCTAGACCGGATATTTACACGTTAAATCCGTAGACCGGAAAATCTTTCTATGAGGTAACACCGGGTGGGAGAAGTTACGAGCCCTTCAGATGTCGCCTCTGGAGGGGGTGCTCGGTCAAAATTGAGGTGGCACCAGGGCGGCGTGTTAGTTCACGTGCACGGTGCCCCATTCAAAGCAACCAACGATTATCGCTGTTTAAGGGCGAATGTCTTCGTTTGAGAAGTGCCCCGCATTGTCAAACAAAAAACACAGTACATCATGTAAGAGAAAATAAAATTGTGGTGAATCTTAATACTTCACCTGCGGATTGAAATCATAGATAGATAGCGTGAGAGACTATTAGTTGTTATCATGAAAAGAAATCTGGTGTTAGATAATATAAATTAAACTCAAAAGTATTCCGTTAAGGCATCATAAAAAGGGCATTGTTTATATCCTTAAAAATATTTTAGACCTGACTGCTATAAATGGATAAAATAATTATAAACAACTCAAACAATGTAAATAATTAAGCACAAAATAATGTACTTAAAGAAGGACTAGACAGCCGAACAAATTAACAGAAAAATTATCCTAGCGTTGAAATTTTTTTTAACTTTTCAATAAAAGATTGCGCAGTTGCAACAAATCCTCACACTGAAAAAAGACAACTATAACTAGTAAAATGAAAATAATTCAACAGAGAATGATATTTACTAATAGGAAGAATGCAGACAAAATAAACAAAAGTCCTGCACTTTTATGGGCTAAAAGCACCATAAATGCAAGATTCTGTAGCATTAAAATGTTAGACCTGATTGCGCAGTTTCAACAAATCCTCACACTGAAAAAAGACAATTATAACTAGTAAAATGTAAATAATTCAACAGAGAAAGATATTTACTAATAGGAAGAATGCAGACAAAATAAACAAAAGTCCTGCACTTAGGGCTAAAAGCACCATAAATGCAAGATTCTGTAGCATTAAAATGATAGACCTGCATCCTATTCAGAAAGTTCACCCTTGAGTTAACTGATTCGGTTAGGCCTCCTGATGAAGAGACCGGTCGGTTGCCTCGTTATTTGGTTTAGCTCTTTTGCTGCTACAGAATCTTGCATTTATGGTGCTTTTAGCCCTAAGTGCAGGATTTTTGTTTATTTTGTCTGCATTCTTCCTGTTAGTAAATATCTTTCTCTGTAGAATTTTTTTTACATTTTACTAGCTATAATTATAAAGCAGTTACTGAGAAACTAACTTTTCAGTTGCTAACTTTTGAATTTGAGTCAACATTGCACAAGTGTTAGAAAAAAGATAAGAAAAGAAATCAGACCGGAAGAATTTTTAAACCTCCAGCCCAGTTGCCACCAGTCAGAAATAAAAGTACAGAAACATTTGCGAAAGGAATATAATTTATCACAAACTATCTCAAAATAGGCTATCGTGCAAGTAAATAGAATATGGCAAAAGTGAAACTAAAAGAGAATGTGCATGCAATTTCGAAAATTGACAATGAATTGTATATCATTGCAAAATTGTATGTCAGATTAACATTTGAACTCTATGTGCGTATACGAATTTTATATTTTACTTTTTCTATTTCCCCGTCTCAGTAATTAAGGCGGAAACAATTCTGCAAAGTTGCAAATTTTTATTTCCTTTTAATAATATACACAGTGAAGCTTTTAGAATCAAACAACTCATTGCCATGGACAACATTTTATGCAGTATTGTTGGGCAGATATATCAAGGCCTCCATTTAGAATTTCGAAAAGACTTCTTTGCTCTGTTTTCATTAACCTGTATTCAAAACTTTTGTTGCAGAGTCAGAATTCTAAAAACAATTTCCCTGGGGTGAAACATTACTCTGGAAGGAAAAATGATTCTATTTTTTGTCCTTTAACCCTTTGAGGGGCGCCGTTTGCGCAGTGCAAACGCCTAAATCTACTCTTTTTTTCATTTGCATTCAATGTATTCCAGTTAAATGAGCAGAAAAATGGTTAGTTCTGCCATCTGTTATCAGTTTAAAGAAATAAAAACATTTTGCAACCTTTAATTGGAAAAAAAATTCAAGATTTTGGGGTTAAAAGAAATCGGGAAAAATATCTGCACTGTGCAAACCGTGCAGGTTGTTGCCCCTGAAAGGGTTAAAATGACGAAAAATCTTTTAAACAAATTTTTATAAGTCCTGATGTCATATTATTTCGAAACTTTATTTGCATATAAAAGTGCAAAGAGTATGTATAAAAGAAGATAGTGGTGCTGCACATATATCAAAAATAAAACAGGTTTTAGATTTCGCTATTCCAATTTTCGAAAAATTAAAATTATAAGTGTTTTATATATATATATATATATATATATATATATATATATATATATATATATATATATATATATATATATATATATATATGATTATATTTGTGTGAAAACACATATGAAAAAAAATACTTTCAAAACATATGTAAATAAAAATGTGGATATTTTTGTTTCGTACCTGTTTTGTTTAATTCCACTTAGCATAAGGTATAAGGTGTTTTATGTACAATTGTATTATGTACATATAGTATGTACAAATGTTATGTATAAGGTGTTTTATGTACAAATGTATAATTGTAAGAGTCTATAAATTGTCATATAAAATATGTGTTTCTCCTCTAAATCGCTCAGAGGTCGAAATGATACCGCTAGGCGACCAGATGCTAAAGGTAAAGTAGTGTACCTAGTTTTGCCTGCAGCTTAATAAGGCTTACCCATAATAAGCCTGCAACGTAGCCCATCTAGGTCAATGGCTGCCGGTACTCCTAGAGCTACCTATTTATAACAATCTAGACATATTCACTAAACAATTATCTGGTAGATGTAAAAGGAATATATCAGAAACACCGTAGTTTAAATCCACATAATGGCCCGAGGTAGCCAAGTGGTAGCGCGTTGGACTTCGGACAGATGGTGTTCAGTTAGAATACCGGCCAACGCCCTTATTTGCCTCCTTGTCTAGCCCGGATATGGGCAAGTCAAATCTGTAGACCAGAAAGTCCCTCTATGAGGTCATTGGGGGGGGAGGAGATAAGAACACTCCAGATGTCACCCCTGGGGTTGCTCTGTCGAAATTGAGGAGGCACCAGGGAGCAATGATGACTAACCTGTATGGTGCTCCTAGATTAAAAGTAGTCAACAAACTACCGCAGTTTAAAGTGAAAATGTTTCAGTACAAGTTCCTCCGTACTAGAAGCATAATTTTGTATAATCTATCAGTTAAAATTATCCAAAATCTTTAGATCGTTGTCTTTTATAAAGTATATACATATATCATATTTTTTTTTTAATTTCACTATTTGAAAAGTCAGACAGAGAAGTGTAAGAAAACAAAATAAACATACCGCCGCTATGGACATAGACTAATGCCCGTATCACACTAAAGATTTAGCACAAGCTTTTAGCGCAACTGTTTCACTAAACCTGTTTTACCTGCAACTGTTGCACTAAAATACTGTGTGATAGAGTGTTTTTCTATGAATCTTTAACTGCAACTTTTCCCATTCTACATGGGAAAAGTTTCACGAAAAGCTTGTGTTGCACATAATTGTCCAATAGCAGGGCAGGTTTTTGGCTCACGTGACTCGCGATCGAGCAAGGAATAAAATATGGCCGCCAACACGGATCCGTGGACTAAAGAAGAAATTTTAAATTATTTCATCGACGAAGTTACAATTCGTGAAATCTGTGGAACCACAGTCATTACTATTACAAGAAAAGGACGTTAAAGCGGTTGACTTGTAAAGAGATAGGGGAGATAATGAGTGAGAAATGGCCTCATTACCAATCTTCTTTTACTAGCGGTAAGTAAGATTTTGCATGTCTTTTATACATTTCTTATCCGTAACAACTTAATAATTATTTATAGTATTGCCACGTTTGATATAATTTCAAAATAATTCTATTTAATTGTGGATCTTTCGGAACTTTTCGGATCATTGATATGGATTCATATCAATTGTCATTTTTATCGCCAAACTTCGCCAATGTTTGTCAACAGAAATAATCTTCGTGCATAGCATATTGCACTGAAACAAGTTACAATTTTTTTTTTTTCTGTATTCGGAAAACAATCAATCAGAATTTTTAATCATGTAGTAATAACTTCTTATTTAACAAAGTTAATTGTATTGAAAGCCATTAATAGTCTACCCTGCTTTATCATTATTGTTCAATAATGCAAGAGATATTTTTAATGCTAAGATTTTAAGTATTGTGGTTGCATTGATTTACTGTACTGACACTAGTATTTATGGTAAGCTAAATTTACGAACTTATGGATCACTTATGATAGTAAACATTCAGTTTACATGCAACTGAATAACAACAATAATAACACTTACATTTTTGTTTAAATTTTTGAACAAAAATAAATAAATTTCATTTTGTGTTTAAAGTTTTGTTAAAGAAATAAAACATTCTTAAAATTTGAGAGTTTTATAATTTGTGTTTTGAAAGAGAAAAATGTTTAACTTAAAATTTTGTTACGAGTGCTTTAAAAAAAAAGAAGAAAAAAAAATTTTATTTATAATTATATATATAAAATTAAGTACTATTTTATATTAGAATAATGTTTTATATTAGTTTATATATAATGTGTAATATGTATTGGTGTTTAAGTTGTATTAAATCTGTAAATATTTATCATCAGCAATAAGTTGACAATTTTGAAAATATTGGATATATATCAAAATATCGGATATTTTCAATATTTTGGAACCCTGATCACAGCTCTCATTTTTTAATTTATTATTACATTTCAATATTCCATTTTAATGTCTATTTTTTACAGGATACAGAAAGTGAATTTGGGGAATTTACCCAAGAATCGGTTACTGCAGTCAATGAAAATGCAGTAATGAATAGCCCCCAGACCAATAAAAGGAAAGTGATGGAAACTTCATTAATTCCCCCTAAAAAAAAGGGGGGAAAGTGTGGATAAGCAAATATCCAGCACGTTGGAGCAAGTCAAGAAATTAATGGCATCTATAAATGAGGATAAAGACAATGTCGATGATGCCTTTTTTAATTATCTGAGATGTACATTTAAAAGTTTAAAAGATGTAAACTTAAAAGAAAAGGCAAGAGTTGAAATCCAAGGTGTTATCAATAAATATTGCATGGCAGACTTGAATAATAAATAATTTTTTAATAATAATAAATAATTTTTTAAATAAATTTTTTACTTGTTTCATTTCATTGATTTCATTGACCATAATTTAATTTTACAAATAGCTGGTATGTTGCATATAACTGGTATTTATAGGTATTTTGGCATTTGAAAAATATATAGCAGTAGCATACAGCTCAGATTCAAAAAATTATAATAACTGAGAAAAAGTAATAAGAAATTATTTTCCATTTATTTATTTATGATACTATTCCAAAATTTATTGATATATCTGAGAGTTAACCTTTTCGTAGATGTCCATTTTTTTAATATTGTGTTAGTATTTTATGTAATGTAATTATTCTAATATTTTGAATATGAGCTGTACTAAAATCTGAATGTAATTTATCTGAATTTTTTTTTATTTCACACTTTTTTGTGCTAAGAATGTTGCTAGAAACTAATCTTTCCATTTGTACCACAAAAGATCAGATCCATATGGGTAACCCAATTTATATGGGAACAGAAAAAAGAAATCAAATTATTTTGGTACTTGGCAAAGTTATGTTCTAACATAAAATAATAATGGTCGTTCTAACCCCTCTTTTGAGACTAAGTTTTCGTATGCTGTTTTCATAATTGAAACCAGTGTAGTTATTATTTACAAGTTATACAGAACAAAAAAATTTTCAATCTTAACTTTGAACAAGGTACATTTATTAAAAATTAAATTCAATGTAAATTGCACATTTGCTCTTGCCATGGAACAGGTTCCACATTCTATTGAAGTCAGCCTTGCATTCAATGAAAATTGCCTTGCATACTAGTGGCAAGATTCCAGAAATGGTGTTTTGAGCAATGCGAAAGTGAAAACTTAATGATTGCCACGTTTCACCTGAAAAATAAAGATAAATACTGTCAGTAAAGAATCAGACACAGGTAATGCTTAAAAGAAAAACATTTTAGCAATTCTCTTTTAATGATCCATAGGTGTATTTTTTCATCTAAAGATCTGTCATAGTAATTTTGTTCAAAACAGAATAGTACAGAAAACATAATAAAACATCAGTTTCTAATGTGCCTAACATGCCAAATCTAACATCTAATTACAGTAGGCTCTCTGTAATCGACACAGCTTGGGACCAATGCTAGTGTGGATTATAGGTCATTCTATTGTTTATGTTTTGAAAATTGTAAGTAAAACCAATCAACAGTTTTTTTTTACAATTAATGACAAATTAAAATAACAGAAATATTATAATAAATATTGTACAATGATTTTATTTGAATTTATTTAAATATACAATTAATGATTTTTAAAAAAAATGTCACAATAAATATTTTTACATGCTAGCTATTGAATTGTCAATGATTGGCATTGCAACTTAACATCAAATTTCAATGTTTACATCTGTTATGATGTGTGGATTATAGGTGCTTGCGAATTAAAGAGAGTCTACTATATTATATTAATTAACTATCAAATATAATATTTTCAATTTTTGCACAGTAAGCACCCACATAATAAAATGTTTATTTTAATGCAAATACATTTGTCAATTTCATGATTATAGATTTTGTGTGACCAACTTGGTCACTTCTGGGGTAATTATCGATCAGCAACAAATTTGATTAAAATAGATTGCCATAATATATATTATATAAATCAAAGTATTAAAACCGAAATGCACTAGAATATGTAAAAGTACATGTGTATGTTAGTATCGACCATATTTATACTACCTAAAATAATTAATCCTACTTATACTTTATTGTATGCGACTGTGTTTATATTCTACAGTCCTGCCCATCATATTCATTAAATCATGATAATGATAATCTTGTACTAGTCTTTAATATCAATATTAAGATTTTAAAAAAAAGCAATGTTTATAAAAAGTCTATATCTTTACCTGTAGCTAAATATCTGAGAGTGAGTGCCAAACGTTCACCAGGAGGAATACTGTGTCTCATTTGTGTATTTCTTTTTTGTATCAAAGGTAATACTTTTTCAAGCAAATACTCAAAAGATGCTGTATCCATCCTAATCCACCTTCTATAGCCTTCAGTATCCTAGTATTAAAAAAATAAGATATGTTTAATTTTTCATAATTGTATTTCATGTATAGAAAATTTCTATGAGCAAGATATTACAGCAACCTTTTCAAACATTTCACTAAAACCAAACAGTTGGGGGAAAAAAGAAATAATCCTCTTTTAGGGGACTTAAAGAAGGGTCAAATATTCTGCATAATAATTCTATAAATATTATTTCTATAATAATTTATTAATTCTAGCAAAATTTGAAAGAAAATATCTTACCTGAAGTGCCAGTTCCCTCATCAAATTCTCATAACATCCTAGTTTATTTCTTTTTTTTAACCATTCCCTTGTCGAAATTTTTCTTTCAGATTTTTTTCTTCTTGCAATTAATGCTGCTGTAAGGCAAATTATTTTAGCACATATCGTTTTTTTTAGATGATATGCTCATAAAATTGGATGGAGCCATGATTTGAATAGGTTATGTCCGAGTGAGCAATCGATTCGTAATACATGCGCTAAGAAATTTGTATGCTATGCCTAAAGCCTAATGGTCAATAACAGGATTGGTACGGTAACCCGTCCGCTTCGGTTTGCGAATCCGTTTGTCAAACTCCAGCAACCCTTCACAGACACTCCGCGAGGAGAAATGCTTGACGAAAAGCTTAAAGTTTCACCAAATTCTTCAGTGTGATACGGGTTTGACAGTTACTTCTGTTGCATATAATTTATTAAACATTATTAAAATGCTTAAGCTTAACATTATCTTCAGTTTACAGTTTATAAAGTTTTAAATAACCCAATATTTTAGGTACGTTTAGATTTAATCCGAGTCTGCACAAGAATTCAAATATTGATATTTATTTTTTCAAATGACACTAAGCTGCATTTCATGAGTTATTAAATATGTGTAACTAGGAAATTTAATTTAATTACTCAAAATATTTAAAAATGCGCATTTAATAATCCAAACATCGTATCTAGAATGCAACCATATGCGTATAACTTTTTTTTTTTTTGGTATTCTGCATTGTGAGAATATTTAGCCGAGATTTATCGAGGTAATTTTAATTACCGGGCATAAAAATTGTAAAAAAAAAAAATTGAAAAATGATTTTCCGATAATACGTTAAATCACGAGGAACGAGTGGATTACAATTTTTCTTGTTCTAGGCCGTATTTTGATGATTCGCTGATGAGATAAAAGTTTAAAAATTCTTCCGCTGCATTAATTGGGCATTAGCGAAAGATAAGTACGAAAGAAGACTGGTCTCGATATAATTTTTTGAGAAAAAGTAATTACATATTTCATATTACAGATGGGGCATAAAAGAAGTCTACCAGTAAATGTAATTCAATTCCCCTGCAATTTACGTAGGAGAGAACTGATAACATAAAAGAGATTTTACTTTCGACGGTTTTAATAAAGATTAATAGTACCTTGTCTCTATATCCAGAAAATATTTCAGTTTGAAAATAAACATGCCTAGATAAACATTTTCTGTTAGGATTTTCACTATATATTTTTATTAACGCATTTTTTCCCAGAAGTACCTATAATAATATTGAAATGTCGCTTTATTTCCCGATCCACTGAATCATTTATACGAGCTGATATCTTTTGAATGTAGCTTTTTAAACCCTCTCTACTCCTACTTTACCATAAAAATTAATGATGCACTTATGCAAATAACTTTGTCAGTTAGCTTTCAGCTATGATACAAATAAAATGCAAATTTACCATCGTTTATTTTGCGCATTTATAACTACACCAGTATAAGATTAAAATTATGTAGCAGGGCATGGAATTAGCAATAAAAATAGCTTGGTGTTCAACTTTTGAACAAAAAGTTGAATTTTTAGATACGATGCAAAATTCCATTACATTTTGATCATTTATCTACGTTTAGAAAAGATAACTCTTTCTGTGGTTTTTAACGTAAATTCTGGTGATAAAAACCATTATACGGTTTTATACGGTAAATGAAGTGTACTTTCCACAAACGTAAAGCTCCACTAGAATCTAGCTCTAGGGGCGCAGTTACCCAGTTGGCAAGACCAGGGGGCTAGTGATCTGAAAGTCACTGGTTCGATGTAGTGTTCACTAATGGCGGCTGGTGCACGTAAAATCTGTCGTGGCTGCAATGTCCTCCAATTTCTCAAGATTATCTATGGGTGTGCGGAGTCAAGTGTTCTGGTGTTGTCACTTGACTCGGTTCGAAATTAAGGGACTGGTCCTTTGGACAAGTCGGGCTTCGACCCTTGTGGTGCCAGTCAAAACAGGAGCCGCACCTTCATTGCTCATAGCCTTTGGGACCTGATCTAATGTTGCTGTCGGTCAAGTGGCATAAGCAGCAACAGCAGAATCTATAACTAGGGGATTGTTTAGTGAAACTCAACAATTTGTTTAGAGAAACTTTATTATCCAACTCTTTAATAATTTTTTTCGATCATATTTATTTTTTTTATTTCCAGGGTGGAGGTTACAGTGCTAATTTCTTCTTCTCGTGAAAGTTCCAATACATTCCGCTGAATTACATAGTTTTCAGATCTTGAGCCAGATTGTCAAAATTAAGAAGCCATCAGATAAACAAACCCGATATTTTAACCATGCGTTATGGATCTATGTTCAGATATGATGATTATAGAACTTAAAAGCTACAGAAAATTTTCCACTTAAAACTGCCGGTAAATTATTGACTCCTAAACTTATAGTTCTTCACCGCAAACTATAATTATTCATTCATTCCTTTATTTATTTTGCAGATTTATAATATTATAATACAAATCAATTTGCAATTTGCAATTGACACCATAAAAGATACAACAGAAAATTCTCGCACATTTTGTGATGATTATAGAACTTAAAAGCTACAGAAAATTTCCCACTAAAAACAGCCGGTAAATTAGTGACTCCCAAACTTATAGTTCTTCACCGCAAACTATAATTATTCATTCATTCCTTTATTTATTTTGCAGATTTATAATATTATAATACAAATCAATTTGCAATTTGCAATTGACACCATAAAAGATACAACAGAAAATTCTCGCACATTTTGTGATGATTATAGAACTTAAAAGCTACAGAAAATTTCCCACTAAAAACAGCCGGTAAATTATTGACTCCCAAACTTATAGTTCTTCACCGCAAACTATAATTATTCATACATTCCTTTATTTATTTTGCAGATTTATAATATTATAATGCAAATCAATTTGCAATTTGCAATCGACACCATAAAAGATACAAGATAAAATTCTCGCACATTTTGTCGAAGGTTTTTAACAGCATAGAAGCTGTGCGACAACGAAAATAAAGAAAGCAGACCGCGACAGTCATAATCGCGATCCGAAATCCTAAGAAGCTTCTGCCAATAACCATATAATGATCTCAGAGCCGAAATCTTTCTTTTCCTACCTCTCCGCATTCGTATTTCATTCGAACAATCGGCAGTCTCCCATCTCCATGGGGTTCATCAAATCCCTGAATGGCGTGTCTGAATTCCATCATGGAAAGCCTTTCTCCTTTTTTTTTTTTCTTTTTTTGACATTTTTAGGCAGGCGTCTTTCCATTTCACGACCGAATGCAAATGCAGTGGTCGTTCCTCTTTCGTCCTTCTATTTTGCTTGGTCTATTCAATTGATTCGTTTTTACCTCCAAAGGAATAATAAAAAGGAAACTTTTCCCTCGATTTATAAGCGCGTTCGGTGCATTTCCGAGCGTCCCATATCCCCGCATAACAAATAAAAAATTTTGTTCTTCCATTCGAGCCGAACTTTTCCCTCTTCTGAAAATATAATACAACTTTGAAAACGCATATACAGTGTTCGCTTTTGTTATTATTTAGCACGTTGAGTTCCTTGTAAAGCGTAATGTCTGGAATACGTAAACTTGAGAATATACGGAGATTAAATAACTTCCCGGGATCCTATTCTTTTAGGAAAATTGAAGGAAGGACGAGCTTTTGCTTATAGTATCTATTAAAGAGAGGCTAGACATAAGTTTTTCTAAGCACAGACCTCTAATTATCTTATTTCAAAAAGTATTAATAATTTAACTTTTGAGAAATATCATATAATTCAGAGCATCTCTTTAAAAAATATGATCATTTGTAGTTTATTGATTTTGAGAAAGGAAAACCTTTGAACGGTAAGGGTTAATTAAAATATTTTAGAAAACATTTATTGATAATTTCTGCGATAAAATGCGCATAAAGTGCTGTCATTTTACCTGTTATCATGTATAAGAAATTTAAATTTACTTTTCAATTTTAAAATAAAATTGCAAACCAATTTTATTACTAATAAAAGTTTTACTAACCAGTTCTCTGCAAACCAATTCTCCTGTGAGCAATTTCTTTTTACCATGTTTTTATTAATTTGCTTTCTTGTTTGTTTGTGTGTTTGTGTGTGTGTTTATCCAGTACAAATCTTGCAATCGATTTTTAACTAACTTCCCGACTAGCTAGACGTTTGAAACTTTTAGAATAGCTCAGAACACGATGACAATGTATTTTTTAAATACTTTTAGCCATCTTTAAGCAGAATTAAATTAATTTTCAGTTATTTTCAGTTAATTTTGTTTTGTAGACTGGTGCAGCCATCTATCAGCCGGAACGGGAACGAAAAGTTAAATGCAAGTTAACTTCCAATTAACTTCATTTTCTTTCAAGTTGATGGGATAGTTCTTTAAAAAAATTTTAAAAAAGTATTTATTAATACATAGAAGTGTGAAGTTTATATGAATCAACAGAAAATTTTAAAACATGGTATATAAAAAGTTCTTTTTATCTGGTAATTATTTTACATCTTATCATGCATAAGAAATTTAAATTTACTTTTCAATTTTAAAATAAAATTACATACCAATTTTATTACTAATAAAAGTTTTACTAACCAATTTTCTACAATCCAATTCTCCTGTGAGCAATTTCTTTTATAAATGAAATCACTGGACTTACAATGCAGCTATCAAACTGGCAGAAATTTTTCTCTTGCTTTCGACAGCTGTTTTGAGAACTTTACTTTGATTTGAGGTGGTTGAACATTAACATTACAGAAGTAAGATCAATATATAAAAAGTATTTCCAAGTTTCTCCGTAACATTGTTAAATTTAGGGTAAGAAATATATTGAACTTTTTTCTTCTCTCAAGTCAAATTTCAATCCGAAATCAGAGAGTAACTTAACTTTTTTATAAACCTAGATTTCCCGTAAATACTGCTACAACTTTTGGAAGGAATTACAGAAGTATTTTGATAGATATTTTAATAACCATATGATTTAACACAAGTGCAACACCTGCGAACATAAAGCACCCTTCATTTTTCAAAATGGTAACCGTAAGTCTTCCTTTTGTGTTTCAGGCCATTCATCATTAGCGCCCTTTACACGTACGCTCTTTCCCACGTGAAACCACAATCCCGCGCGATTGCGTGCACGTGTGAGGGTGTCGGAGAGGAAGGGAAAACTGCTTTGGAGCGTACTGCACGTTTTCCCGCGCGCAATCCCGTACGCTCCATGCACTCGCGAAAGAGCGTACGAGTAAAGGGTGCTAACAGAGGGACGGAGGGTCTCTATTGGAAATGCTAAAGCTTCTCGCACCAAGAATTCAATTGACCGACCGACAGATTGTTTCAACTCTCGACCACTAGGAATTCTTTCATTTAAATTTTAAAAATTTTATTAAATTTAGCCATTAGTAACTCCAGAGATAGAAATAAAAATTGTTTTTTCGGATTATTACGAATAAACTTTGGTTGGTCGGTCAGGTTTTCATAACACATCTGTCATCTCATGTTACACTATGGTTAAATAGACTGGAAACCAAAATTTTAAGCCGGGTTTGAACGGCTAAAAACGCGGGTGTCAGATACTCAAATTATAGAACTGAAGGCCAGTTGTTATGGCAAAATCCTCCAAAAACTTTGGATGTAGGTACATTATACTTCAGTCTAATAGTAAAATCTCTTGTTATGTTATCTAGTGTCTGACAGTTGTTAGACCAAAATGCTCCCAAAAATGTGGATGTAGGTACGTTAGACTTCAGTCTAATTGTACAATCTCTTGTTATGTTATCTAGTGTCTCACAGTCGTTAGACCAAAATCCTCCAAAAACTTTGGATGTAGGTATTTTAGACTTCAGTCTAATTATAAAATCTCTTGTTATGTTATCTAGTGTCTGACAGTCGTTAGACCAAAATCCTCCAAAAACTTTGGATGTAGGTATTTTAGACTTCAGTCTAATTGTAAAATCTCTTGTTATGTTATCTAGTGTCTCACAGTCGTTAGACCAAAATCCTCCAAAAAATTTGGATGTAGGTACATTAGACTTCAGTCTAATAGTAAAATCTCTTGTTATGTTATCTAGTGTCTCACAGTCGTTAGACCAAAATCCTCCAAAAACTTTGGATGTAGGTATTTTAGACTTCAGTCTAATTGTAAAATCTCTTGTTATGTTATCTAGTGTCTCACAGTCGTTAGACCAAAATCCTCCAAAAACTTTGGATGTAGGTACGTTAGACTTCAGTCTAATTGTAAAATCTCTTGTTATGTTATCTAGTATCTGACAGTCGTTACACCAAAATCCTCCAAAAACTTTGGATGTAGATATATTAGACTTCAGTCTATTTGTAAAATCTCTTGTTATGTTATCTAGAGTCTGACAGTGAGAGAGTGATAATTTTAAAAAAGTGAATTAACGAATGCTAAAAAATCTAGCACTTATTTATCTACTGTTATGACCAAACTGCATAAAATTTAGAGAAATGAATATTTAAAAGGCATTATTATTGATATTAATAAAAATCCGAAAAGTCACTTTTAAGCCCATATAATTTCAAGGCGCCGATGAGGATTCCAAAATAGAGACATTTATTGATTTCACCTTTTTTTTAAAGGCAATTCGGTTCTTCGCAGCTTTATCGCCAGTTAATAAAATTTCTGTCGTTTGTAATTGCCATAGCTATTAATATTCGATTAGCATCTCGGCGATTACAGATTCAGCTACACGCTGTTGTGAACTTTCCTTGCATCGGAGGTAGGGAGAATATCGTTAATTTGTACATTATTCAAACCACGTGGCAAAAATAAATGAGAGGGAAAAGGCGATAATTGTTGCCCAAATCCATTCTCTGAGATGGCTAGATTAGATAATGCAGGAATGATGTGATCTGAATCTGATAATGAATTAAAATTAATTGTAGTATACTTAATTAATTATAATTTAGATGTCCTAGATAGGAGTTTATTTGAATTGACTACACCTATTCGATTTAACTCTAAAAGTCCTCTAAAGAATATTTTCACAAATTTCAAACTAAAACAATTTACTTTCTTTCAGTATCAAAAATAATTTAAAAAATAATAAGGAAAAATTTCATTGAGAAAAACTAAGACTAGAAAAAGAAAGTTCATTAAAGTTTTTAGACATATACTCCTGTACTGCATCGTATACCTAGTGGCTAAAGACTGCTCATAATGACTATGAATCGACTGTGAAAAAAAGGAAAGCCAGTGCATGCCGTTTCCTTGCATTGAGGAGAATTATACTCGCGTTCGTATAATTTATCTATTTTAAAAACATAAATTTCTAATCCAGAATTAAAAATCTGTGACAGCCAAACAGACTTTATTGAAAATGTTTGTTGAGAATATATCGCATATAAAACCTAGGTATAAACTCTGAAGTTCGGCGTTTCGCTGTATTATTTTTTACTGGCACTAGTGGCTTCGCCCCTAGGCTAGCCACGCTCGCTCCTCTGTTATGGCTAATAGCGAGATACATAGGGGTGATTCTCGGCCAATGTATCAGCTTCCATCCATTAATGTTCTCACCCTTAATGCGAAGGGTTTTTCATCACTGTTGAATTATCAGATTTAAAATTCAATTAAAAATTGAAAATTTAAGATAGAGACTTGAAATGCGGTTTATATGAATAAGAAAGCTTTCAGATTCCATCCATTAATGTTCTCACCCTTAATGCGAAGGGTTTTTCATCACTGTTGAATTATCAGATTTAAAATTCAATTAAAAATTGAAAATTTAAGATAGAGACTTGAAATGCGGTTTATATGAATAAGAAAGATTTCAGCTTCCAGATGATGTAAATATTTTCTTTCTAAGATAAAAACTCGAGGAGCATCGAAATTACATCCACATAGGGGGCGATATTTCTTGAAAAACTGTGTTTCATTTTGTGATGAAAATATTAGTCTGTTTTAAAATATTTTTAAACAAATGAAGTCTAGTTTGAAAGAGAAATGTCTGTAGTCTTAGATTGTAAAAAGATCAAAATTCTACGATCATTTTTTGGCGAGTTATCGTAATCTGAAAATGAAAAAGGTCAATATTTTCCCACAAAACATAAAATAAAAACCTTAAAATAAAACTTGAAAAAACTTAAAACATAAAATAAAAAAAGTCCGACGAAGATCAGACATGTTTTACTTTGGTCCTCCCATTTTACAGCATCCATTGGTATCGCTCTCGACCCCACACCTCCAGCGGTTTCGGAGGAGATATCGTGACAAGCTTTTGACAGCGACACTGGGAGTTACTTTTTTTTTTAATAGAGAGAAACAGTGTTACATTAAATTATGTTCATAACAAGTTGTTTGGACTTTTTATAAGACTATTATATTATGACATCTTTATTGTTCATTTTTTGTATTTCTCATGTTAATTTTATGTGTTAATAAATGTTCACTTTTCTAAAGTGACGACACGATAAGCTGTTTAATTCCTTTGCAACTAGCATTTTTGTCAGTCGTGTAATGTTTTAGCGTATAATGATGTAGTTTTAATTCAGTGGTGATTTTAACGTTGACGTGTATTTTAACTTAAATTTTTATGGTTTTAAACGTATTTGTATTTGGGACCGGTCCTCAGTCCTCCCGTTCTTCGTTGTCACTGAGTTGAATTGCTGCCATCTTACAACATTTGTTCTACTCAACATTTTACTGGTCCTGAAACTGAAATAAATATCTTCAAGTGAACTGTGTTTTGATTCTATTAAGCGTATGATTTGAATACTTCTCATTGCTGTGACACCAGACTGCACGGAAATTGAAGTAAGGATGTTCATTAATGTCTAACCTAATTTTAGTTACTTCCCACATTAGTTGCATGGCAGTTGGTGCTGGGTTGATTTGAATAACTTTATTTTTACCATGTTTTTATTAACTTGCTTTCTTGTGTGTTTGTTTATGTGTGTGTTTGTGTGTGTGTTTGTCTAGTACAAATCTTGCAATCGAGTTTTAACTAGCTTCCCGACTAGCTAGACATTTGAAACTTTTAGAATAGCTCAGAACACGATGACAATGCATTTGTTTAATACTTTTAGCCATCTTTAAGCAGAATTAAATTAATTTTCAGTTATTTTCAGTTAATTTTGTTTTGTAGACTGGTGCAGCCATCTATCAACGGAAAGGAAACTAAAAGTCAAATGCAAGTTAACTTCCAATTAACTTCATTTTCTTTCAAGTTGATGGAATAATTCATCATAAAAAATTTTAAAAAAGTATTTATTAATACATAGAATTGTCAAGTTTATATGATTCAACAAAAAATTTTACAATATGGTGTATAAAAAGTCCTTTTCATCTTGTAATTATTAGTTTACGATTTACATACCTTGGGCGCCTCAGCCACTGTCGTTTGCTCTCACATTACATTACACACTACTATGCTATCACAAGTTACGTGTAATTACTAATATTCAAATACAATTAGCATGTTATAATTTCACATGCGAAGACACTTTTCTTCGATGAAATTTTGCATAAGAATACTGTAATTTTTCTGACTTAATTGATCATATCTGCCTTTTGGATTTCATTATTTGATTCCAGTAAATGAAAGAAAACGTGCATTCCTCCTCAATCTGCTTTGCTTGG
Organism: Dolomedes plantarius; assembly: GCA_907164885.2. NCBI lineage: Eukaryota > Metazoa > Arthropoda > Arachnida > Araneae > Dolomedidae > Dolomedes > Dolomedes plantarius. The sequence goes on along the minus strand of OU015491.1, from coordinate 48,023,600 downwards.
GTTTCTCCATGCATTGGGTATTTATCTTGAAATTTCCTTTTAAATATTCTCTGGTTTTTAATTCACTTACACCTTCTACCATCTGCAACTTTCATCACACTTTTCAGACCTCATCTATCTAGTGAGGTTCGTTCTGGTTAGAGGAGCTGGGTTTTCATATCACTCTGTATCTCACCGTTGACTTTTTTTAAACACCCCATCTCCAAATCTTGTTTCCTTAATAGAATGAACACACTCATTATCCTATTCCTTTTTCAATGCCTACTATTAGTTCACACTCTCTCTATATATATCTTGTTCAAATTTTCAATCGCTAATAAAAGTACTTTTTATTCCTCCACTCAAGTTCAAATACATTTTTTTAAACTTGTAGTGGATGACACTTGATGTTAATACAGTTTTTTCAAATATTAATTCATTAATTAAATTTAATTAATCAATTTTAGTTTTAGACCTATAGCGTCTCTTGCTCTTGAATAGTAATTTCCCTCTTGTCACTGTGTAAACGGTAGCACTGCGGTATCGCGGGCTTCTCCCGTCCTGTAGGTTGCGAGATCGAATCCCCAACCTGACAAACTTTTTCTCTCTCTTTCCCCCCTCCTAATATCGCACAGTAGGCAAGGTTCTGGCAGGCAATCCTTTTTTAAATTCCTACTATCAGTTCACACTCAAATTTTTCTTTGTTGACCTAAGTAGGAATTGACTTTAATTTTTTTTTATATATTACTTGTTATATTTATGTCCCATTGGGTTTTATTTCGAGGTTTTACGAATACTTTTTAATTTGTTTTATACACATCTTTGTAACTTTTAATGCTCCTTTTATAATTTAATCTCGATGGGGAACTCAACTGGAAAACACTGCTTTCCTTTATTTATTACCGTTGCTGTCTTATCCTATAGTTCTTGATTTACATGCCATATACGCAATTGTTTTCACAAATTTAGTCGATTATATGAATTGCTATAAGCTATCTTGTTGTCGTCATCAAACTTCACTCCAGGATTATCTGAAAAACCCTCCAACCAGTGAAAAGTCTATCTCAAAAGGGTTATTGACGGATGTTGTATTTTGATGATGCTTCAAAAGTAATGGGTTCGATGAAAGAAATAGAAATACGATGTTAAACAGTTAACAATTTATTAATGTAACTACAAGTTACAAAACACCCAGACACTTGCACACATAAGACAAACACGCATTGCTATCTGTAATTCATGTAATGTATCCGATTGGTCGAGTTACATTTTGCTTTATTTGCATACATCCGGTTGCCAGATACACAACAACAGAACTTGTTGTTCCTAAAGCCTCCTTGCCGGAAGTTCCAGACCATGTCCATATAGGCCTCGGGCTGAGTAGTGCGGATCCGGTTTATAATACCGCTACAAGGGTTGGAGTCCGACTTGGCTACGTGCCACCTCAATTTTGACCGATAACCTCGAGGAGCGACATCTTGGTGGGATCATACCTTCCTCACACCACTGACCTCATAAAAGGACTTTCCGGTCTACGGATTTAACATGCCCATATCCAGCCTAGACACGAAGATATTTAACGACTTCATCATGATCCGATCCAAGCACCCTTAGTACTGTAAGTCGTAATGATACTGATAGGCTACCTTGGGTCCACAACGGAACTTAAATTACCAAATCAGTGACAGAATTCTTATCGTGTTATCCACGTGCATGCATACTGTCAACGTACTTTTGTCTTTTTTAGATAAAATTTCTTATTTATTTTTCTCTGTCTAAAATACTGAACATCTCGATCTTTGATTAATTTTTTTGTCACAAACTGAGATAAAAATTGGCCACTGTTATCGGCAGAAAGAACAGAAATTGAGATTGCTCCTCCGCAAAAACTTGCGAAGATACAACAAATTCCAGATGAACAATAATCCCATTTTGCTGCTCTAAAAAGTCAAATCAATTGAATTTTGGCACTGAAGCATTTCTCTGGGTATTATTATAAACCTTTGCTAACATTTACAGTTTCATAAAATAGTGTAGACGTCGGGACGCAAACAAATAAATTTAATATCACATACGACGATTAATATTACCTATTAATAGACGACTATTGACGAGAAATTAATCGGCAGAAAGGGGCATATTGGCTGTGTTTAAACTTGTTCTGTTTCTGCGCACTGTCATAAGTACACCTATTAAGGATTCACTTTCGGCGCGCGGCCTTATCTCGCAAGCGGCCGATTCCCATTCATTTAATCGTCCAGCTTAACTGGGTTCATTAATTATTGCCTGTCCATTAATACTTGATTAGCGCCTGAACGATGACCGAGATCGGGAGAAGGGCCTTTGTAAATTCATTTCACTTTAAAGCGAGTGGAGCCTCAATTTATCTCGCCGGTGCACCGTGTCAAAGAATCGCTCGCGAGATAAATAGAGTTGAGAGACTCGTAATTCTCCCTATTCGCAGCCCTTTTATGGTTTTGATAGTGAAATGGAACGTTGTATGACAGAGCATTGTTTAACGTTGGTTCTTTTCTTTCCAGTTCCCTTTTCATAAGCAGCTAACATTACTGTTTTCGTGTATCTTTGCTGTCGATTATAGAAAGTAAACTTTCATTTTTGCTTTGTGAATCGTATATAAAGCTGCTTTGTACTTGCCTTAATGGAGTCTCTCACCTCAATGTTAACCTATGAAGCAAATTTGTCCAAGGATTACCGACTTGGATTGAAGGAATTTTTTTAAATATACTCCGTAATACAGAAATAAATTTCACACCTTGGGGCATTTTTAGTTTAAAAAAACGAAAAATAATATTTTAAAATTTTAATTTTTCGTGGAAAAATCTGATAATAGTGTGTTTCAACCTTTTCCTTATGGTGTGAGATAGCATTTATCCCAAGAATACGGGCCCAAGAACGAATGAGTATATATATATATATATATATATATATACAGTGGAATCTCAATCTATCGTTTTTCAAGGGACCGATTGAAATGAACGATAAATGAGGGAAAACGATAGATGCGGAAACATAACCCCAGTACGCCAAGCAAGGCAACTGGATACTGCTTCATGATAATGCCTGGCCACATACTGCTTTTCTGGGGCAGCAGTTCCTGGTCAACAGGCGAGGTGTGTCCCTGAATCACCCACCCTACTCCCCAGACTTGTCTCCCCTGGACTTTTTCTTGTTCCCCAAATTGAAATCAGCCCTGAAGGGCCACATGTTTTTGGACATTTCGGACATCTAACGTAATGCTACGAATCAGCTGAAGGTCATCCCTACAAACGACTACGCCGGGAGTTTCCAAGAATTGAACAGCCGTTCCCAGATGTGCATTACCACCTACGGAGATTACTTCGAAGGACAGTAACAGCTGTTTCATGTAAGACAACAATTCAATGTAACTATAGACATATTCACCGAACTTTCTGGACAATGGTTGTATATATATATATATATATATACATAACACCCTTAATGACCGTTCTTACAAAGGGGGTATGAAATTTAAAAAGTAAAACTTGTTGCAAGGTGCAGAACAGTTCGGGCTATATGAAAATACCCTTTTTATTGGATTATCAGCATTTATGTAGCTGTAAATAGTAGACAAATTTCTCCATAGATTAACATTGAGGTGAGCGAATCCTATAGGATTAGTACACAGCAGCCTTAAGCTACCTACCTCTAATCATACAACTGCCCATATATTGGTGCATATGAAAACTCACACAAGTATACATATTTGTATGATATATAACGGAGATAATTTGTTAAAACTAGCAAGATTGGAGCAACAAACATGATCATAGACTTTGTTTCCAAGCTACACATACGTACATACATGTATACACTATATTTCTGTGTGCATGCGTATGTAAATAAATACGTCTACATAAAGGAGGGGGCTTATGCGTGCTTACTATTGAGTAGCATTTAAAAATAATAATAATTTATATATACATATATATATATATATATACACTCATGGACAAAAATTAGCGCACCAAGAAGGAGTCGTCAAAATGAAACGAAATTTTACATACGTAATGACTACTTTGATATAAGTAAATGATAAGAAAATCAAACAAAAAGGCAAAAGAACGGAGGAGTTAATACTCCGTTGGACCCCCTCTAGCGCGAATGCACGATACGATACGATCGGGCATTGAGTCATACAAGTTCTGTATGATGTCTTGAGACATTTCGTTCCATATTTGCTGTAACCTTGCATCTAGTTCGTTCAAACTCGTGGGATGCCCAACTCGTCGTCCCAAATGATCCCAGATATGCTCGATTGGAGACAAATCTGGGGATCGGGCAGGCCAAGGAAGGATAGTAACAGTGCGGAGACAGTCTTGTGACACCCTTGCCGTATGAGGCCGAGCATTGTCTTGTTGAAAAATGGCTCCTGGGAGCCGTTCATGAGTGGCAACACGTGTGGTTGCAGGATTTCATGAACATACCGCTGGGCTGTCATGGTGCCACGGAACAATACTAGGGGTGACCGTGTATTGTAGGCAATGGCACCCCATATCATCACACCAGCTGTGGGAGCGATGTGCCGCTGTACAGCAAAGGCAGGATTGAAGTGTTAACCACGGGCTTTCCACACACGAACACGATTGTCATCCCTGCCGAGATTGAATCTGGATTCGTCGCTAAAGACGACCTGGTTCCATTCCGCTGCAGTCCAGTTTCCTCGTGCGCGGCAAAACTCCAAACGGAGGCGTCGATTTGTGGGCGTCAAGGGCAGCACACGTAAAGGGCGCCGCGATACCAACTGTCCTTCAGTCAGGCGCCTTCGTATGGTTCGAGAAGACACAGAGGCCCCTAGTGAAGGTGCTACCTGTGCCTGGATGGCGGCCGATGAAGCAGTTGGCTGTACGCGTGCATTTCTTACGTTGTGGCGGTCTTCTCGACGACTGGTCTGTCGAGGGCGTCCTGAGCCTGGTCTTCGTGTACATGACATCTCTCGGGTCCACTGGTCCCAACACCTCCTCACAACACAATCAGAGCGGCCTAATTGACGAGCTACTCGCTTAGCTGACCACCCAGCTTCCATCATCTCGACGATTCTCCCCCTCTCAAACTGCGACAACTGCTTATTTTGTCTTCGAACACGGCGTAATGGTATGTCTATCTCAGCTCTTCCTTTGTAAATGATTCAGCACACTCAAAGAAGCTTTGGTTACCTGTTTTATACTCCACAGAGTACGATGTTTAACTACCTCTACCGGCTATACGTTATGCGCAACCACGCTGCATTTCTAATCATTTGCATATCTCCCCGACATGTACCTTCATTGCAAGTTTCGTTACGATCCCGCAATTATTTCTTGGTGCGTTAATTTTTTTGCCCATGAGTGTATTTATATATATATATATATATATATATATATATATATATATATATATATATATATATATATACAGAGAGAGAGGGGAGAGGGTCCAAATATAGGCTAGGGTCTAAATACGGGCTAGGTGTTGAATTATATACAAGAAGGTTTTGCCATCTAGCAGGGAGGTCATCAAACAATCACATTTTGGTAAGGAAGAAGATATTACACAGATGATACATATTTGCCATTTGCGTATAAAGCAGTCGCCATTCTTTTTGAAAATCACATATTTTCAGACTTCGAAACTTTATCAGGTTAGTGTATTCGAAATTCTATACATTTTAATCCTTAACTAGTAGATGTTTTGATATTACCATGCTACTGAAAAGATAGTAAGCTACGTTTTGAGATAATTAATCAATGGATATCTTTAACTGCTAATACCTGCCTTTCAGTAAAATTTGAACATACTATTGGTCTAATAATGGGTTAGCAGTGTCGTTCTAAATACGGGATAGCCCATATTTCGACCATTTTCTCACCTATCACACATCTTTTTATAATTTTTTGGCTTTTTATTCTAAATCTCAAGCATTTTTTTAAAATCATATATTTTAAAAAATTATCTGTGTGTGTTGATATTTCATTTTCTGTAATTATTTCAATTCCGGACTTGAGCGACCACTCGTGGACGCAAGTCCTCAAGGCATGTCTTGTGACGGCCATACCCTACCGGAACTGGTTCACTCGGTCCTTGTGCAAATCAGCACTAAATAAAACAAAGAAGAAGCTGATTCTAGGGTCTGTAAGTGATGTATAAGCCGTAAAAACCGCAAAAAACTAAACTTAAAACTGGACAAACTAGAAGTGGTGCAAAGAGGGCTACCAAGAACACGCATTTCGACTCCAAGGATGAACATAGTAAACCCAAGTTTGATGACAGGTACTGAGACCTGGATTCTCCACCAGGAGATTACGCTGATGATAGCGATGTAGCCTGCATTTTTTGTAAAAGGCTTTTTTCAGCTAACACAAGAGGAAAAACGTGGGTGAAAAGTTTTCGGTGGCAAACGTGGGAACACACATAATGTGGGGGGAGGGGGGCAGAAAAAGTTGTATATGTGTATATGTGTGCGACTTCTGCAAATAAAATTAAAAGACAGCATTTTCCCGATTTTTGATTATTTTTATTTATTTTTTATAGTTTTTTACACAAATGTTATAGGTAGCCCATTTTAGACCACCATTTGAAAAATTACAAATTTCCCAACTTTTGCAATTAAATTTATTGTAAAATACACAGTATATTGTAACTTTTTGTTACCATCCTATCTTTATCGATACATGTTTTAGGTTGTATTAACATATTAACATCTTGAAAATAATGAACATTTAGCTGGCCTGACCTCAAAATGGAACATGTAGCCCATATTTGAACCTTCTTCTTCTTCTCTCTCTCTCTCTCTCTCTCTCTCTCTCTCTATATATATATATATATATATATATATATATATATATATATGTATATATATATATATATATATATATATATATATATATATATATATATACATACATATATATATATATACATATATATATATATATATATATATATATACATATACATATATATATATATATACATATACATATACATATATATATATATATATATATATATACATATATATATATATATATATATATATACATATATATATATATATATATATATATATATATATATATATATATATAAATATATACATATACACTCAAGAGCCAAAACATTATGACCACCTGTCAATAACGAGTTGGCCCACCTTTGGAGCGCATTACAGCTTCAACCCGCCTTGGCATGGATGCCACAAGTCCTTGGTAGATGGCCGGAGACAGATTGTACAAGATGTTTAAGCAACGGTCACGTAAATCCGAGATATTGCGAATTGGTGGTCTTTGAACTCTGAGCTGCCGTCCCATGACATCCCAAATGTGTTCTATCGGATTGAGATCCGGTGAGTTAGGCTGCCAGGACATTAACTGGAATTCAGCATCATGTTCCTGGAACCACTCCAACACAATTTTAGCCTTGTGACACGGGGCGTTGTCCTGTTGGAACATTCCATTTCCAGCTGGAAAAACAGAGGCCATGTAAGGGTGCAACTGGTCCGCAATGATGTTCAGATACTCTGTAGCATTCATGGTCTGCTCTACCACAACCATGGGTCCCAGAGACGCCCAAGAGAACGTCCCCCAAAGCATAATACCGCCACCACCAGCCTGTGTATGACCTACTGTACATTGAGGGAGCAACAGTTCGCCTGGAAGACGGCGTATCCTGACACGGCCATCGGCGTGATGAATGACAAACCGCGATTCATCTGACCAGGCAACTCTCTCCCACTGATCCATGGACCAGTCGCGATGTTCCCGGGCCCATCGCAGGCGCAGTTGGCGATGACGCTTGGTCAGCAAAGGCACACGAGTGGGACGTTTGCTGCTTATCCCCATATCCAACAGTGTCCGCTGAACAGTGTGCTGCGATACTATTCTACTTGGCCCTGCATTGTATTGGGCTGTCAGCTGAGCCACTGTCTGGCTCCGGTTTTGCTTCTCCATGCGAGACAGTCTCCGACGACCTTTTTCTTTGATAGCGTGTGGACGTCCAACACCATGTCGTCTACTGCTGGTTTCACCGTCATTCATCCACTTTGCATAAGTACTAACAACTGTAGGTCGCGAACAACCCACGAGTCGTGCACTTTCGGAAATACTTGTTCCGAACCTTCGAGCCATTACAATCTGCCCTCTATCAAAGTCGCTTAGATCCGCAGCCTTTCCCAACACTCACAGAAGTAAGTGAAAGAATGATTCTTCAGACTCTACAGCAGCAGTTAAATACCACTTCCACATGATCACGTGCCTTCCACGTCATCCAGGCGAATTCATTGCAAAATGTAGGGGTGGTCATAATGTTTTGGCTCTTGCGTGTATATATATATACATATATATATATATATATATATATATATATACATATAAATATATACATATATTATATACTAGCTGGAGTACCCGGCGATGCCCGGGATTTTAAGAATGTTTGTTGTTAACCAAAATCAATTTAAAAATTAACACAGTATAAATAACATAAAAAATATATGTGAAATGTTATACACGTCTCATAATTTCAGCGTTTCATCATTGTAATACTAAAATCTGAAAAGTAAAAATGTCAAATTCTCTAATGTTTGTTAACCAAAATTAATTTAAAACTAAGCACAGTATAAATAACAGAAAAAAAACCTTGTGAAATCTATAAATATATAAATTTATAATAAACTCCTCAGAATTCAGCTAGAATATTATTATTAGCCTTTCATCATTGGGGTAAAAAAATGAAGCTGCAATTACAGGTTCAGAAGAAATTTCCAATAGAACAATGATATGACTGCAGCGTTGCCTCTTAAAAAATGAAGTGTTTGATTGAGGGCTGCAAACCATTCAACTCCTCTCCACATTTAACTCTTATAAACATCCTCTACATATTAAATTCCTTTTCTCTCCATAATAAACTCCTCAGAATTTTGGTATATTTAGCCTTTCATCATAGTACCACTAAAAACTGAAACATCCTCTCCAGAAATATAAATTTATTAATTTCAATAATTAAACACACACAAATGTATAAATTACGCAAAAGTTTTTTAACCAACATTTGAATAATTCGTAAATGAAAAAGCATATGAAAATAAAGATAAGAACTTCCGGAATCGAAATTAATTACCCTTAATTTTTAATTAATAAAAAACCAACATAATATGAATAAAAACGATAGTTGTTTAAAACCATATGAAAATAAAGCTATTATAAAGATAATAATAAAAAATGCATAAGAAAATAATGCTCGCGCATGAAGTTAACGTTACGATATAAAGATAGTAATAATAATATAAATCGCGTGCATAAAATATTTAGCTTTTCAAGCGCAATAAATTAATTTTTAGAAAAAAACTACTTTTAATCGAGAAATTAAATACATTGCACAAAATTTTGATTTTACCAACTTTCCACCCTACAATTTACACCCTACTTCTTTTAAATAGGGTGTAAATATAAAGTTTTAACAGTCAATTGAATGCCAGTTAAAAACGATTGTTGTTTAAAATCATATGAAAATTACGCTTATTATAAAGACAATAAAGAAAAGCATAGGAAAATAATGTGTGCGCATGAAGTTAACGTTACGATATAAAGATAGTAATAAAAATCTATATATATAAAACAGTTCCGTAACTGACTAACTGACTGATTGACTGACTGACATACAAAGTACAGACCAAACCGCTGAACCTAAAGGACTGAAATTTTGCATGGCGATTCTTCTTATAATGTAGGGGTGCACTAAGAAAGATTTTTGAAAAAATTTTCTTAGATTTTTTTAAATTAAATTTTTAATCTGTTTTTGTAACTTTTTTCAAGTTTGCATTTAAAATAATAATTTGAGGGTTGTAAAATTTATATCACGAAAAAGATCATAAAAATTCCTTTAAAATGAAATTCTTTTCGAATCTTTACCTCCATTTTCTAATTTTTGGTGAATTTTTAAAGATTAATTTTTACAATTTAATTTATTAAACGCTGATCATGTGATTTCTTTATCTGGCACTTTAAATAAATTTATCGTCACGTAACAACGAAATAGACAAAAAAAAAATTTTTTTCTTGCTAATGCGGCAAACGATTGGACATTATCCAAAAAATATTAAAATACAGTAAAAGATATGTTCTTCAAACTGTACTATATTCTTTAATATGTCCTATTAGTTTTAATTTCAATATTTTCTTCTACATTATTTTGTCTATAAAAATATCCCTTACGATTTAAAAAAAAAAAATATTTTTTTGCCTTATGGTTGGAATACTAAAAGTTTAAAATAGTGGCGCCATCTACTGAACGCCTATGAATCGAGAGTCGCATCTTTCAAAAGTTATTTATTAATTAAAAATATTGGAAAGTTCTTGTGGATCTGTAAATATACATGTGGTAACAGTTTTAAAATTTATAAATTATCAACTTACACAGGTGATAATTTATCCGGCGTTGCCCGGGATTTTAAGAATGTTTGTTAACCAAAATCAATTTATAAATTAAACACAGTATAAATAACATAGAATAAAAAGCATGTGAAATGTTATACGCATGAATAAAAAGAAAACCCAACATAAAAAAACCATAAATTTACAATAATTTCTTCAGAATTCAGCTAGATTTAGCGTTTCGTCATTGGAGCAAAAAAACCCTGAAAAGTAAAGCATAAAATATATACATTTATAATAAACCACTAAAAGCTGAAAAGGAAAAATGTTAAATTGTCTTTAGGAAAGTAAAGAATTTTGAAAAGTAAAGCTGAAAAGTAAAAATGTCAAATTGTCGAATGTTTGTTAACCAAAATCAATTTTAAAACTAAATACAGTATAAATAACATAGAAAAGATTTAGCCTTTATCATTGGACAAAAAATCCTGAAAAGTAAAACATAAAATATATAAATTTATAATAAGCCTACCAAAATCCATTAAAAAACTAAATACAGTATAAATAACATAGAAAAAAAGTATACGAAATGTTATATACATTAATAATATGAAATATAAAATAAAATAAAAATAATAATTTTTAAAAATATTAAAATAAAATAAAAATAATTAAAAAAAAATAATAAATAAAAATAATAATAATAATAATAATTTAAAAAATAATAAAATAAAAGCTGAAATAAAAAAGCTGAAATAAAAAAGCTGAAAATACAGGTTTAGCAAAATTTGTACGATCTGTATTCGAACCCGCGACGTGTAGCGTATTAAATGAACGCCTTTACTGAATGCGCCAGAATGACATGCTGCTTTATTCAGTAAATAGGAAAATATTCGACTAAGATTTCTGGAAAGTTGCTATGGGTTGGTGAATATACATGTATTTATGGAGTGAGAGGAGTTTTAAGTCAGAAATAAGTTAGCAGGATAGAAGCTTAGTCTTTAACTCTTCAATAAACACAAAGACATAGGCGAGGGGGGTTGCAGTAGCGATTAAAAAAGATCTCGTGACACTTAGCGTGGCTGATTAGAATTTTCCATCGCGTGTGAAAGTGTCAATATGCCGTTGGATCCGATTTATTTTAGAGTATAAAATCTGACTTGAAAGAGTATTATTTTCATTTATTATTCTGGTTTAATATATAACTTGAAACTTTTTGATTTTATTTATTTTTATCTTTTCGCTCGCTGTTCGCCAGCTAACCCTAACGTGGACGCCATATTCAAAGGGGTGATTCCACAAAGTGTAACAGCTTACATTTAGTTTCAAAATTGTTAGTTTTTTATTAATTAAAAATCAACGGTAATTAATTTCGATTTTTGAAGTTCTTCAGACCCTCGGCTGTTTTTAAAGACGCCTGTATGTAAAATTTGCCGATCGTTGCTCCTAAACTGTGGATTTCTATACAATTACAGAGATACAAACATTCATTTTTATATATTAGATATATATATTATATACTAGCTGAAGTACCCGACGATGCCCGGGATTTTAAGAATGTTTGTTGTTAACCAAAATCAATTTAAAAATTAACACAGTATAAATAACATAAAAAATATATGTGAAATGTTATACACGTCTCAGAATTTCAGCCTTTCATCATTTTAATACTAAAATCTGAAAAGTAAAAATGTCAAATTCTCTAATGTTTGTTAACCAAAATTAATTTAAAACTAAGCACAGTATAAATAACATAGAAAAAAAACCTTGTGAAATCTATAAATATATAAATTTATAATGAAGTCCTCAGAATTCAGCTAGAATTAGCCTTTCATAATTGGGGTAAAAAAAAGCTGCAATTACAGGTTCAGCAGAAATTTCCAATAGAACAATGATATGACTGCAGCGTTGCCTCTTAAAAAAATGAAGTGTTTGATTGAGGGCTGCAAACCATTCAACTCCTCTCCACATTTAACTCCTATAAACATCCTCTACATATTAAATTCCTTTTCTCTCCATAATACACTCCTCAGAATTTTGGTATATTCTGCCTTTCATCATAGTACCACTAAAATCTGAAACATCCTCTCCAGAAATATAAATTTATTAATTTCAATAATTAAACACACACAAATATATAAATTACGCAAAAGTTTTTTAACCAACATTTGAATAATTCGTAAATGAAAAAGCATATGAAAATAAAGATAAGAACTTCCGGAATCGAAATTAATTACCCTTAATTTTTAATTAATAAAAAACCAACATAATATGAATAAAAACGATAGTTGTTTAAAAGCATATGAAAATAAAGCTATTATAAAGATAATAATAAAAAAAGCATATGAAAATAATGCTCGCGTATGAAGTTAACTTTATGATATAAAGATAGTAATAATAATATAAACCGCGTGCATAAAATATTTAGCTTTTCAAGCGAAATAAATTGATTTTTAGAAAAAAACTACTTTTAATCGAGACATTAAAATACATTGCACACAATTTTAATTTTACCAACTTTCCACCCTACAATATACACCCTACTTTTTTTAAATAGGATGTAAATATAAAGTTTTAACAGCCAATTGAATGCCAGTTAAAAATAATGTGTGCGCATGAAGTTAACGTTACGATATAGAGATAGTAATAAAAATCTATATATATATAAAACAGTTCCGTAACTGACTAACTGACTGATTGACTGACTGACATACAAAGTACAGACCAAACTGTTGAAACTAAAGGACTGAAATTTTGCATGGCGATTCTTCTTATAATGTAGGGGTGCACTAAGAAAGATTTTTGAAAAATTCTTCTTAGATTTTTTTAAATTAAATTTTTAATCTGTTTTTGTAACTTTTTTCAAGTTTGCATTTAAAATAATAATTTGAGGGTTGTAAAATTTATATCACGAAAAAGATCATAAAAATTCCTTTAAAATGAAATTCTTTTCGCATCTTTACCTCCATTTTCTAATTTTTGGTGAATTTTTAAAGATTAATTTTTACAATTTAATTTATTAACGCTGATCATGTGATTTCTTTATCTGGTACTTTAAATAAATTTATCGTCACATAACAACGAAATAGACACAAAAAAATTAAAATAGTGGCGCCATCTACTGTACGCTTGTAAATCGAGAGTTGTTGGTTATTTATTAATTAAAAATATTGGAAAGTTCTTGTGGATCTGTAAATATACATGTGGTAACAGTTTTAAAATTTATAAATTATCAACCTACACAGGTGATAATTTATCCGGCGTTGCCCAGGATTTTAAGAATGTTTGTTAACCAAAATCAATTTAAAAACTAAACACAGTATAAATATCATAGAATAAAAAGCATGTGAAATGTTATACACATGAATAAAAAGAAAACCCAACATAAAAAACCATAAATTTACAATAATTTCTTCAGAATTCAGCTAGGTTTAGCGTTTCATCATTGGAGCAAAAAAAACCTGAAAAGTAAAGCATAAAATATATACATTTATAATAAACCACTAAAAGCTGAAAAGGAAAAATGTCAAATTGTCTTTAGGAAAGTAAAGCTGAAAAGTAAAAATGTCAAATTGTCGAATGTTTGTTAACCAAAATCAATTTAAAAACTAAATACAGTATAAATAACATAGAAAAGATTTAGCCTTTATCATTGGAGCAAAAATTCCTGAAAAGTAAAACATAAAATACATAAATTTATAATAAACCTACCAAAATCCATTAAAAAATAAACACAGTATAAATAACATAGAAAAAAATGTATACGAAATGTTATACACATTAATAATATGAAAAATAAAATAAAATAAAAATAATAATTTTTAAAAAAAATAAAATAAAATAAAAATAATTTTAAAAAATAATAAATAAAAATAATAATAATAATAATTTAAAAAATAATAAAACAAAAGCTGAAAATACAGGTTTAGCAAAATCTGTACGATCCGCATTCGAACCCGCTTCGTGTAGTGTAGTAAATGAACGCTCTTACCGAATGCGCCACAATAACATGCTGGTGTATTGTGTAAATAGGAGAATATTTGCACTAAAATTACTGGAAAGTTGCTATGGGTTGGTGAATATACATGTATTTATGGAGTAAGAGGAGTTTTAAGTTAGAAATAAGTTAGCAGGATAGAAGCTTAGTCTTTAACTCTTCAATAGACACAAAGACATAAGCGAGGGGGGTTGCAGTAGCGATTAAAAATGATCTTGTGACACTTAGCGTGGTTGATTCGAATTTTCCATCGCGTGTGATAGTGTCAATATGCCGTTGGATCCGATTTATTTTAGAGTATAAAATCTGACTTGAAAGATTATTATTTTCATTTATTATTCTGGCTTAATATGTAACTTGAAACTTTTTGATTTTATTTATTTTTATCTTTTCGCTCGCTGTTCGCTTCAGCTAACCCTAACGTGGACGCCATATTCAGAGGGGTGATTCCACAAAGTGTAACATCTTACATTTAGTTTCAAAATTTTTGGTTTTTTATTAATTAAAAATCAACGGTAATTAATTTCGATTTTTGAAGTTCTTCAGACCCTCGGCTGTTTTTAAAGACGCCTGTATGTAAAATTTCACGATCGTTGCTCCTAAACTGTGGATTTCTATACAATTACAGAGATACAAACATTCATTTTTATATATTAGATATATATATATATTATATATATATATATATATATATATATATATATATATATATATATATTTATTTATTTATTTATTTATTTATACTTATGAGACTCATTAATATACGTATGAAATTTTTTTTCCTACTCATTTATTCACCATATTAGTAGTATTATTTGCTGCCTATTCAAATGTAAAAATTCATGATTAAAAGCATATGGTATACTTCCATTGCAATTTATGATTAAAAACTCGCTATTTCATAGCTATGCATTATTAAAAACTACTAATTATTATAATAATCAAACGAAAAGGAAAAATTTCTTCGGAACGAGATATTGTTAAGAACAAGTTAATTCATAAAAGAAAGGTAATAAGTCTTGTACTTCCTCCAAAATTTGAATATTTTAAATGGAATATCATTTTGTTTGGTCAAGACTATAAAAAATGGAAGTTGAATTTGCATTCTAAGAATCAACTAAGAAAAAATTTCTCTAATAAATAATTCATTTTAATTCACCTAACAGAGACAATATAAAAAATACAGTAAGCAAATGCCTTATTTATATACGATAATAATGAAATCACAGTATTTTGCCCAGTCTTATTAATCAGTCTCATACACAATAGAAATTTTTTCCCTCAGTAAAAAATTATTAAAATTATTTAAAAGAGGCTTAAAATTAATCAAAAATATAGAATTACAGCATGAAAAAAATTTCTCTATAAATAAAAAAAAGATACATATCTTTCTATTTCTTTATTAAAAAAAAGTTTAATGAGGCAAATAATATATATTTTTTAAAGTTTAATTCATTATTTACTTTTTTTATCGAATAATTAATGGATATTTTTTCTGAAGAATAGCAATTCTAGTTGTTATATTTTCTTATGTAAACAAAAATATGAAGAAAAGGATTTATTAACGTAATAATTATAGCTCTGAACATATACGAGTAACATGAATAAATTAGTATGATTCTCCGTGTATTCTATTATGACTTTAAGTAGTTTAAAAATTCTTTAATTCCCTGTAAATCAGCTTAAAAATGTGAAATAACAATCTCGAGTACCGAGGAAAGAAAATATACTTTCTACAAAAAAGTAACACTTATTTTATAAATACTTCACTCCATCGGATTTAAATAACTCAAGCTAATATCAGCGTTAGTTCAAACCTGAAACTCCGGTTTTCAAATTAAAAGCTTATATTCATTCACGCCTTTTGAGATCTAAATCATGCGAAAATTAAGGGTATTGAAATATGGCAATTTTGCATGCATCCATGCAAGCATCCTTTTACAGACAAACATTTGAGGAGAAGTATATCAGTTTTTAGACAGTCTACTTTTCAAATTTGTTGTAATCTGCAGAACATTATACTTCTACCAGGGTAAACAAATACACGTACTCATCTCTCTCTATCTCTCTCTCTCTTATATATATATATATATATATATATATATATATATATATATATATATATATATATATATGTCAGTCTATAAAATATGGGGGGCGATCGCGCGACCTTAAAACGGGATATTAGTTAGTAAAATATGGGATTAACAATTTAAAAGTCTGGGAGTTCAAATAAGCGGCATAAGGTATTGCAGTGAAAATAGAATAAATGGGTTCGACTTCATTCAATTCCGCAGAACCACATGGGGGAATTTTTAGTCGACTGATTAGCCTTGAGGAGTTGGCGATAAGAAAATGCTTAGTTTAGCAAAAAGATCATCCGAAATGACATCACGCATAAGTAATGAGCGTCACTAAGCGTTGGTTTTAACGTTGAAACAAAGGAAATCTTCAGAGCCATGGAGAGAGCAATGAGTAAAGATGTGAGCCGTAGGCGCCCATGTTTAATTTGGGTGGGGTTATTAAAATAATTTGATGGAGCTGAGTAATTAATTGGAAGTTAATAAAAGATGTTTGTAAAATCAATTGGACTGTTCTATGGATACTGTGTCAACATCTTGAAAGCTTGATGGAGTTTTAGGGTTTGATATGTCCTCGCCACTGGACCACTGCTGAATGCATAATGATTCCAAAGAGGTCGAAATTACGTAAATTGATCGGGCGTGAAGCACCATCGTCCAACACACACACACACACACACACACACACACACACACACACACACATATATATATATATATATATATATATATATATATATATATATATATATATATATATATATATATATACACTGGTTTAAGAAATTAAGAGAATTTGCAGACTTGGTCGATTATCTCTAGAACTACTGTACCGATTTTAATAAAATTTGATATGTACATACATTGATACAATACAAAACAAATAATCATTCGATAATTGTAATACACACGCATGATCATGCGTAACACTCTTTGGAGTCGGAAGGTATGAAACAGCGGGTGCAGAATAAACAAAAAATGGGTTAAAAGATGGGTTAATAGGGGGTATGGTACCCTCTTACAGATATACAGGTCTCGAAGCGTGATTTTATACTTGAAATAAGGCAGTTTATCATTTCCTCTGGCAATTGGTCCCACTCCTTCAGCTACGCTGTTTTCGTTCCCTGGATGGTTCTCGGAGGGGGGTTGCGAGTTGCAATTGCCCTCCCCAGAGCGTCCCAGACATGCTCTATAGGGTTAAGGTCTGGAGATCTGGCTGGCCAATCCATTCGGCGAATATCCTCACTCTCTAGAAATTCGTCGACCAGAAAAGTTCTATGTGACCTCGCGTTATCGTCCATTAAAATGAATTTTGGGCCAACTGCACCCCTGAAAAGGCGAACATAGGGCTCCAAGACCTCATCCCTATACCTCACACCAGTCATAGTGCCTCTTTCAAAGACATGCAGAGGTGTGCGGCCATCCAACATGATGCCTTCCCAAACCATTAAAACTCCTCCGTCATAATGGTCGATTTCGCGGACATTGGAGGGTAGGTAGCGGGTCCCTGGTTCTCTCCATATGAACGTACGGCGAGAATCGGCGTTTACTCTGAACCGGGACTCATCAGTGAAGAGAACGGTCGCCCATTGATCCATACTCCAATCTCTATGCTCTCTGTACCATGATAAACGGATTCTCCTGTTCATTGAAGTCAGCCGGACGCAAACAGCAGGTCTTCTTGCAGACAACCCTCTCTCATGAAGTCTTTTGGAAACAGTCACCCTTGATACACGGGTTCCATTGGTTGCATACAAGTCACGACAGAGCTGAGAAGCTGTAGCACTCCTGTTACGCCTCGCTAAAATCGACAAATGGCGATCTTCTCTGGCCATCGTGGCTCTTGGACGACCTTGCCCAGGCTTTCTCTCGATGGATCCGGTATCCTGGAACTGTTTCCATAAGTTACACACGACGCTGGGTGTTAAATTGAACTCTCCACAAATTTGGACTTGAGATTGGCCTGCTTCTAGCCTCCCCATAATTCGCCACCTCATTCCATCATCTAAACGTTGGTGGTTACTCATTTTTAGTGTTACAATTTGAAATTTACCGACTGCTGCAAAACAACACCAAGAAATTCGCCGAGGTGTGCTAGCGAACGAAATTCGCCTTAACTTACGCGCGCTTGTAAAGCGTGTCTCTCTACTGGCTCCTATGTTTTCTCATACTTAATACAAATAAACATACATACATTCAAACTAAACCTTCGGATCAATAAGCAGATGTATTTCTGAATTAATCAATTAAATGATCCGTATAAGAAAATCAAATAAATTATCACTGAGCTTTTAACATAATACGAACACTATATTTTCTCTATTCAGTTATAGATGAGTTGTTAAAGCATGTTTATTTAGTTTGGCAGAAAAATACCCTGAATATAATATTTATATATATATATATATATATATATGGGTATCGAGCAAGCCAATCTGCTCACCGCTAGATGGCTCACATGCGAACGAGACGCGAACAGACGGTTGCAATCCCAGGAAAAGAATTGGCAGTTTGACGGGATTCTCGCGAAGGAGAGACGGCGGTTCGATTGGCACTCTCGTGTAGGAGAGACGGAGTTCGTGCCCTCAGCCGGAGACGGGTAGTTCTATTTGTTCGCTCGCGGTGGAGACCTACATGGAATGAAAGACAGTGAGCAAGTGCATGGGCAAGTAGGGTCCAGTGCTTTGACAGCAACGACGTAAAATTGTATCACGTGGCACAGAACTATCTAGCTTCTCTACAATTCTCTCCAGTAAATATTTTGCATCCCACCATCGTTTTATGAATAAAGAAGTTTATCGTGTTCAAGTGAACATGTCATTGACGTGTTCAAGTGAACATGTCAAGTGAACATGAACATCCATGTATACATACATACACACACACACACACACATTGATATATATATATATATATATATATATATATATATATATATATATATATATATATATTTATATTATACACTGCTGGCCACTGTAAATGCAACACCCTGAAGGAAACATGCAAATAACATGAAATTTACAACATGCATTAGCGGAGGTGAGATATGCAAATGATTAGAATTTCAGTGCAGACGCACATCACGCGCGCCTGTGGCGCCACTTCAAAGCGCTATTTAAGGCTTGGAGATTTCGACGATTTCAAGTTCGGTAATTGTGTTTTTCTTGTGGTTTATAAAAAAAAACTATCAATTATGCCTCGTCGAAAATAGCGATCATCTTTTGATCAAGTATCCGAGTTCGACAGAGGAAGGATAGTGGCCTACCTAGATTGTGGATTATCTTTCAGGGAAGTCGGTATTCGTGTTGGACGAAACCAAACAACTGTAATGTGGATATGTGATCGTTGGATGCAGGAGGGTACGACGGACCGGCGTGTTCGATCGCATCCACCTCAGCGCACCACTTCACGTGATGACAGACAAATTGTGCGCATGGCAGTGACGGATCGCTCAGTCACATCACGAACCATAGCACAGCACATGCAGTCTGTAACGCATCATCCAGTGTCAGCGCGTACCATTCGACGCCGTTTACAGCAGAGTGGTCTGTCCGCAAGACGTCCATTGCTTTGTCTACCCTTGACGCAGAATCACAGACGTCTCCGCCGCCAATGGTGCGATGACAGAAGGATGTGGACGGCAGAATGGAATGAAATTGTCTTTACTGACGAGTCACGCTTCTGTCTGCAACACCACGATGGTCGCATTCGAGTCTGGAGACACCTTGAAGAGAGGATGCTGAACAGCTGCGTTATGCACCGCCACACTGGTCCTGCCCCGTTTATTATGGTATGGGGCGGTATTGGATATCACTCTCGCACATCTCTAGTACGCATTGCCGGTACTTTAAACAGCCAGCGATACATCTCCGAGGTGTTGGAGCCAGTTGTCCTTCCTTACCTTCAGGGCTTGCCCACATCCATATTTCAACAGGATAATGCGCGACCACACGTGGCACGCATTGTCCAACGGTTCTTCGTCAATCGCCAGATTGAATTGCTTCCCTAGCCGCCTCGCTCTCCGGATCTTTCGCCGATAGAAAACATGTGGTCCATGGTTGCTCTACGATTGATCCAGATTCCATCCCCAGCTGCCACAGCAGATCAACTTTGGCAACGTGTGGAAGCTGCTTGGTCTGCTGTACCCCAAGAACTCATCCAAAGTCTCTTTGAAACAATGCCGAGGCGTGTGACAGCGGTGATCTCCAACAATGGCGGCTACTCTGGCTACTGATTTTGGCAGGAACCACACTTCACAGAAGTCTATAAATTTAATCATTTGATACTTGGTCAACATGTTATCTACAAAATAAATTTTGTTGTGATATCTCTTGTCTTTCTTGGTGTTGCAGTTTGGGTGGCCAGCAATGTATATATATATGTATATACAGTCGAACCCGCTTAATGGAACATCGGTTAAAAGAATATCCCGTTTAATGTAATAAATTTTCATTGTACCAAACTGTAGTAATTTTTTCTGTGTTAAATTTCCCGGTTAATGGAATATATTGTTTTGAAGTTATCCCGCTTAAAGGAATAATTTTTAGCCATGACGATATCGATCTTTTTCTATTTCGCACACTTCTTTTCAGAATTTTTTTCTGTAAAGTACAATAAGGAATGTGCAGTGACTGAATGTCTTTCAAAGCAATTTTGTCACTTTGCAGAAAGTGTCCAATTGCAGAAAATGGGGATTTCTTCGATTTTGATGGGCAATTCATTGTTGTTGCTGTTTTTGCTAGCCCCCCCCCTCCCTCCCCGTATTGCTTGGCCTCTCAGCCTACGTTTCCCTATTCTGAGAATGAACAATAAGCTTCAACACCAGATGAGAGCTAGAAAATGTGTGGGGTGTGTGTGAAGGAAATGTGAAACATCAACAGGTCCTTATCTTGAAGGGGACAGGGATTACCAACTGTAACGAATCTCTTCGGAGAAGCGCAACATTTAACTTTGGGATCTGTAGCCTTGAACATTTAACTGTACATTTTCTACGGCGATTAGTTCGACAGTTCGCTTTCGTGAAATCAGTGTCTCCTAGATTTCGTGAAATCAGTCATCTTTCTTGGGCTTTACTACAATGTCTTTGAGACGAAAAGATCTTACTTTAAAAGAAAAATTGAAAGTTATAGAGTTTGCAAAAGTAAATAAGTGTACACAATTAGAACTCTCAAAAAAATTTGAGATATCCCAAGCTCAAGTTTCGAAATTGTTAAAAAATAAAGAAAAAGTCTTGAACGACTGGAAATGCAACAAAAATCTTAATCAAAAACGAAAACGTACAGGAAAAGAATCTGAAGTTGAAGATGCTCTGCTTCAGTGGTTTGCTGAAAAACGAGCTTGTAATGTTCCTGTTAGTGGATTATTATTGAATCAGAAAGCTGAAGATTTAACACAACAGTTAAATATAACTGATTTTAAAGCTATAAATGGTTGTGCAGATGGAAAGCAAGAAACCAAATTTCTTTTAAAAAAATTTACGGTGAAGCAAGTGATGCTGATGAAGCCTATGCCAGTTCTTGGAAAAATGTAGTATTACCTGCTTTATTACAAGACTACAGTTCTTCTTGTATCTATAACTGTGACGAAACAGCACTTTATTACAGAGCAATGCCTGATGGGACTTTATGCTTAAAAGGCGAAAAAGTTGTTGGAGGAAATATCCTGAAAGACAGACTGACAGTTTTATGCTGTAGTAATGCTGACGGCAGTCATAAAATGCCTCTTTTTGTAATCGGGAAATCCAAAAACCCACGATGTTTTAGGGGTGTAAAATCCCTTCCAGTTAAATACGAAGCGAATTCAAAAGCTTAGATGACTGCTAATTTCTTTTAAAACTGGTTAGTGTCATTTGCAATGAGATGAATAAGATAAAAAGAAAAGTAACCCTTTTTATCGATAATTGTCAAGCCCACAAAGTCAGCGTAAGACTAGAAAATGTAGCACTTCATTTTTTGCCTCCGAATACTACAGCTATTTTACAGCCAAGAGACCAGGGAATTATATCACTTTTTAAGAGGAATTTCAGAAAAGAAATCGTTAAAAAGATCATAGCCTGCATAGATCATACTAGTGGATTTTCTATCAATTGCTCAACTAGTGAAATTATTAGAAATATTTCCATTTTACAGCTGTTCATATGATGAACAAATCATGGAATAATATTTCCTGTGACGAAATAAAAAAATTTTTCGTAAAATGTAAATTTTCAACAGACGTAACAAATGATTAATTAAATGATGAATCAATTACAAACACAAATGATTTACCACCAGAAGGAATGACAGAAGAAAAATTTTCCAATTTTGTAAACTTCGACAATGACTTGGTAGAATGTGGTGAAACTTCAGACCCTCACTTTGATCAAAGCGAAGTCGATGAAGATTAATTTGATGAAGAATGTACCATTAAAAAGTTTCCGTCGCATTGTTGTAGGTCCGTCACATCTGTTGAAGTTAATAACGCTTGTGATATAAGACGTTTTTTGGAAACGAAGCCAAATGCAGACTTCCATTTATTTTATAAACTAGAAAATCAAATAACAGATTTGCTGCATTCACAGAACAGTAAACAGTCTAAAATATCCGACTTCTTTAGCAACAAATAAGTAACATTGTAATTATTTTTAAAAAATTAAGGGAAATTTGTACATTCTACAATAAAATTAGCTCATTTTTTTTATCAATTTTCTAAATTTTGATGTGTTTAAATTGTTTCTTACTTTTAATAAATAATTCTTTGTAAATTATAATAGTTTAAATATGCCCATGGTTTAGGTAATTTTTAATGCTTTCTTGGTTTGACTGTAACTTTAAACATTGTGGGCGTGTCAATGTGATCCCGGATAATGGAATATCCCGCTTATTAGAATAATTTTTCGTGGTAAATTGGCTATTCCATTAAGCGGGCTTGTATGTATATATATATATATATATTATATATATATATATATATATATATATATATATATATATATATATATATATATATATGTCTCGGTGCTTACACCGTGTACCCATTATCTACTTAATAAATCAAAAAGCAGTTAAATTAGTAGGCCTGTCGCAAAGAACTGTGACTTAAGACATTAAAAAATCTTTATTAATTAACGTTAATTAAAAACCCTCTCAACCCAGCTAAGCCGCCATTTCCCTCGAACTCTCAGCCCCAAGACAGGCGCACGACTATCCTCCCTAATCTAAGTCTTTTTTCTTTTCATGCGCTATGCAAAAGCGTGAGGGCGAAAAACATCTCGTGATGATATGGCGTCACTGATGACTCAGCCATCACGCGCCTTTGTCTCTTCGAGGTGGCATCGGTTCGAGGGCGTCGGAGCAATTAATTATCGATGAACATGAACTCTCCTCTGACAAAAATAACCTACTTCCTGAATTGGAAAACGCTAGAATTTCTAACAGTAAATTACCGTTTAACGCTAATTTGCCTAATTTTAATCCTAACTAATATACTTAAATATAGTTTACGTTCCTAGAATTACACTTACTTACACTTACACACACACACACACACACATATATATATATATATGGAGCCTTTACTGCGTTCCATGCAGATATGTTACTGCTGACGAATCCGCTCTTAACACTTGAATATTGATCTCTATCATCAAATTCAGAAAAAAATAGAGAAATCTAATCCAATAGCATGAAAGGAGAATTCCATTTTAATGAAGTGGCTTTCCAAAATATAAAGCGATATTATGCTCTAAAAATTCTATTATGCCTTCAAAATAATAAAAAAAATATCAAAAAAGTCGATTTGAATAAAATCACATAAAATAAGAAGATTTGAATAAAATGCGCGTGCTTTGCGCATACTGATTTCCTCTGCAATGATTCCCAACATGATGATTTTTTATTCCTTAACTGCTTAATGCAGCTTCTTTTGTATGAAACCATTTAGAATCTGGCATCTTTTTAGTCTTGAAAGATTACACCTCTAGGAACCTTAATTTTCGCTCTAATCCAGCATTCGGGGTTGGTAAGAAAAGAAATATTCGAAATTAAAGGCGGCGAAGATTTAAAAAAAAAAGCAATTCAATTTGTTTATAGTTAAAAAGTTTGCCCGGAAGAGAAAAAGGATGCATCATTGCTTTCGAACAATTACAGAACCACAACATTCCGCAGATTCTTCTTCTTCTTCTTTTTTTAAATTTTTCCTGCCATCCTGGCTTCTTAATGAGGAACATTAGAGGCAGCTCGCTTCCATTAACTTCACCATTAAGCTAAAAAAATGAAGCCGTAATCTCCTCTGTTTTAGCCATTGTTAATTACCAAAATCCGAATGAAACAAGCGATTAATTAGTTAATTAATGATTCGTTGTTTTCGCATGATGATGTGCAAAGAAAGAATGGGGGGTCCTTTTTTCTTTATTAATTCTCCGGGGGAATTCTTTTGGTATTTAATATGCGATTAATTTTAAACAGAAATTAATTACTTTTTTTTTCTATTCTTCATTTGAAGTGGGGCTTTCGGTGCTGAATTTTAATACAGACTTTCGGCTCAGTCCATTAAGGGGATGTTTAATGCTTATTCGGATCTGTTTTAGTTGGACGGGATAAATTGTTCCACGATGTTTTTGGCGCCGACAGTTCTCGGATCCCCTTGTTTCCTTGTTTTAGAATTTGCTCGAAAGTTATAATGAACTCAGAAAATTCTGTCCATGACATCTTGGATAAGACTTAAGGAAATGACTGACACCAGAACTTACATGAAACATAAATATTCCAAACGAAGTATATCCACATTAGATTATTTGCTGGTTATTTTTTGACTTTGTATTAATTTTAAGAACACTGTATTTCTATAAGGGTGAACAAATACTCGTGCTCACAAATGTATATATATATATATATATATATATATATATATATATATATATATATATATAATATGACGGTCTTGGTATTACACCCGCTATAATGGAAGATGTTGCAGTCATATATAATCATTTAGTTGAATTGCAGTGGAGTGGAAGTCAGTTCAAGATTCAAACACGCACAATAATCCATTTCGATATATTTATTATTTCTTCCAACTTCACCTAAACCACTTCTCCAAGATGGCGCACATCGTAGCACCCGCCCTACTCAAACGCGGAGCAGTCCTAACATGTGACTGCTGTCATTGAAAAATAGTCTCGGTCTGCTTAACTTACCTATTGTCTCAAAAGCTCCTAAAACTACTGCGCATGCTCGTGACGTCAGCGCCGGCGATGGGGAATGGGCGCGGCTACGTTTGATACTATTTTTAGATTCTCAAAAAGGGAATTTCCTTCCTTAGGATTGAGAATTGGTGCGTATCGACGTACGATAATTAATGAGATTTAATTCGAGAAATTTGATTATTCTGAAGCCCCCTGTAAATTGTTTACTTATTATTCTTTTTCTAATTAATTCGTAACACACACACACGCACACACAGATATATATATATATATATATATATATATATATACTCTCGATTCAAACAGTTTTGTAGACGTGGCGGTGGAGACACTCGTAGTTGGTAAACACATGATGGAAAGAGCAGGAATACATGCACTTTTAAATCCAAAAAATGGCTTTAATGAGAGGAATACGATGAACAGATATGCAGGATATTTCAGCAAAGTAACTTTATATCAGATAACATGGCGATTAAACACAAACTAGCCCCGGACCTCCCGGACTCACTTCAATATGCTGGACACCACATAATGGGACAGACAGCATGCCACAGAATGCGGCGGCATATATCGCGCGAAGATAAGTAAAACATAGACGACACCAGGACAGGGCAAAAATCAGACATAAAAAAATCCCGCGGAAATCGCTGTTTGACCTTTTATACCTAGGGTTCGTGACCCTGCCGCTAGTTATCTAAAATTCTTTTTATTGGTTAGGACTGACCATGTGGTATATGAGTCAAAGTCGTAATTCTCTGGGGGAATTCTTTTGCTATTCATTCTGCGATTAATTTTCGAAAAGGGATCGAGATTATGCGTTTCTGAATCACGTCTAAAAGTAACTTTAATGTTCGACTGGCGGTTTAAGGGACAAATTAGTTAATTTGTTTATTCCTAGATCAAAATTTGGAAAAAGGGACTGTACTTTATTGAGACGATAACAGGATAATTTAGAATACGCGTTAGATTACAACAATTAATAATAGTGGGGCGTTATTATTACATATATACAGGGTGATTTTTTTAAAACTGACACTACTCAGTGCCATCTGTAGCGCGATCTAACATCCGGAATTCCACCAAAATTGATATAGGGACTAAGGACGACATGGACAAGAGTTTCCGTGAAAAACAAATTAATTCCAAAAGTCGCCGATAGGAGAAGATATGGCGCTGTTGTTGTCTCCGCACCCGGGAATTTGCATAAAAGGCAAGTAAAACATCAAAATGTAAAATCACGACGACGTAGTCGACAGCAGCGCCAGTATTTTGGGCTATAAAGATCGGTGCGGAATCTGTTGCACCTTCGCTTTACAGAAGAAAGAGTCATCAGTCGCTTTTTTCCACTGGCATGGCCACCTCGCTTCCCGGACGTAACCCATGTGACAGCTTCCTGTGGGGTTGTTTAGAGTCTAAGGTTTATCTTGGTGGAGTCTCGAACTTGGCGGCCCTAAAGGACAACATATCGCGGACTTTGATGAACATTCCTGGTGGCATGTTACGCTTGGCCGTTCAGAACGTAGTGTTCAGGATACAATGTGTTGTCCACCAGGACAGTGGTCACATTGAAGGAGGGAGAAGTGAATTTGCTGCATAAAGTGGTGTTGCAGGGAAATTTCTTTGTTATTCATTTGTCTGCTTACTACTTCTTCGGTATTCATCCCTTATCTTTATAGCCCGGAATACTTTCGCTTCTGTCAACTACATAGTCGTGAATGTGTATTTTGATGCTTTACTTGCCTTTTATGTAAATTCTCCGGTGCAACAAAAGCGCCATATCGTCCCCTTTCGGCGACTTTTGGAACTAATATTCTTTTTCGCGGAAACTCTTTCCCACGTCGTCTTTAGCCTCTCTATCAATTTTGGCGGAATTCTAGCTGATAGATCACGCTACAGATGGCTCTGAGTAGTGTCAGTTTAAAAACAATCACCCTGTATATATAAACGCATAACACGAACACACAACTTCTTAATATCCCTTATTAAAAATAAAAGGGTTGTTGTTTATTTCGGATTAATCAATAGTTCTTCATGAGCCTATTAGTCGAGCGTTGGCTTTCTGTGTTGAGGGTGTTGGGATCGAATCCCGACAAGTGCCGTTAAATACCTTCGTGTTTAAGCCGGATATGGGCATGTTAAATCCGTATACCGGAAAGTCCTTCTATGAGGTCAGTGGGTGGGGAATGTACGATACCCCCTGGAGGTACTCGGTAAAAATTGTGGAGGCACCTAGCAAAGTCGAACACCGACCCTTGCGGTGCTATTATAAAAACCGGAGACGCGCTACTGAGCCCGAAGCCCGTATGCACCTGGTCTAGAACTTCCGGCCAGGGGGCATTAGGAACAACAACAACAACAATAATATTAATAATTCTTCTTTATGGCGACGGGAATTAGGTGTGATTGTATCAACATTTGGGGCACATTGAGGCCTTCACATTGGGTGTTGTAAACAATTCCCAAATGTGAAGATAGTGAAACTTTTTGATATATACAAGAAAATTCCAGAAGAACGTTGGTATAGGCAGCGGTAAAAACGCACATATGAAATGTGAGAATCGTGAAAACGGAAACAAAGGGGAGAAGCATTATGATGACGAGCACACTAGAGGCACACCATGAATGAAGAATAAATAAAGTAGGAAATGTGTGAAAAAGACCTAAATACAGAGTCGAAAGGGTGAAATTGAGAAGTGGAATTTAAAAAATGAAGGAATAATATCAAATTTTTCGTATTTGTTAAAATTCAGGTAAAAACAAACACAACAATGACAGGGTATGGTTAGCCATTAAGAAACATTTTGAGGCAAAATAACAATAATTACAAAATAAAAAGAACTTTTTATATACCATGTTTTTAAATTTTCTGTTGAATCATATAAACTTGACAATTCTGTGTATTAATAAATACTTTTTAAAATTTTTTTTGATGAATTATCCCATCAAGTTGAAAGAAAATGAAGTTAATTGGAAGTTAACTTGCATTTAACTTTTCGCTCCCGTCCCGGCCGATAGAGGACTGCACCAGTCTACAAAACAAAATTAACTTAAAATAACTGAAAATTAATTTAATTCTGCTTAAAGATGACTAAAATTATTAAAATAATGCATTGTCATCGTGTTCTGAGCTATTCTAAAAGTTTCGAATGCCTAGCTAGTCGGAAAGTTAGTTAAAAACCGATTGCAAGATTTGGACTGGACAAACACACAAACACACAAACAAGAAAGCGAGTTAATAAAAACATGTAAAAAATGGGATAGAAAACGAGAATGTCCAGTCTTATTTTTTTTCGTAAATTCCTTTCCCAGAAAAGGCTTTTGGTTGCATCACAGCGGCAGGCTTATCGTGATGTTCTGGCATGTTTTCATTAGTTACAGACTGAATTGATTGACACAAAATAGTATAGATTTGACAAAAAATAGTATAGATTAATTCAAAAGTCTATTTTTTTGCAATAGTCTGCTGTATGTAATTTAAATAATATACGTTACGACTGCACGAACATCAGTTAAAATTCGTTTGTGAAAGCTATTTTTCTCCCTTACTTACCAGTTATACTGTGATAAAAATATATTTGTTGATAAAAAAACCACTTAATGGCCGCTGTGGGAATTAGTGGGAAATTTTGATAGTTTCAAAGCAGTCGGAGAATATTTTAGAAAATTTAACATTTTCAAGTTACTTTATACTATACAATTTACAGTGTTATAGTGAATTAACGAACTGTATTTTTAACCAGTGTTTTAACTGGATAAAAATCTAATCTATATATATAAAACAGTTCCGCGACTGACTGACGGACTGAGAGACTGATAGATAACGCACAGCCAAACCGCTGGACCTAAAGGGCTGAAATTTTGCATGGTGATTCTTCTTATAGTGTTGGGATGAACTAAGAAAGCTTTTTGAAAAATTATTCTTAGATATTTTTAGTTAAATATTTAAGCTGTTTTTGTAACCTTTTTAATGTTTGCATTTATCACGAGAAAGATCATAAAAATTCCTTTAAAATGAAATTTTTTTCGAATCTTTACCTTCATTTTCTGATTTTTGGTGAATTTTTAAAGATTAAATTTTAGAATTGAATTTATTTAATTCTGACCACGTGGTTTCTTTTCTTTTTGTGATAGTTTAAATTAATTTTGCGTCACGTGCATAACAGTGAAATAAATTGACAAAATAAATTATTAAAATACGGTAAGAAATAAAATTTAACCACTAGACTAATTGAGATGGAAGTTTTTTAAGAATCTTTTATTTTCAATGCGGAGGCACTTGTCGTCAAACATTCGCCTGTACTACACCGCAATTTTACTGCACATTTTACTGTGGGGGAACCATATAGTCGGACAGCATTAACCCCTATGAAGGGATGACACGAATGAAGGCATTTTTCGTGGGGACGCCAGGATTCGATCCGAGCACCCTCAGAACCGAAAACCAGCGCGATGTGCCACTGGGCCACCACAAGCCCCTTTTTAAGAATCTAATTCAAATTAGTATGTTTTATGGATATTAAACATACAAATTAATTGCATACATTGGCCGTTGTATTTATTAAAAATATATGTTTTGAGGCCTTAATTGCATACATTGACCGTTGTATTTAATTTGAATGTTCTCCGTAGCGAAGCACGGGTATTCAGCTAGTATTAAATAAGTCTAAAGGGCAAAGAGCGTCAAGTCCTTAATTTGAGAAATTCCTATATTTCTTTAAAAACGAAGTGTGGTGATATCACAACCCTGCTCTTACTTGTAAAGCAATAATTGATTCTTTGCCACTCAGAATCAGACAATTTAGACAGTGATAAAATGGGTTGCAGATTTGAAAACATCGCTTTAAAAGAATCTGGGTCTGTGCAAAACAGTATTTTATTTGTTTTGGTTATTTAGCATAATGTTATGATGCTTTAATACGTTAAAAAACTAACAGGCGAATTTTTTAAGACGAAAACAAAGTGATCAATTCAAGCTGTTTTTTTTTCCCTATGAAAATCTTTAACGTAGGATTATATTACTCAATAACGATCCTGCGGAGAGAAAAAATTTGACCGGCATCGCGAGTTATAAAAATTTGGCACCGCGCCAAGCCCAGTAGCAGTAAACAGCTAAACAGAAAAGTTCGAAAATGCGTCCAAAAAAAAAGGAAAATAGGTAAGCAACGATAAGTAATCCTACGTTAATAACGGTAGTTTCGTTAGAAGAGACTACTTGAAATATATTTTTTTTCATATACAGTCGGACCTCTATTTAACGAAGTCGCTAAATCCCGAAAAAAAGTTCGTTGTATGGAAAATTCGTTAAATAGAGATTCACCTTTTAAAATACTTTAAACCACACAAAACAGATTTTAAATTCATAAACACTAAATATTATTAATAAAAGTAATTGATCCCACCTTTATTTTGTAAATTAATGTTTATTTGTTTTATATATCTTATCCATCAAACAGAAATCTGCAAGGAAAACAAGAATAAAACAAAACATTTTCCGGGAATACACTGTATTTTCAATTTTAAAAAAAATTATATTAAAATTAAAGAATTTAAATGACATTATCGAATTTATTATAACAAGTAATTTTAAGCATACATTACCCCATACGTCCTTAAATTTAATTACTGATAAAGTCTGTGAATTTTGTCTGAGTTTTTTGTTTGAAAAAGTGTTTTCTCTCGTAATACGTCTCTCATCTTTGCAATGCACCAAAAACCCCTTCAGGCGTATTTTCTTCAAACTGCAATCCGCGTCGGAATGTGTTATAAGAAAGTTAATGTGTTAAATGTGTTAAAAGAAAGAATAAGTTTGAAATGTTCAGAAATATTTTGAGAAATATGGAGAAAAAAAATATTGGATCACAAGAAAAAGTTCGTTAAATAGAGAATGCACTTCGCTATTTGGAGGTTATTTTACGAAGAAATTCGCAAAATGTTCTTGGTTCCAAGGAAAAGTTCGCAAAATAGAGGTTCGTTAAATAGAGGTCCGACTGTATAATGTTAGCTGTTAATTCCTTTTACACCTCTTAGGATTAAGAGTGGTTTTACACATGGAAGCTTTGTTTTCGAAAAAGACTTACATATTTTTATCACTCGCTCCTTATTAGTTTAGATTGGAAATCGTTCAGTAACTACCATCTTGAAAATTTCTACTCTTAGCAGAAAAGTACCAAAAAAGGGAAGCAACGATAAGGAAAGCTATGTTATTAAACCGAGGTAGTTTCGTTAGAACAAACTACCTGAAATATCTTTTTTTCACGTTTAGAATCGCAGAATACAGGTCGCTGGTAAATCCCTTGTATTCTATTTTTTAATATGTGAAATTATCTTATTTTAAAAAAAAAATAAAAAAGAAAGGTTAGCGTATAATATACTAAGCTCCAAAATGGTTATTGATTCCTTTTTCTAACAGTAATGAATCAACTTCCTTTTAAAGAATTTCTTTTCTCGCCACTTAACACTCACTAAATAGATGTCCTGTTCATGAAAGAGAAAGTCACTTTAGTTCAGCCTTGGTAAATGCATGTGATACATTCCGTTTTAATAGTGAAAGCAAACTAACCATGACAATAAACTAAACAAAACCTCATTCTGTCTGCATTAGTTCTCTTCATTATTTCGCAGTACTTTCTATTTCATTTCATCGATTTTTCGCTTCGCAGAGGCTACTCACAAATTTAAATACGTCTTCAGATAAGGAAAAATAAATTTTCATATCGATATATATGTTTTATATCGATTCTCGGAACGGTGCTGAAAGTTTCTGCCGCTATCAGTTTTGTTAACTCTCAGATGATATCGATTTTATCGTTCATGACATTGTGTGGGCCGGCTCCCCCCTTTTTCGCCGTGTCTTTTATAACCAAATCGAATTTTCAATTTATTCTTATTGGGCGAATGCAGCTGTTGCCGTGCAATGAAAGAATGAAGTAATGGACTCGAAGCTCATTTAAGAGATTAATCGTTCCAATAGCAGTCGACGAAAAGAGCTGCTCAATCTCATCCGCTAATAGAAACATATCCGGGCTGTGATTTCCACTGACTTTTTATTTTACGTTTTGAGAATTTTTGAGGGGAATAATTAACCAGCGATACGCTTCGCTTGCTATTGGGTGTAACCCGCGTGTGCCGAGAATATCTACAACGCTAATATCGTATCCAATCTCGTAATAAGTTTGATTAATTCGCTCCCTTCTACAGTCTGGAGAGCAAACTATTAAATATATCAGAGAACAGAACTACCTTTTATTACTTGTAAAGTATGGTATTCATGATAAAGGACATTTAGTTAATTTATATTTTAATTATTTAATAGTTTATTCCAAAAAGGGTTGATTTAAGTCTCCATTCAGTCGTGAAATTGCAGTGGATACATGAAGTATGGAAAGTGTTCCATTTTAGAAGCACTATTAGCCCTGTACTATTTACGGTGGTCGCACAACGCCATTCTTCTTCCGGCAGGCTAAAAAATAAGAAAGTATTAACATACTTATAGATTTATATCATACCGACTTTATAGGTAAAGGACCCAAGCCAAAATTCCTCTGGCAGGAAACCAAAGGCAATTAATTAATGGCAACGAAATGCGTTATTGTCAGTACATAAACATAAAATACAACATACATAGGTCAATAAACCATCATATAAAGCTGAATTCACCTTTTCCTTACGGGGTGGGATAGCATGTATCCCAAGAATATATATATATATATATATATATATATATATATATATATATATATATATATATATATATATATATATATATATATATATATATATATATATATATATATATATATGTATCTTTATATATATATTTCTTCTGCCTCGTATGTCACTGAACTCCTCCTAAACGGCTGGACTGATTTTAATGACATTTTGTGTGGGCGATTAAGTTGATTCGAGAATGGTTTAGATTCACAATTGGATCCGATAGAAAAAAGTTTTTTTAATTAATTTATTTATTTATGTGTTCTTGTTGATCTTTGGTTAGTTTAGGTACACAATTGGATCCGGTAGGCAGCGCTGCAATCGCGTTTCAGAATTTTTTTTTTTATTTTCATGAAATTTAATGCTGTATACACGTGCATTGACTAACCATTAACATAACCTACAAATTTAAATTGTCAATTCTCATTTGATTCTATGCAACTTATGAAGTATTGAACGGCTCATTGATTAGTTATACTAATAGCCATATTGATGAAATTTCGTCCACGTTCTTGCAAATTTTAAGATAGGTCGAGTTGTGATAATTGTATACGTGGTGCTGTAAGGTTTAAAAAAAATTTTTTTAGCATATTTTTTCATCAAAACGGTCTAAACAATTTATAGTTTACTAAAATAATTTTATGATTTTTGGATTTACAACATTTGAACAGAACAACGCATGTCGGGTCCGCTAGCATATATATATACATATATATATATATATATATATATATATATATATATATATATATATATATATTTATATATATATATATATATATATATATATATATATATATATATATATATATATATATATATGTGTGTGTGTGTGTGTGTGTGTGTGTGTGTGTGTGTGTGTGTGTGTGTACATGTATATGTATATATATATGTATATGTACATTCTTACAAAGGGGGTATGAAATTTCCCGTTCTAAAGAGGGAATCGGAAAAATGGACCCCATAAGCTGAAGGTTAAATACACTTAAGACATTTGAACTTAAAGAGAAACAACTTAAAGTGATCCTGATTAATTGAAAACTGCTTTTGAGAATTCCTTAGTTAATGTCACTTCTCCGTTTTCATCAAAGCAGAAGCGAAATAATTAATTGATGTTAAAATGCATCTGTTGTATTGAAAGAGTCATCATTTGATTTCTCTGTTTTTTACTGATTTGAATTTTATTTTTCTGTCCGCGGTGATTCCCCCCTGTTAACAGAATCCAAGAGGATTGCAACATCGCACCGACATGGTTTTATTCTGAGTTGAGAGAAGTAAGTATTTTATTCCATTGGTGTCATTTATAATTCAAGAATAGGAATTTGCTACTCCTTGTTATTCCGAGAAACGACATCTCTGAATGCATCAAAGAATCCTTTTTATGACAGTATTTTTGATTAATTTGCCATCATTCCGAAATATATGAACATTTCATTTCTTTCTCCTGAGCATAGAGCCCCAAAGAGCAAAATTACTGAGTTAATGATTTTTTAAATAAAATTATTTGGATTTTATATAAAACTAGCTGAAAACCCGCACTTTGCTACGGAGTACATTCAAATTAAATACAGCGGTCAATGTATGCAATTAATGCCAAAAAATATAAATATATATATATTTATAATAAATACGACGATCAATGTATACAATTGATGTAATATATATATATATATATATATATATTATTTATAAAAAAAAATCGTAAGGGATATTTATTGTTTTAGGATAATATCCAATCGTCTACTGCATTAGAAAGAAAAAAAATATTTTTTTGTCTATTTAGTTGTTATGCACGTGACGGTAAATTTATTTAAAGTACCAGAAAAAGAAATCACGTGATCAGCATTTAATAAATTAAATTCTAAAAATTAATCTTTAAAAGTTCCCCAAAAATTAGAAAATCGAGGTAAATATACGAAAAAGATTTCATTTTAAAGGAATTTTTATGATCTTTCTCGTTAATATAAATTTTATAACCCTAAAATTATTATTTTAAATGCAAGCATAAAAAAAGTTACTAAAACAGCTCAAAAATTTAATTTAAAAAAATCTAAGAAGAATTTTTCAAAAATCTTTTTTAGTGCACCCCTACACCATAAGAAGAATCGCCATGCAAAATTTTAGCCCTTTAGGTCCAGTGGTTTGGTCTGTGCGTTGTATGTCAGTGAGTTAGTTACGGAACTGTTTTATATATATAGATAATAAAATAATAATTCCTATCTCTGCCCACAGAAATGAAATTTGGAATGAACCCGTTTTCTAAGTTTTAAACATAATGATGTTTGAACTAGGAAAAGCATATAAATTGAATATTGCTGTCATCCAGATGCGGGATTTTAATGAAACTTGTTAAATTTATTTTATTTCACTTGTGAAGCTCACTGTTTCCTTTACCCTTGAGGTAATGTATATCTTAAACAATGAACTTACCATTAACAAGATCCGACGAGGTTTTCTACACTAAACTATTTATTACAACACAATTAGACTACATAAATACCGTACTCAATTGCTAGCAGGCAACGGGGAATTATCTATCGCGCGTGTTAAAGTTATATTACGGAAACCCTACCAGAATTCAGCCACGCCACTGCTTGTACACACGCCACACTAACCTTTATGTCTTCACTTTATCATCAGGTCGCTGGAACGATAGCTAACTTCAAAACGCCTTCGGTAAACTTGATAACGACCAGCTGCTGTACGGCAAAGCGATCTTCACTCCAATTGTTTTTCGTACCGCGCTCGCTCCGTCCGACCTCGCCTCGTAGTGTTTTTCTCTCTCACTGTCAAGAGTGCAGTAGAAAAGCGCCACTCATTTGCATAAGACGCTTCCTTTTCTTCAAACGGCAATTTATTTAAACCAGGAGAGTTAATTTTGATTCAACACCTCAATTTTACTCAGATTACGGATACCGTAAAGGGCATATAAAATAAATGAAAACCTTGCAAATATAGCGCTATTGTGTGTCCTCTTTTTCCGTGACAGAGAAAATCAGGATGTTAGTACCAAACTATAGCAAGGGGGGATTCAAAACAATCCGGGGATCACTTGAGAAAAATATAATTAACAGCTGGCCAACTATAATATCGGAAGGAATTTTTATGTTTGGTGTGCGAAAGGGGAAATTACCATTATCAAATATCATATTTGCATACAGCACTAAATATTTTAAATTTAAAGTAATTAGATTTACAGAGATAGCGAGAGCAATAATGGAAAAATGTTCGAGCTGGGCCGATAAAAACCAACTACAATTTAGTGTCGAAAAATCCAACTACATAATAATACCACACAATGAGAAGTTACAAGGAGACCCACCATTAAGTTTAAAGGGGAGAACATCAAATAAAATGAGCATATTAAATACTTAGAAATTTATTTTGACGAGAAGCTAAATTTTAACTTTCATATGAATAATTTTAGAGATAAGGCATTAAAATTTCAACACAGTATCAATAGAGTCAGTAAGAGTAAGTGGGGTTTGAAACCTGAGATTGTCAAAAAGCTATATTTAACTGTTATAGAAAAGATACAATTGCATGGAGTGCAGTCATGGTATAATGGTAAACGTACAATGGATTTAAAATTAAGACAGATACAACGACCATTCTTAATAATGTTAACTAAATGTTACAGAACAGTTTCGACGGATGCACTCCACGTTCTATCAGGATGCATACCATTAGACTTAACAGCTAAAATTGAAAAGAATATCTATGAAATCTACAATAAAGGATCAGAAATAAAATTAGGAGACATCGTACTGAACGCGCAGAATTGCGAAACAAAAAGCCGACCTCTAAAGAAAGTACGTGAAATGAGGAAATATGAATGGACATATAACATGGAATCAAAATCGAACATTAAATACTACACTGATGGCTCAAAAACCAACGAAGGGGTTGGTGCGGCGTGTACACGTTACAACCTTAATGTTTTAGAACAGACAAAACTTAAACGTCTACCTAATAATGCATCATCCTATAGCGCCGAAGTTGAAGCCATTGACATGGCCATCACTGATGCTATAAGTAAAGGAATACAGGAAATTGACATATACAGTGATTCTAGAAGTACACTGCAAGCTATATGAGCATATTATTTTAAGGGAGATTGGATTGAAAATATAAAAAACCTAATAGAAAGTCATGAGATAGCAGTAAACTTACACTGGGTTAAAGCCCACTGTGGCATTAATGAAAATGAGATGGTAGACGCAGCAGCTAAACAAGCAACAACACTGAATGAAATCACAGGAAATTATAAATTAACTAAAGAACATATTAAGAATAAAATTAAGAATTATTACATAAATATATGGCAAGAAAATTGGGAGAGAAGCAGTGTAGGAAGGAAAGTATTTGAGGTATTCCCTAGAGTTTCTACGAAAAGACTGTCGGCGGATTTCCTTGTTAATCAAGCAATAACTGAACATGGCTGTATAGGAGTCTATCAAAACAGATTTTTTGCTAAAACAGATCTTTGTGAGTGTGGCAATATACAAACTATAAAGCACTGTATATACAATTTTAGCAAATGGGCTGAAGCACGAAAAAACTTACCTTTGGGCTTTCAAGATTGGGCCCATAGTAAATTATTTACGAATTATTATTGTAGAAGGTACAGCAATAACATTATGCAGGAACTTATGAATATACACTTCCCCCTACAAGGGGAAGGTGGATAGCCCCTCAGATTTAAAAAAAAAAAAAAAGACACGTAAACGAATTGCAAAAAGAAAAATTTCGGGACCCGGCTGGGCTGGATTGCCGTCGGGATGATTAGTTTTATTATTGAAGGGCCGTATAACCTTCGGGTGTGGACGGCGGCGATATTACTTACTTAAGTTATTTAAAATCTTATAAATACAGGATTCTCAAAAAAGAGCGCATTATGATATAGGAAAAATTTTACTAATATTTTTTCAGAAAATTGCATTCTTGATTAAAAATGTTTCCTTGGTGGAAAATTTAATTTGCGCAGTTTCGAAATATATAATTTTGCAAAAGAATGCGAAATTTACGAAACGCTACATTGTAAAATCAAATATTTTTAAAATTAGCAACTTCAGAATAGCAATTTTGAAACGAACTTTTTAAAAAATACCTTTGATTTTTAATAAACAAAGCATTTATTAAAAAAAGAAACAAAATCAGCTTTCTTAACAAAATGAAATCCAGTCTGATTCACAAAAATATGTTTATATTACAAAACCAAACAAAAAATTGATTTCCTTATTAATCAAGTTGTAGGAAAAACCGAACGAGGATTGCTTGCGTATGGGCACTTCATGCAGCAAGGGCGGTAAAATCAACATTGATTGAACTTAATTTGTTTCATTTTCGAAAAGGTGCTTTCGCATAAATAACATCTACCGAGCATGGAACAAGTGAGTGAAATATTTTGCTTTATAAAAATATATTCTTTTTCAATTGTTTAAATGTCATGGGCGGTTGAAAAATCCTGTCGAGCCAGATACGGCCCGTAGGCCTCCAGTTATTCATCCGTGAAAGGAGAATGATTTTAGTTGTCAAGTATAATATTGGATACTTATGTAAAATATAAACAAATCAAATAAACAAAAAATAAAAAGCAAGCTTAGACTGCTAAAACACTTTAACTTAAAACCTACCCTAGCAAAGAAAACATAAAACTTTTCAATAAAGGATAGCGCAGAAGCTTCATATCCTCATAATGAAAATATACAAATATAACTATAAAATAAATAATCCAACAGAGTTAGATAAATACAATAAAAATATAAACAAAAAACAAACAGAAATCAAGCACTCAGGGCATCCACGCACCAGAGGCAAGATTCTGTATAAGTGCCGGAACTGAACCATAAAAAGACATAGAGATAACCGACAGGTCTCGTCATCAGGGAGCCTAACCAAATCAGTTACCTCAAAGGGAACTTTCTGAATAAGATGCAGGTAAGACCAAAAGACATCCCAAGGCCCCGAGTTCCCCATGGAAACATTTAGTCGAAAGAAAATGAAAAGACAAGCACAACGTACAGTAAGGGCTCAACGCACCGTACATGCAAGCACACAAATAATCCTAATGTAAAGCCAAAGATGCATACACACCCCAATTCCGTGAGTGACGGTTATGGTGAAACAGCAGCCAATTCTATCCTAGTAGTTACGTCATTGTAACAATACTACAGAGCCACCCCTCATTATAGCTTAAACAAATGAAAACATAAACACTATCCTAAACATCTTTAAAAATTCCTGAGTCTAAATGTCATTTTTTTAAACTTTTAAATTGCCGAAATTTTTAGGGAAATTGTTCTTACTTAAGTTTTCCTCGAAAGTGTTACATGCCTCCAAAAAATCCCAAGCGTTGTTACATATGTTTTTTTATTCTGTAAAGTTGTGAGTAAAAAATATTATAATAAATTTTATAGTTTAAGTTGCTATGGAAATTGGTAAACGTGACAACCTCCAAATTAAACTAAATTTCTTAACTCAAATAATGTTACCAGATTCAGGTATATTGATAACCTCATAATTATTAACTGCAACGATTTGGAATTTCTTAATCAAATCTACCCAAAGGAACTAACTTTAAACCGTGCTAACGATAATAATCTTTGTGCGACTTATCTGGATTTAAAAATTAAAATTCAAAATAGAGAAATAAAAATAGGGATATATGATAAAAGGTTAGATTTTAACTTTGAGGTTATCACGTTTACCAATTTCCATAGCAACTTAAACTATAAAATTTATTATAATATTTTTTACTCACTACTTTACAGAATAAAAAAACATATGTAACAACGCTGGGTTTTTTTTGGAGGCATGTAACATTTTCGAGGCATGTAACAATTTCCCTAAAAATTTCGGCAATTTAAAAGTTTTAAAAAAAATGGCATTTAGACTCAGGAATTTTTAAAGATGTTTAGGATAGTCTTTATGTTTTCATTTGTTTAAGCTATAATGAGGGGTGGCGCTGTAGTATTGTTACAATGACGTGACTACTAGGATAGAATAGGCTGCTGTTTAACCATAACCGTCACTCACGGAATTGGGGTGTGTATGCATCTTTGACTTTACATTAGGATTATTTGTGTGCTTGCATGTACGGTGCGTTGAGCCCTTACTGTAAGTTGTGCTTGTCTTTTCATTTTATTTCGACTAAATGTTTCCATGGGGAACTCGGGGCCTTGGGATGTCTTTTGGTCTTACCTGCATCCTATTCAGAAAGTTCTCCTTGAGGTAACTGATTTGGTTAGGCTCCCTGATGACGACACCTGTTGGTCACCTCTATGTCTTTTTATGGTTCAATTCCGGCACTTATACAGAATCTTGCCTCTGGTGCGTGGATGCCCTGAGTGCTTGATATCTGTTTGTTTTTTGTCGATATTCTTATTGTATTTATCTAACACTGTTGGATTATTTATTTTTAGTTATATTGGATACTTATCGAATATTAATTTTTTACGTAATACATTCATAGGTACTATAAATATTTATACTATACTTGTTTGTAATTGAATATTATATGCATAGGTTGATGGTAAAAACGACGGAAATATGGTTCAAAATGTTTTCAAAAAATCTTGGGTGTGACAAAAACTCTTTTAAAGTGCCATCCTCTCTAAACATAATACTTTTTGGGGAAATCTACAAAATTTCTCCAAACCGGAATATATTTTTCGGAGATTAGTTTATTATTAATATTTAGCATTTATATTTCTTAAAATAATATGTTACATTTTTAAATAATATTTTTTATTGCAATACTTTGCATATGCATGGAAATATGCCGCATTAAGAAAATAAATGTGGGTTATAAAAATTTTTGATTTTCTTCAGATTTTTCATGCATGTAAAAAAAATAATACTTTTCTTCCTAGACTTTGCAGTCTCAGACTTTATTAATTATCCTCGGATAAGCAGAATAAGTTACAACCAGCAATTTAATGTCTGTTTATTTGAGAAATCGCACGCCAGCCTATAAATCTAAGATATAGGAATGCCTCCACATTTATGTTAGCTCAGAGACTGTAAAAGAAAGAGAAAATAAAAAGTTTGAAATGAGACGAAAAGGAAAATAGAGTATGTTATTTTAGAATGCAAGATATAAACAGAGGATGTTAGTTTTATGGCCTGTTTTACATGTCGCAGTAAGACATTATGCTTCATAATCCACTTTCGCAAGTTAAAATTGTCTTACGTTTGTTTTTAATCGCCCTAAAAAGAGACAAATATTAAGTCACTGTTTGTTGAAAAAACCATAAAATTTATCTAGAGAGATTATATTGGATTTTTTTTCCCTGGAAGAACCTTTTGTTCCCAGCTGAGTAATGAGAAAATGCTTACGTAATAGAAGATTTTGGTGACTTAACGAAAGATGATTTTTTTCTTTATTTCTAATCTCCGCTAACTTGTTGAAACATTTTATATAACATATATTTCAAATTAGTATCTAAATAAAAATTCTTAATT
This sequence comes from Dolomedes plantarius, assembly GCA_907164885.2. Classification (NCBI taxonomy): domain Eukaryota; kingdom Metazoa; phylum Arthropoda; class Arachnida; order Araneae; family Dolomedidae; genus Dolomedes; species Dolomedes plantarius. The sequence continues at coordinate 47,981,795 of OU015491.1, read as the reverse complement.
AATTCCATAAATCTAAGAGTACAAATTTTCAGGATGGTAGTTACTGAACGGTTTCCAATCTAACCTAATTAGGTGTGAGTGATAAAAACACGTTTATATTTTTTGAAAATAAAGTTTAATTTTATGGGCAAAACCAGCTTAAATGTAAAACCCCTATTAAGCCTAAAAGATGTAAAAAGAAATAGCATTTAACATTATATATGAAAAAAAATCTATACTATTTCACAGTCCCAACACATAATTTATTAAACACAGATAACTCATAAAGCATAAAATGTCACTAAACTACAAAACGTTAAAAAAAAATTGTTGGCTACAATTTTTAACTTTGCACCAAGATGGTGTTAAATCTTTTCGACTTTTTTTTTTGCTTGTTTATAAATTGCTCAGAATTTTAAATGACAAGCAGTAAACAGATAAACAGTAAAATACCAAAATGCGTCAAAATTTTGACATAGATATAAGTATATGTATACAAACGTACATATATAGAGATACATTTATACATAACACATACATGCATATACAGGGTGTCCCAGTTAAACGATTCAGAACTTCTACGAGGGGTAGGGTGCATCCTGACGACTCGAAATCATATAGCAATATGGGGTCGGAAATGCTTCCCCGAAGCGGTGATGTACACAGAAAACCATAAAGAAAGAGACCGTAAGTGGATAATCGTTTTAATAATAAATGTACAAAAACAAAAGGTACATGGGTCAAAGTAAGTGTTCGAAGATTTTTCCACCGACTGCACTGCAGATCTCACATCTCCGGCGCATGGAATTCCGAACATTCTGGAATAATCCAGGCTCATCTCGAATTTCTCCGTCCGCTACTGCGATTCTTTCAACCAGATCCTCAGCATTGTCAACGGGGGTGTCATAAACCCGTTTTTTCATATGTCCCCATAAATTAAAATCAAGACATGATAAGTCTGGTGACCGAGCAGGCCAACGCAAGAAACCACCACGTCCGGTCCACTGTTGGCCAAATCTGACGTCTAGGTAGTTACGGCGGCTGCCCCACTACAATCTGCAGCCCCGTACACCAAATGCATGTCGGCTGTGACGTCCTCGGTGGAAAAATGAGACACACGAGAGACAAATATATGACACAGAGCGTGTATTAAATAAAAAAAACTGTACACTATGTACAAAACAGAGAGTCTAGGCTCCTCTGCATATGAGAGGTTCTATAGGAACCAAAATATCTTTTACAAGTCTCTCAACAGAGATGTATCTCTCCACTCGTAAAATCGGGAGCCGAGAGAGGAATTTTTCAGGCACTCGGTCCGCAACGGGGCGCATTCCCGCACCGTATTCGACGGACAAATTCGAGGCTCAATATACAGCCACCTTCTCTCCTTGCTTCCCAAAAACTCTCTCCTTCTTTACTTTTCAGCCAGCTGGCCGAAGGGGGGGGGACGCAGGAGCGACCCACGATCGTTTCTTGGAAACGGGAAGAATTCGTAAAAGGATGGGCTTTGGTTGGGTGGCTCCTTTTCCCCGAAAAGGGCCAAGACGTAACACGGCTAACTCTGCGTTCGTATAATTAGCTATCCTACTAACTCTGAGTCCTTGTGCGAAATGACGATTCCCTGCACGAACGCTAGGAACTTTCCCGCAACGCCATCTACCGCTTCAGGAAAGCATTTCCGATCCCTCATTGCTATATGATTTCGAGTCGTCAGGATGCACCCTACCACTCGTAGAAGTTCTGAAACGTTTAACTGGGACACCCTGTATACATACAAAAGAGCAAAGCAACGATAAGTAACCCTACGTTTAATAACCCGCGGTAGTTTCGCTAGAAGAGACTACCTGATTTTTCTTTTATAGTCTGTATTATTATTCTCGTTATTACCTTTATGAGCTGTAAATATTTATAAGTAAAATTAACAAACCCCCTCAAAATTTGCACCCATTTAGACAGATAAAAATGCCGTGCAAAATGCCTTATAAGTATACCAAAATGTATAATTTTTCAATAAGCGTCACAAAAAAACAAATAATATAAATCCAAAGAAATCATAATATACAATGCAAATAATATAAGTTGTTAATAATGAATTAAGCTCAGCATAATATCTGAAATTTTTACTGCCATCTTTAAAATTGCATAACCTGTAACTGTCTTATTCCTCGTTCTCTATAACAGAGCGTTTTTTCCTGCAGGGCATAAAAAATAAAATACCCAATACCATTGTTATTATTACAAGAGAGGTAATCTCGTTATTTAACTGTTTGTACAGGTGTAAGAGATAACATAAATTACATATAGTAAAAATATCTGCCTTTTTATTTTCCTTTGTAACTTAAATAAATATAATGTAATATAACATTAAGTACTGCGATCGGGAGGTAATAATATTGAATTTTCTCTCAATTTTTATTTTATTTTTTAAAATTATACATCAAATATCCAATTCTTTTTTCTATAAAAATCCGGAAGAATATCTTGGTTAGATAAATGTGTGTTAGTAAGATAAAAATGAATACTATAATTGCCTTTCGCTAGGAATTTGTAAAGAGTGATGATATTTTGCCGAATGACCTTATGACCTTGCAAAATATTTTTAAAATATTAGTGCAGTTTTTTCCCTGGAAGAACCTTTTGTTCCCACCTGAGTAATGAGAAAATGCTTACGAAATAGAAGATTTTGGTGACTTAACGAAAGATGATTTTTTTCTTCAGGATGGTAGTTACTGAACGGTTTCCAATCTAACCTAATTAGGCGTGAGTGATAAAAATACTTTTATATTTTTCGAAAATAAAGTTTAATGTTCAAATAAAGCTAAATAAAGTTTAATGTTTTATTTTTTAAAATTATACCTCAAATATCCAATTCTTTTTTTTCTATAAAAATCCGAAAGAATATCTTGGTTAGATAAATGTGTGTTAGTGAGATAAAAATAAATATAATTACCTTTCGCTAGGAATTCATAATGAGTGATGATATTTTGCCGAATTCAACTCTTATAACCTTGCAATAATTTTTTAAATTATTAGTGCAGTTTTTTCCCTGGAAGAACCTTTTGTTCCTATCTGAGTAATGAGAAAATGCTTACGTAATAGAAAATTTTGGTGACTTAACGAAAAATTATTTTTTCCTTATATCTAATCTCCGCTAACTTGTTGAAACATTTTATATAATATATTTTTCAAATTAGCATCTAAATAAAAAATCTTAATTAATTCCACAAATCTAAGAGTACAAATTTTCAAGATGGTAGTTACTGAACGGCTTCCAATTTAACCTAATTAAGCGTGAGTGATAAAAATACTTTTATATTTTTCGAAAATAAAGTTTAATGCTTAAATAAAGTTAAATAAAGTTTAATGTTTTATTTTTTTAAATTATACCTCAAATATCCAATTCTTTTTTTCTATAAAGATCCGAAAGAATATCTTGGTTAGATAAATGTGTGTTAGTAACATAAAACGAAATATAATTGCCTTTCGATAGGAATTCATAAAGTGTGATGATATTTTGCTGAATTCAACTCTTATAACCTTGCAAAAAATTTTAAAAATATTAGTGCAGTTTTTTCCCTGGAAGAACCTTTTGTTCTCACCTGAGTAATGAGAAAATGCTTACGTAATAGAAGATTTTCGTGACTTAACGAAAGATGATTTTTTTCTTTATTTTTAATCTCCGCTAACTTGTTGAAACATTTCATATAATATGTAGAATCCCGATAATCCGAAATGATTGGGACCAGACCATTTTCGGTTTAACAAATTTTTCGGATTAAGCAAAATCATTCTTAAAATAAACTTAAATTACATAATAACGTGTGATTGCATAAATATTACATATTACGTGCGATTACACAGTTTATTTTATAAGGTCTGTTTAAACATAACCAAATCTCAGTACCGAATAGGTGATAAGAGAGCGGAACGCTGTCTAGTACAGTACAGTAGACTGTAAGTTGTTCTAACAATACGTCACAGTGCTCGACAGTTAGAGATATGCGGCTGGATTAGGAGATTTCATATAGCACTACGCTACGTAGAGCAACACTCCGAGGCCAACCTAGCGGACACCATTTTTCTGACGCGTTGTTGTAATTTGGCTTCAAGAGGGAAGTATTCTTATCTTCGACAAAACAGTTTAACAGATTTTTTCAAACCAATGTAGTTCAGTAATAATTAGTTCGGTACATTGTCTAATTTTGAATCTTCTTGTAATTTTCAGAAATGTACTTTATATTACGTAGTATTACTGTGAATTTATTGTAACCTCAGTTCTTTTTGACTTTTAGTTTCGGATTAAGTGGAATTTCGGATTACCGAAGTTCGGATTATCGGGACTCCACTGTATTACAAAAAACATAAGTTAAAATTGTTTAACTACAGATCATATTTATAAAAGATATGCTGTGAAATATTTTTATTTGTTAATTTTGTCTTTTAAACCGTCAAATGAAATGAATTCAGAATAAAAGTAATCCATATCTTAAAAATGTATTTTGTTGTGTTTCTAATGCCCCCTGGCCGGAAGAATTCCATACTAGGTCCATATAGGCAGGTGGATTGAGGGGTGCGGCTCCCGTTTATAATAAAACCACAATCGTCGGAGTCCCATTCATCCAGGTTCCACCTCAATTGTAAGAGAAACACCCCCCACCCCAGGGGTGACATCTGAAGGGATCGTACCTCCTCCCACATTCTTTGACCTTATACAAGAACTTTCATATCTACGAATTTAATTTGCCTTTATCCAGCCTAGGCACAGGAAAAATGTATTTTAATTATGTAAAACGTTGCGAAATCAAGATTTTGGTTCGGGAGGAGTCCTCAATAAATCAGTAGAAGTTCTTTCTAAGAAAATGCATTTCTCTGAAACTAGTAATAAAGATCTGAACAATATTTGAAGATATAGAGGTACATGAAAAAATCTCTTTGAGGCTTATTGATTGAATTATTGCTTTCAGAATCAGTAGCAACATTGGATCGAGTTATTCGTGGATGGTGCGATTTTTGTTAATTTTAACGTCAATCGTTGACATATCCCAATAGTGAACTGTTTATTGATAAATGACCCAAATGTAGGTGTTTTTCGTTGTAGTTATCATTAATACGT